>MCJB01017323.1:215774-261726 GCA_002018475.1 Nicotiana obtusifolia | reverse complement strand
TTACGTACTTAAGCCCTTAACACCGCAACAGGTTAGTGATGATTACAAGCGCATGAGGGAACTGAAAGAGGCGGCTAGAGCTAAGACTCCAATGGAGCCCAAATCCGAAGCCATAACCAATGCTAGTACATCGAACCTGTCAGGTAATATTTGTGCCATGAAGCAACCAGGTGAGTATTTAAGAGGTAATGATAGTTCTAAACTCTTAATTTGCCTAATTCATAAGGGTGTTTACTTGAGCTCTAATGAAGAAGTTTATACTAACGTTCACCCCATGTCTAGTGTTGTTGATGATGTTTTACACGAATATGTAAACATGCGGCGAGGAGATGGTTCATTCCAAGTATTGCAGGAGATCAATAACAACGCCTATGTTATAGACCTACCTGGTGAGTCTAGTGTTTCTAAGACATTTAACGTTTCTGACTTAACTCCTTGTGTTGCAGGTAGTGCCCCTTTGAAAGACGAAGATGGTTTAATTTCGAGGACGAAATTCTCTCAAGAGGGGGAGAATGATGCAAATAAATTTGATCAAGTGTTATCAATGCCATCTATGAACAAGACAAGAAAAGGCGTTGGTTAGCCTTGGAGAAGATCCAAGCGTCCATAAATCTTGCTATGGACGAATCTTATGTTGAAGATGTATATTTGTGTTTATGTGGTATTATTATGTAGTTATTGAAGACATTAATTCTTATTTGTTTGGTCCTGCGTGACTATTCTTTAAATTAGCCAAATTGTGGCCTTTTTGTTAATTAGTTGTTTCCTAGTTGATTTAGGTTAACTAGTTATTCTTTTCCTAGTTGATTTAGGTTAACTAGTTATTCTTTTCCTAGTTGATTTAGGTAAAGGCTCATTCTATATAAGCCTAAACACTTCATTATTTTGATACCTTTTGACATTATTATCAATCAAAAAACGGCAGCACATTGCTCCCAAAATCGTGTGAATTAACTTGTCCAATCTCACCACCTGTTGGCTGTCCATACTGTCATTGCTTATCTCCATGTTCAGCATATCAAATTTGTTGGATGTTTGAGTTTGCTGCGCAGCCTTGTCGACTGATATCATTCCCTGTCCTTTTTTAGGCTTAGCTTGCTTTTGTGTCCAGTTGTCCTTGACTTCTTTCCATTGAGGGCCTGCATTGCCCACAACCTTGCCACTTGACAGTATCATTAAGGGTGCATTTTCTTTCCCCTGCTGTTTACTGGATTCCACTGTGTTGATTTTATCTTTCTTTTGCTCTGGTGAGTGTGAAGCTAGTAATTCTGGGTGCAGCTTCCAGCATTCAAGCATGTCATGACCTTGTAGCTTGCATTGTTTACAGTTCTTGGGAATAAAGTCGTACTGGATTTTAACCCATTTTGTTCTGACCGATCCTGTAACTTCATTTTTAATGTCCATGCGAACTTTTTTGGGCAAATAAGCTAGCAAATCCATGAGCACCTTAACTCTTGCACAACTTGGGAGAGTCTTGTTGATTGTGGCCATGTCTAGATGCAAAGGCTTCCCAACTACATAAGCTAGAGAGAACAAACATTCCTTGACATAGTATGTGGGAAGTAGGTTTAGGAATGATATCCAAGCCATCGCCTTTGAAGTTTATTCTTCCTCCTTAAACTTGGCATCATAATCAAAGTCCTCATCTGGTATTCAAATCCGTCTTTTTCTTTCAAATAGTAGACTGCTTTGGAGGTGAAATTAATAAAATCTTGCCAAAGTGTCAGTCGAATCAGTGCATGTCTATCTCTGAGCAATCCGATGTTGCAATTGCTCTTAATTCCACATTGCGCGGTAATTATTTGTTGGAGCTCTTGAATATCTGGGCAGCGATATGAGAACTTACCGATTACTGTGTATTTGAGTCCCTCGATTAGGTTCATTCTGTCGACTTCTGCTTCTGTGAACTTGACGAAGGGTTGTCCTTGCAAGAAAGAGGCTTTTTTGAGAGGTATTGGGTCGATTGTGGTTGTCGATTTAGGGTTGATGGCTGTCGAATTTAGGGTTGCTGGTTTAAGGAGATGACTATAGTTTAGGGGTTGTGAGTTGATGAAGTTTGTTGGGGGTGGTTGGGGGGTAGAAGACGAAGGTTCGCCAGCCGGTGTATCACCAGCCGGCGTCGCCATGGTTGCTCGTGAGAGCTCCTTGCTGATGTCGCCTCTCTTTCTCTCTCTATCGCCAGAGCTTCTTGCTCTAGACGATTTCAGATGTGCTTTCAGATTTTTTTACAACACAAATTTTTGAATTTTTTTTTTCAATAAATTTTTGGTTTTTTTTAAAAAAACAGAAGAAAGCAATACTAAATCTAGGCCTAATAATATATGAACTACTAACTATTACAACTCGTAGAGCAACCGACTTTCCATATATGAAGGCATGTGTATTCACCCGCCAAGTGCAAAACATTAATGTAGCACCTCTATTGCTCTCACTAGGCGCCAAGTTTTGCGTCCCAATGGACATGGCAAACGTGAATCTTCAGCTTCCTTCATAATGTGATGTTAGTTCCCTATTGTTGAATGTTCTTTGGGCTCGATAGTAGAGTGAGTACACTGTCATTCGATCTAGATACTTCAAGAATGTGTCTTCGCGAGCATGGCTTCGATCTGATCCTGCACAGCTGAATTTAAAATACCCTCAATACACTGCTATGGCTCCGAATAAACATCGAGTTTTCAGCAGCGTGTCTTCAAAACTTTGAACTGGCATTTCAACTTGACATCGAACTTCAGAAGTGTGTCTTCGAGACAATAACTTAGATCGCAGTGTTGAATGTGAAGCATCCACTGGCAGCAGTCGACCATAAGTAATGTCCCAAAGGCATATACATAGTTTTTGATCCAGATCTCTTCTCATGTAATAGCTGCCTGCATGATACTCTCTATACGACATTATCACATCTCCAGAATGAGCATGATAACATGCTAATACCACAGGATAATGCTCTAATACCGTATGAATGTATCTGTTAGTAGGCCACTGTTCATATGTTTGTAGAAATTTGCTTCGAATGGCTTCGATACTGTGGTCTCGAACTGAACTCACATTGTTGTCAACATATGGATTGATGCAGTAGTAAGTCTGATGTTGTTCTTCCATCTTACTATCTTGATATTGTAAGAATTTGCTTGCTGATAGAATCAGTATCATAGAAATCATACATCTTTCTATGTTAGTACCAAAGTTCCAACATATGAAGGATGTCACTAGGCATGGAACTGCTTCTTCTGATCTCGATCACAAGCAGTATCATCATCGATTATACTTAATGTTTGATCCAAATCTCTTCCTATGTAACAGTGATCTAAATTATACTCTCCATACAACATTATCACACCTCTAGATTGAGCATGGTAACATGCTAATACCACTGGATAATGTTCTAATATCGTATAGATTGTACTGCACCTAGGCCACTGTTTAGGTGTTTGATAATCCACCATCGTCAATAGTCTGGCATCGATCTTAAACAGTTATGTCTTCAAGAGTATGATGCTGTTTTTCCCTCTTCATATCTTGATATCGAAATAGTTTGCTTTCTGTTAGAATCAATAACCTTAAGAAACTGACATCGATCTTCGATAACATGATTTGAAGAAGATGGTATCGAGCTATCTTCAAAGTTATCTTGGATTGTATGACCTCGATAAGCCTTTGAGATATTATATCATCCTCGATAACACTTCAATTTAGCACAAGAATCATCGACCCTTCTATATGAGTACTAAAGTTCCAACATATGAAGGATGTCATCGTGGCATAGTACTGCTCCTTCTGATCTCGATCACAAGCAGTATCATCATCAAATATACTTGATGTTTGATCCAAATCTCTTCTGATGTAACAGTGATCTACATTATACTCTCCATACAATATTATCACACCTCCAGATTGAGCATGGTAACATGCTAATACCACTGGATAGTGTTCTAATATCGTATAGATTATACTGCACCTAGGCCACTGTTTAGGTGTTTGATACTCCACCATCATCAGTAAACTGGCATCGATCTTAGTCAGTAAGTCTTCAAGAGTCTGGTTTCGATCTGTCATCAATATTTTCCTCGATTGAGTAACCTCGATAGAGTGACTTCTGGCTTGCTCAAGATTCATCCACCCTTCTATGTTAGTCTCAATGATCCAACATCTGAAGGATGTCATCTTGGCATCGATCTGCAGTAGCCTCTCCTTTTGATCTCGAACACTAGCATACCCATAGTCGATTATATTTAACATTTGATCCAATTCTCTTCTAATGCACCAGTGACCTATATCATACTCTCCATACAACATTATCACACCTCTAGATTGAGCATGATAACATGGTAATACCACTAGATAATGCTCTAATACTGTATGAACTTATTTGCAGGTAGGCCACTGTTTAAATGTTTGATAATTCTCCATCAGTCTGGTGCTCTTCTTTTTACAGTTTTGATCCTTAAGTTTGGTGTTTGTAACTTGTCTGGATTGATGATCTTTCTCCCTGAACTTGGTAATTCCTGGAATGAATTGAATTGTAGAGTACCTGCAAAAGAAAAAACCATGTTAGCTAAAAAATCTGCCATTGTGTTGCCTTCCCTCAGTACATGTTGCACAATCACATTGAAGTTATCCATCATCCCTCTGATCTTCTTCACTTCTGAACTGATCGACCAAGGTGAATCTCATTCTCCATCAATCACGTTCTTTAACACCAAAGAGTCTGTTTCCAGTATTAATGGGTGCAAATCCTGCTTACACAATATTGTAATCCTTGCAGCATCCCTTTTGCTTCAGCTACCATGTTTGTGGTCTCTCCAATATCAACTGCCTTAGCATACATAAAATCACTTTTATCATTCCTAACACAAAAAGCAAAGGAACTAGGCCCCGGATTCCCTTTCGAAGCTCCATCTGTGTTGCATTTATACCACCCTTAAAATGGAAACTGCTAGGCTATTCTCTTTGTCATCACCACTGGTTTGTATGCTTCAAAATATTGTATCATATCAGACCATAAGATAGGTATATTATTTAACCATGGGTATCTTCTCTTTGCTAAGTAATTCAAGGTTTTATTCACTTCATGACATAACTTATTCGATGACACATTGCGCCCATGCTTACCCTTGTTTCTTTCTTCCATAATTCCCATGTAATGACAACAGGAGCTGCTTGGAATAAAGGCTTCAACTTGGGACAACACTTTGCATTCCATCAACTTCTTATTACTTGCTTCACTTGTACTAAAGGCACTATGATACCTGCAGCTCCCATAAACACTTTCCATACCTTCACAGCAGCAGGAGTACTCAGAAATATGTGATCAATTGTTTCCTCTTGAGGGTGTTGACAGCACCAACATCTAGATGTGACAATGTATCCTTGTATCCTCCATAGATCATCTGTTGCTATCTTCTTCCTCCACAATCTCCATAGGAAGAAATATATCTTAAATGGCAGTCCCTTAATCCACATCAAACTGAACTCCTTGTCTGGATCAGCTCGATGCCTCACAATCTGCCAAGCACCGCTTACTGAAAATTTCCATGATGAAGTAGGCATCCAGTATGGTTTATCCCATCCACTATGACCTTCATAATAATCTACATTCTCCTTCACATGTGTGGCTATGTCTTCAGTAACAATTGATCCAACAATTGATCATTCCATGCTCTTTCTTGTCTCAAATCTGCTACATCTTGGAAGTCTTCTTCTATGTGAAAGTCATCTGCGGCAACATGATATAGAGCCCCCAGACCTGTCCGGTTTTCATGCCATATACTAGTTGTTCCTCTCTTCAATTCCCACAGTATCTCATGTTCCACATTATCTCGAGCAAGTAACATCTGTTTCCAGACATGTGATCCTTCTCTAAACTACACAACAATAGGTAATTCTTTCTTGCAATATTTGTTCCACATGAAATTAGACCACAATTTTTTTGTAGTCCTAAACCTCCACCACAACTTGGCAAATAGTGCTTTCGACACATCTTGTAAAGATCTGAATCCCAGTCCTCCTTCCTCTTTAGGTAAGCACAGATTCTGCCATGATGCCCAATGCCTACTCCTTCCTTCTTCCTTGTTGCTCCAGAAAAACCTCGCAAAGACTCTATGCAAGTGTTCCAGTATATTGTTTGGAGGATCAAGCACAGAAAGCATATGCATTGGCATGCTTTGCAGCACACTGGTAACAAGGATAGCCTTTCCTCCAAATGATAATAGTTTGCCCTTCCAAGAATGTAACTTATTCTTTACCTTTTTAATAAGATCATTGTAATACTCCTTTCTTCTCCTAGTATAAAAGATAGGACATCCCAAATATGTAAATGGAAGCAGCCCTTTAGCAAATCCAGTGATATCCTCTCCTGCTCGCACCAATTCATGTGATGCATTTGTGTGCATATAGAATGAATTTTTAGACTTTTTGATCAACTGTCCTGACACCCTCTCATATCCTTCTAACACTGCCATAATTTTGCTCAATGATGCAGCATGTGCAGAAGCAAAAATTATAGTATCATCAGCATATGATAGATGATTCAGAGGGTCTGACCATTTTGGCATTCCATATCCCACATATGATCTGTCTTCAAATAATTTGTTCATTGATCTTGACAGTACTTCTGTAGAAAGAATGAGCAAGGCAAGGGATAGGGGGTCTCCTTACTTCACTCCCCTTGTCGATTTGAAAAAACCTGTCGATTTTCCATTCACTAGTACAGAGTACCAATTGTTGGACAATATATTCCACACCATAGCTATGAAGTGTTCTGCAAATTCCATCCTCCTTAGTACATGAAGTAAATATTTCCAAGAGACTCTATCATATGCCTTTGCCATATCGAGCTTAATCACCACATTAGCAGGATTCCCTCTCTTCCTTGTATCTTTTACCATCTCTTGTGTGAGTAAGATGTTCTCAAATATACTCCTATCCTTCACAAAACCAGACTGATTCTGTGAAAACATAGCTAGGCAGAAACCTTTCTAGCCTGTCATGAATGACTCTCGAAATGACCTTGTTAATGAAATTACTCAAACTTATCGGCCTTAAATCTGAGAATGTATGAACTGTCGACTTCTTAGGCAACATCACTAGATTAGTATGAGTTATGGATTTAGGCAAAGGAGCACCTCCAAAGAAGTGCAGTATCATACTGTGAATATCAAATCTAATAACCTCCCAACATACCTGATAAAAAAGTCCAGTGAATCCATCTGGATCACTGGCACTTTCTCCACTTAATTTGAACACAGCTCCTTCACCTCCTCCATAGTTAGATATTTGCAGAGTTTCAAGTTCTGCTCCCTAGAGACCATCGATGGCACATTGTCCAGCATTGAGAAATCTGCAGGATCACCTTCACTAGTAAATTGATTCTGATAAAAATCCACTGCTGCCTTAGTCATTTGTTCCTGATCATCCAGCCATTGTCCAGTATCATTTTGAATCCTTTTCAACTGTAACTTTTGCCTCTTCCCATTAACATGATTATGGAAGAATCTCATTTTCCTATCTCCTTCCTCAAACCACATCATGCCAGCCTTCTGCTTCCACTATTGCTCTTCTATGCTTAAGTATTTCTTAAGCTCTTCTTGTGCCTTTTGTAGCACCATTCTATTTTCTGTTGATGGATCTTCCTCGAACAACATCTCCTTCACCTTCACGATATCCTCCAGTATAGCTAGTTGTTTAAATATATCTCCAAATGCCTCTCTACTCCACTTAGACAATGCTGATCTTACTTTCTTGAGCTTGAGCTTAAAGATAAGGTATAGATCTCCTATGAAATCAGCTATCCAATTCTGTCTTACTACCTCCATGAAAGCTTTATGCTTTGTCCAGAAATTTAAAAATCTTAATGGCTTCACAATGCTTGATGATTGCTCACCACAGTCGGGATCCTTGAGTGTCAGCGGATGCTCCGTACAGCCGGGATCCTTGAGTCTAGTGGTGTGGCATTCACCACCTTTCAGTTTACAGGAGCTGCCTTCACTTGGTGGGAGGCGTATGAGAGGTGTAGGCCGGTTGATGCAACGCCCCTTACTTGGCAGCAGTTCTCCGCTCTTTTCTTGGAGAAGTATGTACCACAGTCCCGCAGAGAGGAGCTGCCTAGAAAGTTCGAATGGCTGCTACAAGGGGGATATGACTGTGTCGCAGTATGAGTCGAGGTTCTCTGAGTTGGCTCGTCATGCTGTTTGGATGGTTCCGACTGATCGTGAAAGGATCAGGAGGTTTGTGGATGGCCTTAACTATCATCTTCGTATTCTTATGACCAGGGAGAGAGTGTTAGGTGCTACTTTCGAGGAAGTGATTGATATAGCTCGCGAGATTGAAATGGTCCGCCGTCAGGAGCGAGAGGAGAGGGAGGCTAAGAGGCCTCGAGGATCATGCAGTTACAGTAGTGCTCCTTCGAGAGGCCAGTTTCAGTAGGGTAGAGGTCGTTCCTTCAGGCCTGCTCAGCCAACCCGTCCAGAGTACCGTGGGGCATCTATAGGTCGTGGTTATCACTGGTTGCAGCAGGGCCAGTCATCACTCAGCGCCCTTCTAGCTCGTGCTCCGTCAGCCCAGGGTCCTTCTATGCCGAGTGCACCTGCTAGACACTCTGGTGTGAGAAGTTCCCTTCATTCCTCTTCTCCAGCACCAGGGAGTTGTTATGAGTGTGGCGAGATGGGCCACATGTGGAGGCAGTGTCCTCATCGTGGTGCTAGATCGTCCTAGTAGAGGGGTCAGCCCTCGACTTCTGCTCTAGTTACTTTACCACCCGCCCAACCAGCTAAGGGTAGAGGTCAGGCAGCCAGGGGTCGCCCTAGAGGGGGAGGTCGATCAAATGGTGGCCAGGCTCGATTCTATGCTATTTCCCAAGCAGGACAGATGCCAGTGCTTCAGATGCCGTCATTACAGGTATTGTTTCAGTCTACCATAAGGATGCATTTATATTATTTGATCCCGGTTCCACCTATTCATATGTGTCCTCATATTTTGCTCATTATTTGGGTACGCCTCGGGAGTTTCTTGCTTTACCTGTTCATGTGTCTAGCCCGGTGGGCAATACTGTTGTTGTAGACCGTGTGTACCGGTCATGTGTAGTGACTATTGGGGGTCTGGATACACGAGTGGACCTCTTGCTATTGAGCATGATGGTTTGATGTCATTTTAGGCATGGATTGGTTATCTCCGTGTCGTGCTATTCTAGACTGTCATGCTAAGACAGTCACCTTGGCTATGCCGGATGTGTCGCAAATCGAGTGGCGTGGCGTGACTGACTACATTCCTAGTAGAGTGATATCATTCTTGAAGGCCCAGCGTATGGTTGGGAAAGGTTGTCTTTCATACCTAGCGTTTGTGAGGGATGTTGGAGCTGAGACTCCAAGCATTGAATCGGTTCCAGTTGTGAGGGATTTTCCCGATGTATTTCCCGCAGACCTACCGGGCATGCCACCGGACAGGGATATTGATTTTGATATTGACTTGGTGCCGGGCACTCAGCCCATCTCTATTCCGCCATATCGTATGGCACCAGCAGAGTTGAAAGAATTGAAGGGGCAACTTCAAGAACTGCTAGATAAGGGGTTCATTCGGCCTAGTGTGTCACCTTGGGGTGCACCGGTTCTGTTTGTGAAGAAGAAGGATGACACGATGAGAATGTGCATTGATTACAGGCAATTGAACAAGGTAATAATCAAGAACAAGTATCCTTTGCCTCGCATTGATCATTTGTTTGACCAGCTTCAAGGAGCGCGAGTGTTCTCCAAGATTGATCTCCGTTCGGGTTATCACCAGTTAAAAATCAGGGATTCAGACATTCTTAAGACTGCTTTCTGGACTAGATATGGTCACTATGAGTTTCTTGTTATGTCTTTCGGCCTAACCAATGCCCCAGCAGCGTTCATGCAGTTGATGAACAATGTATTTTGGCCTTATCTAGATTCGTTCGTAGTTGTATTCATTGATGATATTCTGGTGTACTCGCGTAGCCAGGAGGAGCACGCGGAGCATTTGCGAGTTGTATTACAAAGATTGAGGGAGGAGAAGCTGTATGCAAAATTCTCTAAGTGTGAGTTTTGGTTCGGTTCAGTGGCTTTCTTGGGGAACGTAGTGTCCAGCGAGGGTATACAGGTTGATCCAAAGAAGATAGAGGTGGTTCAGAGTTGGCCTAGACCGTCCTCAGCCACAGAGATTCGTAGTTTCCTTGGGTTGGCAGGCTATTATCGCCGGTTTGTTCAGGGGTTTTCATCCATTGCATCGCCCTTGACCAAATTGACCCAGAAGGGTGCTCCTTTTGTATGGTCGGACGAGTGCGAAGAGAGCTTTCAGAAGCTCAAGACAACCTTAACCACAGTTCCAGTAATCGTTTTGCCATCAGCTTCGGGTGCATATACTGTGTATTGTGATGCTTCAAGAGTTGGGATTGGTTGTGTACTGATGCAGGAGGGTAGAGTTATTGCTTATGCTTCTCGTCAGTTGAAGCCCCATGAGAAGAACTACCCCGTGAATGATTTGGAGCTGGCTGCCATAGTCCATGCACTGAAGATTTGGAGGCATTACTTGTATGGCGTGTCTTGTGAGGGGTTTTACTGATCATCGCAGCCTCCAACATTTGTTCAAGTAAAAGGATCTTAATTTGAGGCAGCGGAGATGGTTGGAGTTGCTCAAGGACTACGATATCACTATATTATACCATCCGGGAAAGGCCAATGTGGTGGCCGATGCTTTGAGCCGAAAGGCAGTGAGTATGGGGAGTTTGGCATATATTCTAGTTGGGGAGAGACCCCTTGTAGTTCATGTTCAAGCCTTGGCCAATAGGTTTGTGAGATTAGACATTTCAGAACCTAGCCGGGTGTTGGCTTGTGTGGTTTTTCGGTCTTTGTTATATGATCGCATCAGGGAGCGTCAGTATGACGATCCGCATTTGCTTGTCCTTAGGGACAGAGTTCAGCATAACGATGCTATAAATGTCACCATCGGCGATGATGGGGTGTTGAGGATGCGGGGCCGAATTTGTGTACCCAATGTGGATGGGCTTCGGGAGTTGATTCTGGAGGAGGCCCATAGCTCGCGGTATTCCATTCATCCGGGTGCCGTGAAGATGTATCAAGACTTGAGGCAACACTATTGGTGGAGAAGAATGAAGAAAGATATTGTGGGATTCGTAGCTTAGTGTCTCAACTGGCAACAGGTAAAATGTGAGCATCAGAGATCGGGTGGCCTGCTTCAGCAGATCGCTATTCCCGAGTGGAAGTGGGAGCAGATTACTATGGACTTTGTTGTTGGACTTCCATGGACTTTGAAGAAGTTCGATGCCATTTGGGTGATTGTGGATCGGCTGATCAAGTCCGCGCGCACTTCATTCCTGTGTGTACTACCTATTCTTCAGAATGGTTGGCAAGGATTTATATCCGAGAGATTGTTCGGCTACATGGTGTTCCAGTTTCTATTATTTCAGATAGAGATACTCAATTTACCTTGCAGTTTTGGAGAGCCGTGCAGAGGGAGTTGGGTACTCAGGTGGAGTTGAGCACAGCTTTTCATCCTCAGACGGATGGGCAGTCCGATCGTACCATTCAGATACTGGAGGACATGTTACGTGCATGTGCTATTGATTTCGGGGGTTCATGGGATGAGTTTCTACCGCTTGCAAAGTTTGCTTATAACAACAACTACCAGTCGAGTATTCAGATGGCTCCATATGAGGCTCTGTATGGGAGGCGGTATAGATCTCCGGTTGGTTGGTTCGAGCCCGGCGAGGCCAGGCTATTGGGGACTGACTTGGTTCAGGATGCTCTAGAGAAGGTGAAAACAATTCAGGAGAGTCTCCGTACAGCGCAGTCGAGGCAGAAGAGTTATATCGATAGGAAACTCTGAGATGTGTCCTACATGGTTGGTGAGAAGGTCTTGCTGAAGGTTTCGCCCATGAAGGGTGTTATGAGATTCGAGAAGAAAGGAAAATTGAGTCCTCGGTTCATTGGGCCATTTGAAATGCTTCGGAGAATTGGGGAGGTGGCTTATGAGCTTGCTTTGCCACCTAGCCTGTCGAGTGTACACCTAATATTTCATGTCTCTATGCTTCGGAAGTATATTGGGGATCCGTCTCATATCTTGGACTTTAGCACAATTCAGTTGGACGATGATTTGACCTATGATGTGGAGCCAGTGGCGATTTTGGGTCGTCAGGTTCGAAAGTTGAGGTCAAAGCTTATAGCTTCAATGAAAGTGCAGTGGAGAGGCCGACCCATGGAGGAGGCTACCTGGGAGACTGAGCGTGAGATGCGGAGCAGATATCCTTTCCTATTTGAAGCTTCAGGTACGTTTCTTGACTCGTTCGAGGAAGAACGTTTGTTTAAGTGGGGGAGAATGTGACGACCCGGCCAGTCGTCTCATGAGTTACCTCTCCGTTTTCCCCATTTCTACTTATTATGCTTCGTTATGTTATTTGGGATGTGTGTGCGAAATTTCATGTCATTCGGACATGGTATGATTGGGTTTTCGATTAAAAGAGTAACTTAGAAGATTTTGAAATTCTTAGGCTTGAATCCGACGGGAATTTGGTGTTAGGAGGTTGTTTGAGCGTTCCGAAGGTTAGAACAAATTCGAATAACGTTATGGGATATGTTGGCATGGTTGGTTGGTGGCTTCGGGTGAGTTTAGGGTGGCTAAACGGACTGTTTCGCCCTTGGAAAAGTTGCAAAAACTCCAGAAGTTGCAATTTTGTAAACGAATAAAGAGACATCGCCAAGCGGGATATGCTATCGCAAACCCAATATGCGAGCCGCAAACCACACACCCAGATCGCAAACCCAGACAGTTTTCTGGGCAAAGAATGACGTCAAGACTACGGTCAGGAATGCGGTCGCATTTCCACAATGCGGACCGCATATCCACCACACTAAGACCGCAAATCGAGATAGATTTCTGGGCAAAAATCAACGTCAAAAATGTGGTCAAAATGCGGTCGCATTTTTGACCCGACTGGGGCATTTTTGTTCCGATTTTTGACCCTGTATAAATAGAAACTAGTACCCATTGGCCATGCAAAACCCACTATCGTTACCATCTAAGAGAAACACCTCCAAAACACCCTAAATCACAGCAAAATCAACCTCAAAACTATATCCAAAGGAGACTTTTTTGGTCAAAATCTTAGAGGAGGGGATTTCGGCCATCTTAAGCATAATTGGAGCTATAGAACTCGGATTGAAGCTAATTTCGAGGCGATTTTTGGGAGACATTCAAGGGAAACATTGGTGTAAGTGTTCTTAACTCAACTTTGGTCAAATTACTCCAGTATATCGCTATATTTAGTATTTAATTGGTGATTTAAGTTGGAAAATCTGTGAAAAATCCTTAAGTTTAGAATTAAAGATTTGGAGGTAAATCCGATGTCGGAATTCGATAATTTTGTATGGTTGAACTCATTGGGAGATAAGGAACCCGTTGATGTGAAAATTTTTGAGCTTCGAGAAGTGGGCCCTGGGGCTCGGTTTTTGCTAATTTCGTAATTTCTTAGTATTTTTCGATTGTTTCGCTTGGGCTTTGTTCCCTCAGCGTATTGTGACGTGTTAGTTCTGATTTTGGATAGATTCGACGTGCGTGGAGGCCGATTCGGAGGGCAAAGGCGTCGCGGGCTAGGGATTTAACTGGTTCGAGGTGAGTAGTGATTGTAAATGATGTTCTGAGGGCTTGAAACCCCAGATTGTACATCGTAGCGCTATATTGAGGTGAGACACACGCTCGATGATGAGCGTGGGGTCGTTTACTTCTAGGGATTGTGACTTGGTCCATCCCGAATGGTGATTTCTACCGCGTATTTGACTGAAACTTATTTGTTATCATTATGATTTGGGCTGATTGCCATATTTGGGCTTCGTGCCAATTATTTGAACCCTTCGGCGATTTTTATCACTGTTTCCTCACTATTTTGCTTTATTACTTGAACTCAGTCATGCTGTTTACACCGTTTTACAACTCAGCCACTTTTACTTAGTTTTGAGACTTATATAATATTTTAAACGATGTTTTTGGGCTGAGGACTAATGTTTTGCTATGCCCGAGGGGCTTGTGATGATTTTTTTTTCTGACTGAGTGCAGCCGAGGCCAGATGTGAGGTTTTACTGAGTGATATGAGGCCGAGGGCCTGAGATACCTTATGTGCCACGAGGTGGCTTGTGACTGATATGAGGCCGAGGGCCTGAGATACTGTATATACGCCACGAGGTGGCTTGATTGATATGAGGCCGAGGGCCTAATATGTGCCACGAGGTGGCTTGATATTGCACTTGGGCCGTAACGGGTCCCTCCTGGAGTCTGTACTCCCCCAGTGAGCGCGGGTACCCATTGTGATGTGAAATATAGCCTGAGGGACTGATATTGTATTATGTGATAGCCCGAGGGGCTGATGTTGTACTATGTGATAGCCCGAGGGGCCGATACTGTTCCATGTGATAGCCCGAGGGGCCGATATTGTTCTGAGATTTGAGCCCGAGGGGATGGTACGGTTTTATGATATTGCCCGAGGGGCAGATTTGTTGATATATATATATATATATATGGCCCGAGGGGCGATGTTTTACTTCACATTATTACCTAAAAGATTACATGTTTTTTTTCCTGTTGAAGGGAGATTTTACTTGATTTTTCACTGATTTACTGTTTGCGAATGATGTTTTAATGCTTCATTATAGAATGCCTTGTGCTTTGTGTGTTTTCTTACTTTTAGTCGTTATTTATGCTTATTACTCACTGAGTTGGAGTATTTACATTTCTCCCTGCACCATGTGTGCAGATTCAGGCGTTGTTGGTTCCGCTCCGGAGTACTGATTCCTCCTGTCCAGGCGGTGATCCAGAGACTACAAGGTAGCTGTTGGCGTCCGCATCCCCGTATCTCTTTCATCTTGTTGTTCCTATGTTCTTCAAAAATTGTGCCAGAGATTATAATTAGTAATCTTATTATTAGGATTCATTAGTTGCTCATGACATTGTGACACCCCGGTTTGGGCTGTAGTCGGGATGGTTAGCTATACTTTCTGCGCATGATTGCTATTTATACCATGCTTGTATTGTTTTCTTGTTAATTAACTGATTAAAAAAATGAGATTTGGTTTAAATTGGCTGGCCTTGTCTTCACGATAGGCGCCATCACGACCGGGTTCGGGGTAAGGGTCGTGACATCTGTCCGCCATGGTCACAGGCTGCCTGGCATGGCCACAACTCAATATCAACATGAAAGCAGATAATATAAAAATACATGGGCATGATCAATAAATATTAAGTTTCATACTCCTGAACTGGTATAAGTGGCATGCTATGGTATATGCTTGTGTGAGTGTACTATTATAACCCAAATCAACAAGTAACATCAAAGACATCGAGTAGCTCACTGAAAGTAACACAACAAGTCACGTAAGGTGTATGAAATACACAAGGAGAATCACACTTACACACGAATATCGTTAACATAATACCCCAGGCCATCACACATCATCCCTGACATTGCCACCCTTATCTCTCTGATAGTCAACCGTATCACTGCGCCCTGGCAATATCATTAGCCACCCGTACCACTCCAATAGCCACCCGTATCACTCTGTATAATAGCCACCTTTGTCGCTCTGTCCGGACAATAACAATAGCCTCTCGTATCACTCAGCACAATCAACAACAGTGAGATGCCACCCTTATGCACCGCATAACAACAATAGTAATATGTCACCCTTATGGTCCACATAACAACAACCAAACCACACAAGAATTCACATTTGCTAACATAACAATAACACGATATATCAACTCGTACCACAGGTGCCCATAGGCCACAACCTTTCCAAAAGAACTAACAATATCAATATTTTCACAACAAATAGCTCATGGCACAAATACAATGTGTATAAAATCTCAATAACAACAAAATGAATGGGATAGTAACTCAATATGAACAACACCCCCTTTAAACACAACTTCAATTAAAATAGATTAATGACTTTCAATAACTTCAACTTCAATTAATTTCTTAAGGATGAACTTGATGATGGAGGTATTTCCATGAAATGGAAAACGTCAAATTCTAGTGTATGAAATAGGCTAACAATGAAAGAGATGCCACGAACTAGCAATTATGTATAAATGCATAAGAATGACTCGGCAACAAAAGGATATCATGTAACGACAACAACATCTTCAATTAAGAGTAACTCAATAATAAAAGAAGTCACATAATATTAAAAGAGGTAATAACTTCAAATAAAGCATATAAGAGTAAACTTGACAAGTAAATGATGTGACATGTAAAGACAACTTCAAATAAAGCATGTGATGATAAACATGACGACTAAGAGATATAAAATGTGTTATCAATTCCAAATAAAATACATGAAAGAAGCCTAAGAGTCTAAGCCGGTCAATTTTCACATATAAGCCTGAGTACGCACTCGTCACCTCGTGTACACGGCTTCCACATAACACAAATAGCACGAACAACTCAAATTCTAAGGGGTAGTTCACCCACACACAGTTAGGCAAGATACTTCCCTCAAAGAAGCCAAATAAATACTCTAAAATGACCTTCTCGTGTGAAACAAACCTCCGAACGGCTCAAATCTAGGCAAAATAACTCAATATCATAAATAAAAAATCATAGGAAACAATTCCGAACAATAAAGCTTCGATCTTTAATAAAAACTAAAAAGTCAACCCCAGGCCTGTACCTAGTAACCCGACCAAATTTACAAAATTCGAACTCCCATTCTGATACGAGTCCAACCATACAAAAATTATCCAATTCGAACATCAAATCCTCATTTTACTTTTTCGAAAATGTATACAAAAATTCTCATTTTCTCCAATTCAAAGCACTAATCTAGTGATAAAAACAAATATGGAATCATTAAATATAATCATATTCGGGTAAAGAACACTTACCCCACCCCAAAGTGTGAAAATCTCCATCAAAATCGCGCAGATTCGAGCTCCATAGCTCAATATAAGACAAAATGATCAAGACCTTCGAAATATAGTACTTTAAACACTGCTCCAGAGGTACCCTTCACGATCACGGTCACCAACCTTGTGATCGCGATTCAAAAATTATCCATCACCCATTTTAACCTTCGTAATAGTGGCCATTTCCCCGTGATCGCGATGAACTAAATTTCCATTATCCTTCCCAAACTCTTCTCAGACAGCCTGTAGTATATCAGCCATAACATTTTTTACTAACCTCCAAATGAAAAACGGTTCGGTTATCTGGAAACTAGACACAAATGTTTACAACTTTCTTTTTTATCTCCAAATTCCATATAGATTGCAAGATGTAAGCTTCCCGAAGTCAATCCAGTGACAGTAGAATTTTCTTTTATGCGATCGCGAAAAGGCTGGGTCAGATTCATCCCTCCGTTTTTTTGTGAGTAAGATCGAAGCGCATACCTTCACCCTCGATCATCTCCTTCGACTATACAGTCCCCGAATCTTCCGAGGGGGACTAATAAATCTTGCTCGCCGGGATAGCAAAGCCCCCTTTTCGAGCATCGACGAGGATAAGGATCGAGGCTGGATGAGCCGATTTGTTCGAATAAAGACATCGGACCTGATCCGTGCCGAAAACATGCCGTTCCCTGAAAAGTGAAACATGAGCCGTAAGTGTTACTTTCCTGTTTTAACTCATTCGATGTCTTCCCTTTGTTGTCTTACTAACATATCTGGCATGGTGTAGCTGTTTCTCGAATGACGTCCTCGATTCAGCATTTAAAAGAATGGGTCGAGAAGGTGGTATTTCAAAGGACCTATTCGGAGCGTGCCTGGCGCGAGATACCGAAGGGCCGATAGGAGGCCAAAAATCATGGTGAGAACCTTGGTGAGATTGGTAATATTTTTATTCCACATCTTATGTTATCGATGATGCTGCTCTATAACTTACTTCATTTCTTCCTTTGCAGGTCTATCGAAGGACGTTGAATTGAGACCGACGTTCCCTGGTAGAGAGGTTCCCTGCCCTCCCCCTGCCTCGGAACAGGAAGGGGAGAAAAAGAGGAAGGAAGTCCCCGGTTCTTTTAGGTCCGAAAAGAAAAAACCGAAGAAAAGCATAGCTCGTAGGACTAGAATTTTGGACGTAGCTTATCGGTTGGACGATGAGTCCGAGGAAGACGAAGGTCCCGAGATTTTGAGCAGCGAGCCATCTCGGGCAGTCCCCGAGCTGAGGGTCGATGAAACTCATATTCATCGAGTAGAGGACCTCGATGCAGGGGCGAGAACCGGGGCTTCCGCCGATGCAGGGGAGACAGCGCAGGGAATCTCGGGCCCCCCAAAAGCAATGGACTCCCCTTCTTTCTCGGAGTCAACCCTTAATGAAGCTCGAGCTGCAAGAGCGCATTCGCCAAGCAAAGGCCTTGTACCAGAAGGGCCCTTTGAAGATTTCTTCGACGTTGTGCCATCGGCGGATACCTTTGGGCTCGAAGTGCTGAGGAAGAGTCCCTCCACTGGGACGAGGAAGGCATCTTTCGGTCCTAAGCTGGTCGATAGATTTCTTGCTCCGAGTTCCAACCCTGATCGAAAAAGAATAATAAAGTTCGCCATTCCTGAAGATGCTAGGGCCCTTTCTGCGCCTGTGGGGGTGGCTAGTTATCTTCGGTGTTTAGTGACTGAAGAAGATCAGGCCGCAATGGACGAGGTGGATGAGGCCTGCTTGTTCAATGAAGCTCAATAAGCATCAAATAAGGTAAAACTTCCTATAAGCCTTGTCCGGTGTTTGCCATTTTATTTTTCAATCTAGACTAACTGTCTTATTTTATTTTGTACTCGTAGGCCTCGGTGCTTCATCATGAGGCTTTTCTTCGACTAAGGGAAGAAAAGGCACGTGTCAGCGGCTTGAAGGGGAGATGTCGACCCTTACGATTGAACTAGACTTTGTGCGCTAGGAAAATACTGGTATACTCGACCAGATGGGGCAACAACTTGACCGAATAAACTAATTCCGATCCGCATTGAGCGAGGCCAAAGCAGAGACTAACGAATGGAGAGCTAAGACCGATCTGTTGACCTCGGAAAAAGAAACCCTCCAAGCTCGAATGGTTTCTTTGGAAGAACAAGTTTCGGAGGCACAAGAGAAAATCGGGACTCTGGCTAAGAGTACCGATACGCTTCAATCCCAGGTCGAGATGCTCACTTCGGATCGCGATGTTTTGGTCAACAAGCTGCAATCAGCAATATAGGGCCAATGCCGAGGCTGCTCAGGAACAGTCGAAGATTCTGGTTGAATACACCAAATGCCAAACCCGCCTTTCTGTTCTCGAAGAGTTACAAGATCGGGGCTTGGATCTATCTACTGAGGTCGATGATGCAAAAAAGATCGAAGTCGAAGCCAGAAAGCGGGCCTTCCCAGAAGAAGAGGAAGAAGACTCCGAGGATTCTGAATAACGTCATCTGTTGTATGATATGTCCTTTTAGAATCTCCATTTCTGTAACTTAATTTTGCTCATACATATGAAAGGTATTCTTTTATTCTCCTTTCTCGTTTGGCCTATTTTGATTCTTTGTTCTTAAAACCGATAATTCAACTTGTAGAATTTTCTGCCCTTCAGGCTTAGTTAAGACTTAGCCTATTTCTTGGCAGATTTTCCCTTTCCACGGCCGATTAGGTAGGGCGTAAGCCTTGAAAAGGATCTGAGGTTTGCCTTAATAGGTCTTATTTCCCTTCGAGTTTCATTAGCTCGATGCGGCCTTGGCCTATTAAGAAATCGGGGTTCTGCCTTGGCAGGTCTTGTTCCCTTTTGAGTTTTATTGACTCGATTCGACCTTAGCCTTTTAAGGGATCAGGGTTTTGCCTTAGCAGGTTTTAGTCCCCCTCGAGTTTAACTTGATTCGGCCTTAGCCTTTTATAAATTGGGGTTTGCCTTAGTAGGTCTTATTCCCTTCGAGTTTCATTACCTCAATAAGGCCTTGGCCTTTTATAAATTGGGGTCTGCCTTAGTAGGTCTTATTCCCCCTTTGATTTTCGAGTCAATCTTTGAGTAATGTTAGTTTTCAATCGCGCGACAAAAATCGAGATGGCCTTCGTGGTCGGAGACAAGATATCGGTGCCAAAGAACTTTTATTAGCATTCAAGTGCTCGTACAATTTGCTTAGGGGGTAGATCAATCTACTTGGACACGGTACTTTTGACCGTTTGACCCTTACATTGATTCCTAATGATCTATGAGAAATTCCCCCGAATTGAAGTAGATAAGCAATGAATTGGAGTAGATAAGCAGTCTTCTGATATTCAAGGTCGATCGAAGTTGTGCACCGAATATTATTTCCTTCGATATGCGACCGATCTAAGTTAGCACGATTCCTGGTTGCCTCATTAAAAACCTTGCCGTAAAATCCAATTTGGGACAAAACCGGTCGAAGGAAAAAAGAGTGCAACGCGTGCAGTCCTAATGTCCTGTGCTTCCTGGCTCGAGGTTACTTTGTTCAATACCTGCAGATGTTAGTAACATAAAACAAACAAACGAAGAATGAAATTTCATACCTCAACAGTATTATCGCTTTGAATGGCTTATGTTCTAATTGTTCGGTAGTTGTTTGTCATCCATGGTTCCAAGCTTGTAAGATCCCTTTCTGGTGACCCTTAAGATGGTGTAGGGCCCTTCCCAGTACGGTCCTAACTTCCCTTCGTTCGGGTCTCGAGTATTGGGCGTGATCCTTCTGAGCATTAGGTCTCCAATGTTGAAATGTCGAAGATGGGCTCTTCGGTTGTAGTATCTTTCGATCTTTTGCTTTTGAGCGGCTATCCGAACAAGGGCTGCTTCCTTCTTTCATCCAATAACTCCAAATTTGTGTTCATAGCTTCGCGATTCAATTCTTCTGTTGCGTATCGAAATCTGATACTCGGTTCGCCTACTTCGACTGGTATCCACGCTTTAGCACCGTACACTAAAGAGAATGGAGCGGCCCCGGTGCTGGTTTTCTCGGTTGTGCGATATGCCCATAAAACTTCAGGTAATATTTCTTTCCGTTTTCCCTTTGCGTCGGTTAACCTTTTCTTCAGGTTTCGAATTACGGTTTTGTTAATCGATTCAGCTTGGCCGTTGCCGCTGGGATGATAGGGCGTCGATAGAATCCTTTTGATTTTGTTCTCTTCGAAGAACTTTGTCACTTTGCTGCCGATAAACTGCTTGCCATTATTGCACACGATCTCCGATGGCATCCCAAATCAACATACGATGTGATCCCAGATGAAGTTGATTACCTCCTTTTCCCTAACTTTCTCGTATGCTTGTGCTTCAACCCATTTGGAGAAATAGTCAGTCATAAAAAGAATGAACTGAGCCTTACCTGGTGTGTAGGGGAGAGGGCCGATGATGTCCATCCCCCATTTCATGAATGGCCATGGCGACAAGACCGAATGCAGCGTCTCCTCGGGCTGATGGATCATTGGTGCGTGTCTTTGGCACTCGTTACGCTTGCGAACGAACTCTTTTGCATCTTTTTCCATATTGATCCAATAATAGCCAACTCGAATTATTTTTCGGACCAAGGATTTGACGCCGGAACGATTCCCCCACGTGCCTTCGTGTATTTCCCTTAAGATATATTCGGTGTCTCCTGGTCCCAGACATATTGCAAGGGGGCCACCGAATGTCCTTCTGAATAGGGTTCCATCATTGGATAAATAGAATCGGGCTGCCTTTGTGCGTAATGCTCTAAATTCTTTGGGGTCCGAAGGGAGTTTACCTGGACTAAGATAATCTATATACTTGTTCCTCCAATCCCAGGTCAAACTTGTTGAATTGATTTTGGCATGGGCTTCCTCTACCACCGACCTCAAAAGTTGTACGACCTTATTGGACTCGATCTCCTCATCTTCGACCGACGATCCCAGATTAGCGAGGGCATCGGCTTCACTATTTTGTTCTCGAGGTATGTGTTGCAAGGTCCACTCTTTAAACCTGTGCAGTGTGACTTGAAGCTTGTCCATATACCTCGGCATTCTCCCTTCACCGACTTCAAAAGTCCTGTTTACTTGATTGACTACGAGGAGGGAATCACATTTAGCTTCGATTATCTCCGCTCCCAGGCTTTTGGCCAGTTCTAAACGTGCAATCATAACTTCATACTCTGCTTTGTTGTTAGTTAATTTTACAGTCTTAATAGACTGTCGAATAGTATTCCCAATTGGGGGCTTTAGTACGATACCATGCCCCGATCCTTTCGAGTTCGAGGTGCCGTCTATGAACAGAGTCCACACTCCCGAAGGAGTACCCGATTCGGTCATTAATTCTTTCTCGACCTCGGGTATTAGTGACGGTGCAAAATCAGTGACAAAATTCGCCAATACTTGAGATTTGATCGAGGTTTGGGGTCGATATTCGATATCGTACCCGCTTATTTCGATGGCCCACTTGGCCAATCGGCCGGATAGTCGGGCTTGTGCATTATATTTCTCAGGGGATAAGTCGTTACTACACATATGGGATGGCATTGGAAGTAGGGTTTTAGTTTCCTGGAGGCGCTCAATAAAGCGAGTGCTAATTTTTCTAAATGCGGGTATCTAATTTCGGCCTCACCTAAGGTTCTACTGACGTAATAAATAGGAAACTGCATACCTTGTTCTTCTAGGACCAGGACCCCACTTACCGCTACTTCCGAGACGGCAAGGTAGAGGTATAGTCGCTCACCTGTTTTTGGTGTATGCAGCAAAAGGTGGGCTAGAGAGATACCTCTTAAGTTCTTCTAACGCGCGCTGACATTCCGTACTCCACGAGAAATCTTTCTTCTTTTTCAACAAGTTGAAAAATCGGTGACTCCTATCGGAAGATCTTGAAATCAATCGGCCTAGAGCGGCTGACCGACCTGTCAGCTTTTGTATGGCTTTTACACTGTCTACAATTGTAATGTCTTCGATGGCTTTGATCTTTTTAGGGTTAATTTCTATTCCTCGATTCGAGACCATGAAACCGAGGAATTTTCCCGAGCCCACTCCAAATGCGCACTTCTCCGGGTTTAACTTCATGTTGTACCGTTTCAGCACATCGAACGTCTCCTGCAAATGGCTCAAATGGTCCTCTGTTCGCAGGGACTTAACTAACATATCATCAATGTAAACTTCCATTGTTTTTCCTAGTAGTTCTTCGAACATTTTGTTTACTAGGCGTTGATAAGTAGCCCCCGCATTCTTTAACCCGAATGGCATCACGTTATAATAGTATGTACCATACTTAGTGATGAAGGATGTCTTTTCTTGATCATCCTTGTCCATTCGTATCTGGTTATAGCCAGAGTAGGCATCGAGAAAGCTAAGGGTCTCGTGGCCAGCGGTGGCATCGATCATGCAATCGATATTGGGTAAGGGAAAAGAATCTTTAGGGCATGCCTTGTTTAAATCTTTATAATTTATGCACATTCTTAACTTATTTCCCTTTTTAGGAACTAAAACTACATTTGCTAACTATTTTGGGTATTTAACTTCCCGAATGGACCCTATATTTAAAAGCTTAGTTACCTCATCCTTGATGAATGCTTGTTTGACTTCGGATTGAGGCCTCCTCTTTGGCTTGACCGGCCGAAATTTTGAATCGATGCTCAGTTTGTGAATCGTGATCTCCGGTGGTATCCTTGTTATGTCAAGATGGAACCAAGTGAAAGAATCTTCGTTAGCTAAAAGAAACTGAATAAGTTTGGTCCAGAGCTCGGAGCTTAGGCCCGAGCCCAGGTATACCTTTCGATTCGGCGAATCTCCTCGGAGTGAAATTTGCTTGAGTTCCTCGACCGTTGATTTAGTTGCATCGGATTCGTCAGGACCGACGAATGACCGGGGAAGCCCGTAGTCGTTATCTTCGAGAGGTTCCTGCTCACCTTCGTTTGATGAAGGCGATGCACGTGATTGCTATTTGGTTCTTTGGGAAGGAGCTATTGGTTTCGATACTGCTTCTTCTACTGCGAACATCTCTTTCGCAGCATGCTGTTCTCCGTAAACAGTTACGATCCCATCAGTCGATGAGAATTTCAACATTTGGTGCAGTGTTGAGGGTACCGCTCTAATATCATGAATCCACGGTCTCCCGAGCAAGGCGTCGTACCTCATATCTCCTTCGATCACGCAGAATTTCATTTTCCGAACGGTACCGGCAGTGTTCACCAGTAATGTTATTTCCCCTTTGGTTGTCTCGCAAGCCATGTTGAAACCATTGAGAATCCGAACTTCAGGATAATTCGATCTGTCAACCCGAGCTGTTCGATAACCTATGACCGGATTATGTTGGCCGAACTACCAGGATCGACCAATACATGCTTCACCTTAGTTTTGTGTACAAGCACCGATATTACTAAGGCGTCGTTGTGGGATTGCATGATTCCTTCTGCATCCTCCTCGCTGAAGTGCAAGGTTCCCTCCATCGCATAATTTTGAGTGCGCTTTTCTCGGGTGATGGATATTTTAGTGCGTTTTAATACCGGACCTTGGGGCGTATCTACCCCACTGATGATCATATTGATCATGTGCTGAGGCTCCTCCTGGTTTACTGGCTTATTCCTGTTCCCATAATGGTTTTTGGCTCGGTCGCTCAAAAACTCTCGAAGATGCCCAGTTCGAGCAACTGTGCCACCTCTTCCCTCAACTGTCGACAGTCCTCTGTCCTGTGCCCATGTGTACCATGATACTTACATATCAAACTAGGATCTCTCTTAGCTAGGTCCGATTGCAGCGGTCGAGGCCACTTAGTATCCTTAATACGACCGATGGCCGATACGAGAGTAGCTAAGTCAACGTTGAAGTTATACTCGGACAGTCGCGGTGCTTATCGATGGCCAGTGGTTCTCTCGAAGTTGTTTCTCTCCAATGGTCCTCGGTTATTCCGATTAAGATCGTTCCTCTTTTCTCGTCTCGGGGAACCCTGCCTTGCTGGAGTGGCCTTTCGGTCCCCAGGGTATGATTGATGCCTGTCTCTGCTCGATCTTGGTTCTCGATAAATATCCCTTTGAACCCTATCATGAGTTCTGATGGGGTAAGTGGATCCCGAGGGGGATCCAAGTTGGTCATCCTCGACCCTAATATTCGATTGATATCGGTTGTGTATATCCATCCATGTGGCAGCCGGATATTCAATCAAGCTCTGCTTAAGCTGTTGCGAAGCCGTTGAACTTCGAGCGTTGAGTCCTTGGGTGAAGGCCTGTACGGCCCAATCATCAGTGACCGGTGGTAGGTCCATCCGTTCCATCTGAAAACGAGATACAAATTCCTTGAGCATCTCGTTATCCCTTTGCCTAACTTTAAATAAGTCCGATTTCCGTGTCTCTACTTTGATGGCACCTTCATGAGCTTTCACGAAGGTATCCGCAAGCATGGCCAAAGAATCGATGGAATTCGGGGGCAAATTGTTATACCAAGTCAATTCCCCCCTTTGACAAGGTCTCTCCGAATTTGTTCAAGAGAACTGACTCAATCTCATCGTCTTCGAGATCATTTCCCTTTATGGCGCATGTGTACGCTGTTACATGCTCATTTGGGTAAGATGTCCCATTGTATTTGGGAATTTCCGGCATGCGAAACTTCTTCGGTATGGGTTTTGGGGCGGCGCTTGATGGGAAAGGTTTCTGCACGAATTTCTTTGAATCTAAACCTTTCAATACCGGGGGTGCTCCCTGAATTTGATCCACCCTCGAATTATATGTTTCTACCTTTTTGTCATTGGCCTCGATCTTCTTCTCGCCAGACTCGACTCGTCTGGTTAGTTCCTCGAGCATCTTCATGATCCCGAAGTTTGCCCCCGATCCGCTTTCGCTTGGTTCCACTGTAATTGGTTCATTTTCGGGGATAATTTCCCGAGAAGGGCCGGCCTCAACCCTATTCGAAACATGACTCCGATTTTGCAGTTGAGCAATGGCCGCTTGCTGAGCTTGCAACATGTTGAATATCATCCTGAGGCTAATCCCGTCCTTTTCGTCGTTTTGATTTGTCGAACGGTATTCTCTTCAAACACTGTTCGATGGGCCAGAAGTCCGAGCCACATCGACCGCCATTTGGGAATTTGTGTCGACTGGAACTTCATTACCGGGCGCCACGTTGTTGTTTTCGCCCTGGCGGTCAAACTCGCCATCGACGTACTGAGGCACAGATTGAGAATGCGACGTGATTGTATTATAACCTAAAATAAAAAAAATATTCTGCAAAGAACGAGCGTAAAATAGTTTGTGTGACAGAAAATTGTATCACACTTTCACTATTATCCTTAGCTCCACGGTGGGCGCCTAACTGTTTACCCTTGGCTACGGATAACAATTAAATTTGTACGTGGTTTTAAGGATATGTGACTTTGTTTGATACAACTAAAGAACGAACAAAAATAAAGATTAAATTCAGCGAGTAAAGGAGGAAGCAAACCACAAGTATCGAGTAGCTTTATTGTGATAGAATCCTCTAAAGCAAGATATGAAGCAGATAGATTGAAAAAGTAAATAGATTATAGCCTTGTATATATTGATTGTAGATTGTTGCGTGCCATTTACAATAGTGCTGCCTGTTTATATAGGGAGGAAAAAGAATCCTATACAAGGTAAAAAACCTATCTACAAGGTAAGATATCCCCAGAATTAATGGCTTCAACGTCTTTACTGATTTCAGCCGCGATTCCCGCCGAGATATTTACATATTACGAGATTTCCGGTCCTTCATCACGCCAATCTGATAATTTTACCACAAGGTATCTTACCCTGGTCGGCCTCGATGATCTCGTCTCGAGCGCCTTGGCTTGGAGCTTCGTTCCGGCGGAATCCGGTCTTGGACTTCTTCTTTTTGATGTCCCGTTCTCGGCCTATCGAGTAGCGACTTCAATCGACGCTGGTCGTCAAACACCGAAACCGACATCCCTATGCAAGCGACCGAATTCGACCCTATCCAAAAAATAATATTATTTGACTCCCCAAATAATACAGATAGAGAAAGCACTACCAAATACTTTGTCGAACATAATTTTTGGTTATCATTCATGTGCAGCAACCTTAATTTCCATGGATTTGCCGGGGCACACGTCTGAGTTACTTTCATTCCAGATACGCTAATCTTTGAAAACAGTTAGTGGTAGAAGTGTCCTATATATGGCAGAAATTTGTTCCTATGACGTGTTCTTCAATTTCACTACATTTTCCACGCGTACGTATCTAGTTTTCGGATACTATAGTAAATTAAGTTCAATATCAAGTTAAAGCCTTAATAGTTCATGTTACCCACTATCGGGAAAAAGTAAGTTCGCACTTGGCAGTCATTTTGGAAAATTGGTGAACATATAAGTTTGGAGCCTTAGAGGCGGAGTTGTATCTAGCATAGAATTTATAATTTTTGCTCGTACTCTGTATTTTTATTCAAAAAATTATTAATATATACAAATAATTTAAACTCATTAAATTAAATGAAATATGATAGAATTGTGAAATCTAAACCAATAAAGTTTAAATTTCGAATTCGTCTCTCCTCATAGGAGCTTTAGTGACAAGAAAAATTCCAACCATCCTAGTCCTGCCCGGTTGGCACCTCACTGCTTCAGAATCAATTGTGCCTGAAATCTAAAAATGCTTTTATATACTTACTTTTTCCAAAGCATCTTATTAATCTTATTCTTAACAAAAGATAATACCAAATAAAAAGGAAGTTTTCTTTATTTAAAGTGTAAGTTTATGCGTTGATCTTGACTCTATTGGATTAAAAATTCTGTCATTCTTTAAGGATAGTTTGATACGTGGACTAAATTATTCCGAAATTATAATCCTGGGATTATAATTTCTGGACTAATTTATCCCACCTAAGAGGTGGTATAAAAATAATTTGAAGGGATAATATAAGATAAGATGAGATATTCAGTATTAAGTTTGGGATTAAATTTATACTATGTTTGGTTGATGATATAAATTTATCCTGCAGCCAACCAAACAAAGTATAAATTTAATCCCACACCTACCAAACGACCCCTAAATATATAAATAGAGGGATAATTGCACGTCGACCTGGACGAAACCAGTGTTACAACCATGGCTAAAGTTCGTTCCTTACTTCCCGTTCTCATGCTTTTTTCCTTTTGCTTTCCAGCTAATGCAATTTCCCCTTTGTCTTCAGAATCCTTTTGCAGCTACACACCTTTCCCCGAATTTTGCAAATACACGTTACCGATCAACAACTCTGCTACTATTCAAGACTGTGGCCGTCTCTCTCTTCACCATTCCTTATCAATGAATGACCATCTCCTTTCTTCGGTCAATGGCGATCTCTTAAATCTTCGATATGCATTGCCTGAAAGTACCATTCGTGCCCTTGAAGATTGCCAACTTCTCTGCAGCTTGAACCATGACTTTATTTTAAGCGCCATTCTGTCCATCCATTCTACAAACACGCTTGAAAGGTTAAACTGTTCGAAAGAGCACATTTTAAATTACTTAATCATAATATCTATCAAACTCCCTCTTAAATTTGGTTTGATCCTCCTCTTTTTCATGGGCCAAAAAAATACTATATATTTCAGTTTTTCTGTGGCTATGAGATTTGAAACGCGGAACCTCTTGCATGTTATGTTACGTATCATGCTGATCAAGAGAATGAGTGCATTGTTGTGAAGAAGTGAATTTAAAATTTGTATTTGACGGGTTTAATTTTAGCCTCTTATCATGAACCCACTACACTTTTGAAATTCTAGGTTCAGAATTATATTCTTTTTGAAATTCAAGGTTCAGAATTATATATATATATATATATCCTTGTTGAAATCAAGACCATTCAAAGTAGGATTTGAACCGCGAATTTCAATTGTTGAGCTGCATCCAATAATAATTGCACCATATATATATAGGAGTCTTTGAGCATGGGTTCACACACATATATTTAAGTAATTTTGAAAAAATTAAATATTGTTATATGTGATTTAGGGGGAGGAGTATGGGTTCATGTGAACCCATATCCATTAACCTGGATATGCCTCTATTTGTATGTCCATCAAGTATAAGTGGTTAGAGAAGGCAAATTTTTATTTACTTAATTATGTTTTGTATCGACAGGTTACAAGCTGAAGACGTTCAAACTCTGCTAAGTGCCATATTAACCAACCAAGAAACTTGTTCCGATGGTCTCAACGAAGTAGCTGCTGGTACAAGCGTGACAAATATGCTTCTATCTCCATTATCGGATGGGACCAAATCTTTTAGCGTTTCATTAGCACTTTTCATGCGTGGTTGGGGTTATTCCGCCATATCAGAGAAATTTCCATTTTCTGGTGGAAGGAAACTGCTTCAGTCAAACGAATATGGTGTGAATGTGAATCAAAGGGTGGTTGTGAATCCTGATGGAAGTGGTAACTTCACAACTATTAATGAAGCTGTGGCTGCAGCTCCCAACAATACTGCTGCAGGCAGTGGTTATTTCTTGATTCATGTGGTGGCTGGTGTTTACGAAGAATATGTTTCCATTCCCAGTAACAAACGGTATATTATGATGACGGGTGATGGGATCAACATGACTATTATTACCGGAAACAGGAGTGTGGCTGATGGTTGGACTACATTTAGTTCTGCTACATTTGGTAAGTTCACTAAAATATCCATTTGAGCATTTTCAAGGTTTCTTTCAGTTACTTTATGAAGTAACATCATAAACTAATTAAACAAACTACGACTGGAATTATGGGTCGGTGGTGGTTGTCACGTTGTGACGGAGCAACCTCCTATACCATTGAGAGAGAGAACGTGCGTGGAGAGTCATTTTTTTTTTATTGTACACTGTAAGTGTACTTATATAGAGAATACTAGGTTAACTAATAACCCTATTGGGTCTTAAAGCACCCTTATGTGTGTACTCAAAATTTCCTACACTTTATTTTTTCCCATATCTACCATTGACTTCGCGTTAAGCAGCAGTTAAGTATTTTAAGGTAATAATATACAAAATTCGAGAAACATTAGGATTGTATTTAGTTCATTGAAACCAGGCAGTCACGACAATTCAATGCAAGTCAAGTCAGCTACTCATACTCAAAGTTCTAGTTAAAGCCCTAAGTGAAATTTTCCTATGTATATATACTCATTATCACATTAATTTCTAGAGAATTGTTTCTATGTGGTAATTTCTAAAATGGTTACTTCCTCTATTTCAATTTATACGACACACTTTCCATATTAGTCCTTTTAAAAAATAATGACACATTTAAACTCTTTATTTTATCCATTTTACCTTTAATGAGATGTTCACACAAATGTCATGGCTCCATAAAGCTTTTACTCCGTAAGCTTTTAAGACCACAAGTTTCAAAAATTTTCTTTTTTTTCTTAAACTCCATATCGAGTCAAACTTCTCGTCTAAATTGAAATGGAGGGAGTATATTGTATACTAGTTATATATACTAACACTCAATTTATTTTAACTTCTTGTACGTAGCAGGTTACATCCTGCTTTTTTAGGTTATTACTCTCACTTATTATGAACAGCATATATAGTTTATCTATAGATCAGATGCCCTGAAAGTATAAATTTTATTTTTTTAAACTACCAATATACATAATTTAAACCCTTAAATTGTTAACTTTCTTTTGCAGCTGTAACCGGAAAAGGCTTCGTTGCTATGAATATAACCTTTAGAAACACGGCAGGATCAATCAGGCACCAAGCGGTAGCTATAAGAAATGGTGCAGACATGTCCACATTTTATGGCTGTAGCTTTGAAGGGTACCAAGACACCTTGTATACTCACTCCCTAAGGCAATTTTATAGGGAATGCGATATTTCTGGTACAGTGGATTTCATATTCGGGAATGCTGCTGTAGTGCTCCAAAATTGCGACATTTATCCGCGTCTCCCGATGCCTAATCAATTCAATGCCATTACAGCACAGGGCAGAATAGATATCAATCAAAACACTGGAATTTCTGTCCAAAGTTGCAGCATCAAAGCTGCTCAAGACTTGGCTTCTACTCAAACTTTTCTAGGGAGGCCATGGAAAGAGTACTCGAGAACGGTGTATATAAAATCATTTATGGACAGTTTGATTGATCCGTCTGGTTGGTCTCCATGGTCGGGAGATTTTGCTCTCAATACATTGTATTATGCTGAGTACGCCAACACAGGGCCAGGGTCTGTGACCACTAATAGAGTCACTTGGCAAGGCTACCATGTGATAAATGAGATAGATGCTGTCAACTTCACTGTTTCAAGTTTAATTCAAGGAGATGTTTGGTTGCCTGCAACTGGAGTTCCTTTTACTAGTGGCTTACTTTGATAAGGGGCTAATTTGTTTTCTGTTCTGCGATTTACAAATTCTTTGTTGATTAAACCTATTAAATTTTATATGAGAGAGAATGTTGTCACTGAAGGATTTATATTATTTTGAGCCATAGTTTTATTTACACCACTATGTTTCTGTTTAGTAGAATATACAATATCCCAATCCCTCAATTTTAGCCTTTGCGTTCTGTTTCGTGTTCCAAGAACTATAGGTTCGTATATTATTTTGGTACTTGTCGGGATAGTTTGGAGTTGAAACAACTTCTCTATTTTTATAAGGTAGAGGTAAGGACTGCATACACACTATTCTCCCCAGACAATACTTATGGGATTACACTGGTTTATTATTGTTGTTGTTGGGATAATTTGGAGGGGTCCTAGGGGTCTCGAGTGAGTTTTGGCATATATAGAGAAAGTTGAAACATTATTGAAAACTGGTGCTAGTGCAGCTGCAGAAGTGAGCCGCACCTGGGGCTGCACCTGCCCCAGGTGCATTATTAGGTGTCTCTGCGCCTTGTGCCTTTTAGGACAAAATTTCAGTTTAGTATAAATAGCTTCGTTTTGTAATTTTAGTTCATTCTCCATTAAGTTTAAGACTTAAGAATTCGGTTTTGAGGGGAATTGTGTTTGATTATCATATATGACGTTGAGGATAATTCTAACTCATATTTATGATTATATTATGAATTCATTATAGATTTACCTTAAAAACATGGATTGAAGGTGAATGATAATGAAACTTTATAGAAAACTTAGAATCACCTTAATATTAATTTGAATGCCTTAATGGACATGAATTAAAAATCCAAGAATAGATTTGAACTCATAAAGTTATGAGTAACTGAATTTTGATTTGTTTCAGAATTTGATCATGTGGACTCAGGTTTAACTTTTTGGATTGACTTCGACTTCAACTCAGCACAAAATTGTGGAATAGAGTCATATGGCTTTTGTTTGAACTTGTTGAGTATTCATTTGCACAGATTGAGCTAGTTTGGAGGATATGGAGAGAGGTAAGGATATTCTTAAGCAGTAAAGCTTGCTTTGATCGAGGTAAGTTAAGGCTTTGACCTTAATGAAGAATCTTTCTCAAGTTGGATTATTTGTAATCTACTACTTATGTGGGGTAATAGTATAATAGTGTGTATATATATCGTATCATATGATTAACGTGCTATTCTTTGTGTCATAACTATTTATATACTTCTCATGCTAGTATAGTTATAGGCAACTCTCATATAGTGTTATAGTCAATTCTCACATGTCATTTAACATTATGAAACTGATGTATATCGGATTACATGTTTAGGCTGTTGGTCATGCATTGTACATATGTTTATAAGTCGCATATAGGATTTCACAATTACTTGTGATTGCAGAATGTTAGTTGTCCGTGTGAATTATAATATACATGTGAGTTTGTTTATGCAGTTAGATATTGGATATGAATATGGACCCGTCCCTCATTATTTATTGTATCACTTGATTACCACGGGCAGTGTGCACACAACTGGATTGTTCAATACGTGGACCGTTAAAGCATATGTAGTGCCATTTGATTATAAAGTTTGAGTCTTTATCATACATTAGTAATTATCGACTCTTCTTGTTGCATTCCCTATAAATGCTAGACTTGTGCATATCTAATTATGTTGTTTCTATACTTTATTATTATTTTCATAAAGTGAGTAATTTTGATACAAATCCTTGATACTACTTTATTGGGAACAGTTGATGATACTTACCGAGTACGTGTTGACGTACTCATAAAAAAAATTTACATTTCATTTGCAAGTTATGACCCTGGTGCTAGCAGAGTCCAGGAGAGAGCTTACAAACTTATTTAGATACTTATGGTGGGAGCCGCTTGGCCTAGCTTGCAGCACATTAGAGTCCCCTTCCATCTTTCATTATTGTTATTCATTCAAACAGTATATTATATTGAGATAGTTTTAATGACATTCCTTGAGATGCTCATGACTAGTTATAGTAGTTCTTAGGGGTTATATCAGCTATTTCCTCATTGCGTTTGACTTAGTATTGTCTTAGTTATATTATTCTGTTAGGCTTTATTATGAAATATTATTTATGTATTGTGGCTATTTGTATGACTAGTTCACTTGACAGGTTTGGTTAGGTGCCACCATTGCTTAGGTGAATTGGGATGTGACAAAGTGGTACCAGAGCCTAGGCTCATCGGTCTTACGAGTCATGGGCAATGTCTAATAAAGTCTGGCTGATTGGTAGTGAGACACATATACTTTATCTCTAAGAGGCTACATGGCATCTAGAAAACTTCCTTTTCTTGCTCTCTTTATCGTGCAACCTTGTTCTAGCTTAAAGTTTAAATCTTTTTATTTCATTCTCTCGCAGATGGTGAGGACACCTGCGTCTGTGTGTAATGACCTAACTCATCATTTTGATTTTTATCACTTTGATTCGTGTTTTGAAGATTCTCATAGACTGATTTAATATTTTATGACTTGTGTGTATGGGTGTTTTAGGCCCCAAAGGGCTCGGGGATGTTTCGGCACTATTGTTTGCAACTTTCTAGTTTAAGGAATCTGAAGAGTAACCCTACATCTCGATTCAAGTATTAGTACTTCGCTTCATGTTTCGAAACCATGGGTCGGTCCTTATAGTGTTTTTGAACTTGTTAGAATGTTTAGTTTGGGAGCCGGCATGCTCGGGAGAAGTTACATCATATTTGGAGAAAAAGTAACAGTTGCACCATGTGGTGGAGAGACTAAGTGAGGGAGACTTAGTCTCTCCACAGGTAAGGTGGTTTCATTCTTAAAGGCAAAACGCATGGTGGAGCATGATGTCTAGCCGATCTAGTTTTCATTCGGGATACTAGTGCTGAGACTCCTATTATTGATTCGGTACCGATTGTGAGAGATTTTTCAGATATATTTCCTACAAATTTTCTAGCATTTGACCTAACAGGGACATTGATTTTATCATTAATTTGGTACAAGGCACATAGCCTATATCAATTCCACCATACCATATGACTCTAGCCAAGTTAAGAATCGAAAGGGCACTACAAGATATGTTGAGCAAGGTATTCATTAGGCCTAGTATTTTTTCTTATGGTGCGCCAGAATTATTTGTGAAGAAGAATGATGAGATGAATTGAATAAGTTTGCCATAAAGAATAAGTAAATATTGCCTCGCATTGATGTTCTATTTGATTAGCTTCAGGGTACTAAGGTTTTAGTTTCTCTAAGATTGACGTGAGATCGGGTTACCATCGGCTGAAGATTAGGGCTTCTAGCATCACTAAGACAACTTTCAACACTCATTATGTGCATTATGAGTGCGTAGTTATGCCCTTTGGTTTTATTAATGCCCCAACAACGTTCATAGACTTGATGAATCTTGTGTTCAATCCTTATTTGAATTCCATAGTTATTGTGTTTATTCATGACTTTTTTATCTACTTGAGTACTAGATAGGAGCATGAGAAACATTTAAGGATTATGCTTCAAATTTTGAGGGAACGCATAATTTATGCTAAGTTCTCCAAGTACAACTTTTGGTTGGATTCAATTCTTTCTTGAGTCACATCATGTCGGGTTAAAGTATGAAGGTTGATCCTAATAAGATTGAGGCGGTTTAGTATTGTCCTAGACCTACTATCCCTATCGAGATTCGTAGTTTCTTAGGTTCGACAGGTTACTACTATTGTTTTGTGGAGGGATCTGCATCTATTGTATTCCCTTTCACTCAGTCGACTCAAAAAAGTGTCCTAAACTACCATGAACAAGTGGTAGCTTGTAACTGGAATGCTGGTGTATCTTCAATGCTAGCATTCGTTGTCCACATCACCTCAGCTCCAAGATCTGAACTCAAGGTGAAAAACCGTAGTATAAGTACAATCGACCTCATGTACTTAGTAAGTATCTTGATTAACTTGAATGAAGTTATGGCGAGATTTTTAAGTAAAAAAATACTCACTTTACGTAACCTGTGCAACTCAATAACATATATATTACAAAGAAGCATCTAAGAAATAGTCTTGTAACAACGAATATAAAAAATATAGCCAACAATTGAAGAAGAGATAATAGGCATGCTTTCCAATTAAATAGGTCAAAAAGATACAACTTACAAGAATTTCGTATACAAATGGATATGCACCAAAATACATTTACTGAAATAATTCTATGTGAATGTAAAATTTCTATCTAGGATAATGATCTGGTTCCATATCAATTTATAGATGGCACTTATATGAGAATATTTACATGAGTCCAACTTGTCAATAGATGATGATGACTCTCCATTTACATCAATCTAATACTCTGCAGGTGCCTAACAACTCAATAACAAGCTTTAGGCAAATGCATAATACACCAACTAGCATATATAGAGGATATGCATGAATAAAGCATGTAAAATGCATGAATATGTACAAAAAATTTACTTGAATGGTGAAAGCTTCCATATTTATGCTCAATAACTCATCACATAGGATCCCACGTCACAATCAATAAAAAATCCGTCAGTTTCTCACGTCCTACGTGTACACCATCAAAAGAGAAATATGAGAGGGTGACCCTAGGGGGATGGATCCATATCCACACGCTGCACGGCCCTGTCTCGTGCACTACACGATAGAAACACCATGCTATAATCATATCAATATCAGCACAGCCGTATGGCAGAAAACTCATGCCACGATAATAACAATAACCAGAATTGCACGACTGAAACCTCGTGCCATAGCAATCACAAAATCACAATATTTACATGGCCGAAACCTCGTGCCATAATCATCTCAACTACACGGATAACTCATATGTCATAACCTCAGTCCATACCAGAGAACCATATGTAGGAATGTATGCATATGAATAAATGGTAAAAATATATAATGCACATGGACAGAGGTATAACCATGCATGTGTATCTGCATATATACAAGAGGTGATATTTAGCTAGGATGTATGCCTATGTGTATGTATGTCTATAAATAGAAAATGTAATCAGTCATCCAAATAATTATCATGCCAAAATAAGAATCAAAAGCCCAATCATAGCCTTTAATGTGAGTAAGAAAACTCAAGTAGTCATACAATATTTTAAGGCATATCACAAGAATAACAAGTATGGATGTGTGTTTATAATATATGTGTGACTAAGTATATATCAAGTACATCAATAATCTCAAGTAGCTCATCATGCTCAAAATAAGGTATCGTTAACCTAATCATTATCTCTAGCATTGCTTATTGTCCTCACGTAGTCATTCAATCAAGTAAAGCATAGAACACACAATCAAACAAAGCATAAAGTAATCTAGAATCTGCCTTGAGCATGAATATGGCACATGCATTTACACTCGTCGCCTCGCATATACATTACCCCTACATGTAGCAAATAATATCATTTATTAGGAAAAATTACCTCAAACAAAAGCTAGCAAAGACACTTACCTTATCCGGCTAGTTTTCAACCTCAAATCGCGTATAAACCTCGTTCTTGCCCTCCAGTCATGCAAATCCAAGCCAACATCATCCAAAAAGGTCAGACAATTCTATAAAAAGTGATCCTAATCAATGAAACTTCGGCCTTTGAAAAATTCTCAAAAAGTCAACAAAAGTCAATCCAGGCCCACGTTAATACCAAACCTCGATGATTCATAACCTCTCGAGTCCAAATATATAATTAGTATTCAAATTTGGGACCAAATTGGTGGTCAAATCTCCAAAATGTACTTTCTTATGTTGTAAACAAAAATCCTAAATTTTACTTAAAAATTATATGTTTTATGTGTTAAAGATCCATGTAGATTCTTGAAATATAATCACAAATAGGTAGAAATCACTTACCCTCTTGTCTTGTATGAGAATCTCCTTGAAAAATTGCCCCTCTCCAAGACTAGGATTCAAAATTTAAGAGAATGGGCAAAAATAATCCTCACTTAAACGCACTGCCAAGGGCTACCCTTTGCAAATGCACCCAAGCCTCGCGTTCTCTAAGTACAAACTGCCTCAACCCAAAATAACCCTCAACGATCGCGTCCATTCCTTCGCGAACGGGAAGATCTCCAGCTCCGTCCACCATCATGAATGTGCATAACCACCCCCGTACTCACCTCCTTCTTCGCGAACCCGACATCCCTTTCGCGAAAGCGAAGAACAAGAGCCCCTCAACCTCGAATTACCCTCCGCGATCGCGAGACCTTCTCCGCATAGTGATGAACAATTGACACCTGCAAAATTTGCAACTCCAAACATGCTCAGGGTGGTTTGAAACTTACTCGAGCTCCCCAGAGACCTATCCAATCATATCAAGAAATCTATTAATACTACCCAGACCTATCCAAAGCCTCTGAACATATACGAGATCATTACATCAAAGAATTAAAGGCTAAATCACATATCAAACTCTCTTAACTTCATAAACATCAAAACTTTTAACCAAGCATCTGATTCATCCCTTAACACTTTAGATGTAACGATCCGGCCGATTGTTTTGAGTATTATAGCCCCATTCCCCTATTTATTACTTATTCTATGCTCATTTGTTGTTATGTCACTTGCCGGGGTGGTTGGTTTGATTCTGGGGATGTTTTGGAATGAATTGGGACACTTAGTCCCAAGGTTGGAAGCCTAAGTTGAAAGAGTTGACGGGATGTTGACTTATGTGTAAATGACTCCGGAATGGAGTTTTGATGGTTTTGATAGCTCCGTATGGTGATTTTAGACTTATGAGTGTGTTCTTATATTGATTTGGAGGTCCGTAGGTGATTTGGCTTTAATTGGAGAAAGTTGGAAAAGTTGAAGTTTGGAGAGTTGAGAAGTTTGCCCGAGAGTTGACTTTGGGGTTACTGGGCTCAGATTTTGGTTCTGAAAGTTGGAATAGGACCGTTGTGTCATTTATGGCTAGTCTGCAAAATTTAAGGTCAATCGGAGTTGCTTTGATAGGTGTCGGCATCAATTGTAGGAGTTGGAAGTTCAGTAGTTCATTATGCTTGAATTGGGGTGCAATTCGTGTTTTTGGTATTGTTTGATGTGATTTGAGGGTTCGACTAAGTTCGTATGATATTTTAGGACTTGTTGGTATGTTTGGACGAAGTTCTGGGAGCCCCGGGTATGTTCCGGATGGGCTACGTGCCATTTTCCTTCTATTTTGGACTGCTGATTTGCTGGTATCTGGTGTTGTTCATCACGATCGCGATGAAGCAATCTCGTCCGCATAGTGTTCCGAGGAAGTAGGCATATTTTTTATTCGCGGTCGTGAAGGGGCGACTGCATTCGCGTGGCTTTGAAGACTTCTGTCTTCACGTTCGCGTTGGTGGTATACACGATCGCATATAAGGAATTGGAAAGGGTTATCAAGAAGTTTCTCTCCGTGTTTGAGAGAAGTGGAGTGTGTTCGCGATGTTTGCTCGGGATTGAGTTCCGCGTTCACGACTATACGCATGCATTCGCGAAGGGTTAATTTGGCAGCTTGTATTTTTGTGCTTCGCGATTGCGAAGCATTTCCCCCCGATCGCGAAGAGGAACCTCTGGGCAGCAGCTATAAAATTTCAAAAACGAGGGTTTGAACCCATTTTTCATATTTTGAGCTAGAGACACCAAATTTGGGTGATTCTTGATAGGATTTTCAAGGAGTTGATTTGGGTAAGTGATTCTAAATCAGTTCTGATTGTTATACGTGAATCTATCATTGTTTTTATCATTTAATTAGTGAATCTATCATTGTTTTTATCATTTAATTAGTGTTTTTATCATTTAATTAGTGTTTTGGGTTGGAAAAATTGGAGAAAATTTGTGAAACTTCATAGACCATAATTTGAGGATTTGAAGGTCGAGTTGAGATCAGAATTGAGTAATTTTGGTATGGTTGGACTCGTTATGGAATGGGTGTTCGGATTTTTAAAGGTTTGTTGGATTCTTATATGTGGACCCGAGGTTGACTTTTTGACTTTGGTTAAAAAACTTAGTTTTAACATTTTGAATCAATTCCTATAGCTTATATTGATAATATTACGTTATTTTTGTATAGATTCGAGCCTTCCAGAGATTGATACGCGCGGGAAGGGCTTGCTAGCGGAGTGATTTGATTTGTTTGAGGTAAGTATCTTATTTAAATTCGGTTGCGGCACTAGTTGCCTAAATTTTTGTGATAGCTACGTGCTATTTAGTGCCCACATGCGTCGGGATTAACCCAAGTCCGGACACCGGGGTTATTTATTCATGTTTGGGTTGTGCTCAAGCTCTCATAAGCCTAGAATTTGACTGTTAAACCTTTAACTATGATGCTTCGCACATTTGTGACATTTTTGTGAACTATTTGGGCTATGTTTGAGGCCATATAGGGGTTTAATCCCGAAATGACTGATAAATGTTATCCTTTGATGAAAATTGCCAGTTTGAGCTATGATAGTACACTTGCACATGCCTACACTTAGCGTGTCGTTTATACCAGTCCAGGATCATGAGATTTGTTATTCACTCACTTCATACATGTATACTTGTTTATTTGCTCCTGTATGATGTGACTGGACTGGATGCCTATGACCATGCCGGGTGGATTGTATTGTTATGCCTGTGACCATGCCGGGCAGATTGTGTTGTTATGGCTGTGACCACGCCAGGCGGATTGTGTTGTTATGCCTGTGACCACAACGGCGGATTGTACTGTTATGCCTAAGACCACACTGGGCGAGTTATGATATTGAGCTTGTGATCACGCCGGGCTGGCAGCACGTTGAATTGGCCGTGCTTGCGAGTAGATATAGATCCATCTCCCTAAGGTCACCCTCTCATGTTTCTCTCTTGATGGTGTACACGTGATTATTGAGAATACTAATCAGTGGTTTGGAACGGATATGGAAAAGTTAAGGGTATCTAGCCAATGTTGTTGGATTTTGCATTTCATCTTTACTTGCAATTTCCTTGATCATTTATCTGATTTAATTGCATATCACCTCTCTATGCCAAGTTATTATCTGAGCAGAGTATTTGAGAAATTATACACATATGCACACGGATGTTTTCATATTGAACTTTATGATTTGATTTCAATATTATTCTGTACCAGTTTAAAGGATGAAACTACACGGGTGATAGCTAGTATCATTAATAATTTTTGCTTCTCTTACCTTGCCGTGTTTATTTACGGCACTCATTAAGTACATTGGGTTGGTTGTATTTATGCTACACTCTGCACTTAATTGTGCAGATTCAGGTGTGGGGACCAGTTATCAGCAGTAAACTTGCTTGTTGGGCTATCTGCTAGAGGTGGGGTAGAGCTGCATCCTTGGTCGCAATTTGACTTTTCTTTTTCTTTTGTACTGTTGTTACAGTTCAAATAGTGTATTTATTGTTTAGTTTCAGACTTATACTCCATTGTAGAAGCTCATGACTTCATACTTACAAGTTTCTAGGGAGATTCACTTTGTATTAGTAGTTTTTATTATATTGAGACCTTAGGTTTCACTATTTCTATGAATTTCGTTATTATGTTGCCTTCGTTATCATGTTTCGGCTTGCCTAGCCAGTGTATTAGGGGCCATCGTGATAGGTGGGGATTTTGGATCGTGACAAGTTGCCTATGAACCCTAGGTTCATAGGTATTACGAGTCCTGAGCAGGTGTAGTAGAGTTTTGTGGTTTGGTAAGGAGACGTCTTTACTTATCTTCGAGAGGTTACCAAAGCATTAGGAAAACTTCACTTTCTTGTATTCTTGTTGTGCGAATTTGTTGATTCCGTAAACTAAACTTCTATTATTCTATGCTCTCACAGATGGTGAGTACACGTGCTACCGGATCAGGCGGACGAGTACCAGTACCACCAGCTAGGGTCACGAGAGGCCGGGGTCGCGATAGAGGCTGAGGCCGCGATAGAGGCCAAGGTGCAGCTTGTACAGCAGCAAGAGCAGCACCCATGGAGCCACCAATTGCTCCAGTTGAGGAGTAGATTATGATGTGGTTGAGCCGGTGGGACCAACTCAAGCACCAGCTGTGCCCATTGTGATTCCAGGCCTTCAGGAGGCTTTAGCCCAGATATTGACTTTATGCACTAGTCTTGCTCAGGCGATTTCAGTTCCGGCCGCACCAACCACTTCTCAGGGCGAGGGAAGTTGTTAGAATCCCGCCGCTCGTACTCCAGAGTAGGTAGTTCCGGGACATCAGACACCAGATGATACTACCAGCCCAGCCGGTTGCAGTTGCTCAGGTCCAGGTGGGTCCACCTATGAGTGACGAGGAGTAGAAGAGGCTAGAGAGGTTTGGGAGGCTCAAGCCTCCAACATTCAGTAGGGCTGAGTCAGAGGATGCTCGGGACTTCTTAGACAAGTGCCAGCAGATTCTTCGCATGGTGGGCTGCACCACTTATGTGGCACGAGTTCTCCGTTCTCTTCTTAGAGAAGTTTTTTCCACATACCTGTAGGGAGGAGTTGTGTAGGCAGTTTTAGCAGCTATGCTAGGAGGGTATATCCGTGAGCCAGTATGAGATGAGATTTTCAGAGTTGGCTCATCACGCAATTTGGTTGGTTCCCACAGAGAGGGAGAGGATTAGGAGGTTTATTGATGGCCTCAACTATGGACTGCGCTTTGTCATGACTCGGGAGATTGCATGGGGTGCTAGGTTCGATAAGGTGCTTGATATTGCTAGGCAGTTAGAGCATGCCCGTAGTTAGGAGCATGAGGAGAGGAGGCCAAGAGGCCTCGTGGTTCGGGTGGTTTTAGTAGTGTTTCTTCTAGAGGGAAGTCCCACACAACAGGGGTCGTTCTAATAGGCCCGCTCAGATGGCTTGTCCGGTTCATCGTGGTGCATCAGTTGGCCATGGTTCCTATAATGCTCGTTCAGGTCAAGTCATCGTTCAGCGCGTTACCAGCACAAAATTCTTACCATGCTTCACCTTCCCAGGTTACTACCGGCAGTTCCTCGGGTTATCAGGGTCAGCTGTCTGTTTGGAGGGGTTGCTACGAGTGCAGGGATTTGAGCCATCTCAAGAGAGATTGCCCCATGTTATTAAGTAGGGCTCCACAATAGAGGTCCCAAGCTATGATTCCAGCACTAGTTACTTCACCACCCCCTCAGCCAGCTCGGGGTAGGGCTCAGACAGCTAGAGGTCACCTTAGAGGGGGAGGCCGATCAGGTGGCGGTCAGGCTCGATGTTATGCTTTGCCTGCCAGGCCAGAGGCCATTGCTTCAGATGCATTGATCACATGTATTGTCTTAGTATGTCATAAGGATGCTTCCATATTATTTGATCCTGGTTCCACTTATTCGTATGTATCATCATATTTTGCTTGTTATTTGGATATGCCCCGTGAGTCCTTAGTTTTTCCAGTTCATGTATCTACACTGGTGGACGATTTTATTGTTGTGGATTGTGTGTCGTGTATGGTGACTATTGGGGGATTGGAGACTAGAGTTGATCTCTTATTGCTTAGTATGGTTGATTTTGATGTAATTCTGGGCATGGATTAGTTGTCCCCATGTATGTTATTCTGGATTGTCACGCTAAGACCGTCACGTTGCCGATGCCGAGATTACCTAGGATCAAGTGGAGAAGTTCTCTGGACTATGTTCCCAGTAGGGTGATCTCATATTTGAAAGCCCAATAGATTGTTAAGAAGCGGTATATTTCATATTTGGCTTTTGTGAGGGATGTTGGTGCTGATACTCCTACCATTGATTATGTTTCGGTAGTGCGAGACTTTCCGGATGTGTTTCCTACAGATCTGTCGGGTGGTGCCAGGCACTCAGCCCATTTCTATCCCTCGTATTGTATGGCACCAGCAGAGTTGAAGTAGTTAAAAGGGTTTCTTCAAGAGCGTCTTGATAAGGGGTTCATTAGGCCTAGTGTGTCGATTTGGGGTGCACCGATTTTGTTGGTGAAGAAGAAGGATGGTACTATGCGGATGTGCATTGACTATAGACAGTTGAACAAATTTATAATTAATAACAAGTATCCTTTGTCGTGCATTGATGACTTATTTGACCAGCTTCAAGGAGCAGAGTGTTCTCTAAGATTGATTTGAGGTCTGGGTATCACCAGTTGAAGATTCGGGACTCGTATATTCTGAAGACGGCATTCAGGACCTACTATGGTCACTATGAGTTCCTTGTCATGTCTTTTGGGCTGACCAATCCCCCAACCACATTAATGTATCTGATGAGCAGTGTCTTCCAGCCATATCTTGATTTGTTTGTCATAGTATTTATTGATGATATCCTGGTGTACTCACGTAGCCAGAAGGAGCATGCACAACATCTGAGGATTGTAATACAGAGGTTGAGGGAGGAGAAACTTTATGCCAAGTTCTCCAAGTGTGAGTTTTGGCTCAGTTCGGTGGCGTTCTTGGGACACGTGGTATCCAGTGAGGGGATTAAGGTGGATTCGAAGAAGATTGAGGCGGTTCAAAGTTAACCCAGACCGTCTTCAGCTACTGAGATTTGGAGTTTTCTTGGCTTGACCGGATATTATCGTTGCTTCATGGAGGGTTTCTCGTCCATTGCAGTGCCTTTGACCAGGTTGACCCAGAAGGGCGCTCCATTCAGGTGGTTAGATGACTGTGAATAGAGCTTTCAGAAGCTCAAGACTGCCTTGACCACAACTCCAGTTCTAGTTTTGCCTTCAGCATCGGGTTCTTATACAGTGTATTGTGATGTTTCTCGGATTGGTATTGGGTGTGTCTTGATGCAGGAGGGTAGCATGATTGCTTATGCTTCAGCCAGTTGAAGCCTCATGAGAAGAACTACCCCCCTCATGATTTAGAGTTGGCAGCCATCGTCCATGTATTGAAGATTTGGAGGCATTATCTCTACGATGTGTCTTGTGAGGTATTTACAGATCACCGGAGTCTTCAGCACTTATTCAAACAAAAGGATCTAAATTTTAGGCAGCGAAGATGGTTGGAGCTGCTAAAAGACAATGATATTACCATATTGTATCATCTCGGGAAGGCCAATGTGGTGGCCGATGCCTTGAGTAGAAAGGCGGTGAGTATGTGTAGCCTTGCGTACGTTCCTGTTGGTGAGATACCGCTCGCGTCAGATGTTCAGGCCTTGGCCATTAAGTTCATGAGGTTAGACGTTTCAGTGCCTAGTTGGGTTCTAGCTTCTGTGGTTTCTCGGTCTTCTTTATATGATCGCATCAGAGAGCGTCAGTATGACAACCGCCATCTGCTTGTCCTTAAGGACACGGTTCAACACGGTGATGCCAAGGAGGTTTTTATTGGGGATGATGGGGTGTTGTGGATGCAAGGTCGGATTTGTGTGCCCAACGTGGATGGACTACGTGAGTTGATTCTTGAGCCGGCCCACAGTTTTCGGTATTCCATTCATCCGGGTGCCGCGAAGATGTACCAGGACTTGAGGCAGCTCTATTGGTGGAGGAGGATGAAGAAAGACATAGTGGGGTTTGTAGCTCAGTGCTTGAATTTCCAGCAGGTGAAGTACGAGCACCAGAGGCCAGGCGGTTTGCTTCAGAGGTTTGAGATTCCTGAGTGGAAATGGGAGCGTATCAGCATGGACTTCATAGTTGGGCTCCCACGGACTTTGAAGAAGTTTGATGCTATTTGGTGTCTGTGGACCGATTGACTAAGTCCGCGCACTTCATTCCAGTTGGGACTACCTATTCTTCGGAGCAATTGGCTGAGATCTATATCCGCAAGATTGGTCGCCTTCACGGTGTGCTAGTATCTATCATTTCATATCGGGGCACGCAGTTCACATCGCATTTTTGGAGAGCAGTGCAGCGAGATCTAGGCACACGGATTGAGTTGAGTATTGCATTCCACCCTCAGATAGATGGACAGTCCAAGCGCACCATTCAGATATTGGAGAATATACTACGCGCTTGTGTCATGGATTTCGGGGGTTCTTGGGATCAGTTTCTGCCGCTTGCAGAGTTTGCCTACAACAACAGTTACCAATCTAGTATTCAGATGCTTCGTATGAGGCCTTGTTTGGGAGGCGGTGTTGGTCTTCGGTTGGTTGGTTTGAGCCGGGTGAGGCTAGGCTATTGGGTACTGACTTGGTTCAGGATGCTTTGAAATATTTTATGTTGATTCAGGATCGGCTTCGCATAGCATAGTCTAAACAGAAGAGTTACGCTGATTGGAAGGTTCGTGATGTTGCTTACATGGTAGGAGAGAAGGTATTCCTCAGAGTTTCACCCATGAAGGATTTTTTGAGGTTCGGGAAGAAGGGAAAGTTGAGCCCTTGGTATATTGGGCCTTTTGAGGTGCTTGAGAGGATTGGAGAGGTAGCTGACAAGATTGCATTGCCACCTAGTCTATCAAGTGTTGTCGCGCCCCTTTTTCTCTCGAAAGCGGGTTTCGACATGTGACAACTCTTTTAAATGGGTATTAAAAGAGAAGAGTCACCACCTAGTGATTTTAAGGTGCGTTAGGGGACCTATATGCAGATAACTTTGTTTTAACTAGTCAACGTCACCAAAGATTGGGTAAGGGCTCAAATTACCTCAAAGAGAAGGTGTTAGGCACTATTTGAGGTCCACAACTGTGGGTCCCGGCTGAAGCTTACATATGTGGAATTATCGGATTACAATTTTCCTAAATGATCATATGAGTGAGGGAAGACAGGGAATTTAAAGGTTCTATTGTGAACAAGTGCAAAGGAAATCAGGCAACTATTAAACTATATAAATAATCGATAGAAGTATTTGGAAGTTACAAGGTACAACCTAATTAGTCTATATTTGATGACTAAGTTTGAACAATAAACATATAAAGGAAGGGGGGGGGGGGGG
>MCJB01017323.1:125890-210933 GCA_002018475.1 Nicotiana obtusifolia | reverse complement strand
GGGGGGGGGAGGAGGTTGGTCCGTGCCTTTGATTCTTCATTTTTCCCTTGCTCCTTCTCTTGATGCATCCTGGGTAACACCTGGCTACTTTAGAAATCAAATTTTTGAAAATATGCACTTGTGATAAATAATTTGTGAAACATGCAGTTATTCAAAATATGTGATGGTGCATGAAACAACTAATTTTGTCGAATCAGGGATTTGACACGCTTTGAGACATTGCAACCTCCTCAACTCCCCTCCTCAAAATTCTGCCCCAGTTTAATGCATACTTCTGGTGATACAATTCTTGGCGATCTTTGACATAATGATATTGACAAAACTCAATATCTTGCCTCAGTTCCTGACTATAGGGCGAATGAATATTTTATTATGATATGACCGAAACCCCAGGGCTGCCTATGTATCCCTCTTAAACGGGAATCAGGTCAAGCATATTTCAGGTTACATCAAAGAGAAAGTGCAAACATAATCTTAAACATAATATCTCTTGACTGCGTCCGAATTGATAGGTGTTGGCTATATTTCTCCATCTATCTCTACGAGTATAAGCGCACCTCCTGTCAGTACTCGGTGAACCATGTAAGGGCCTTGCCAATTAGGTGAGCATTTCCCTTTTGCTTCGTCCTAATGCGGGAAGATCCGTTTCAACACCAACTTCCCCGGTGTGAATTGCCTCGATCTAACCTTTTTGTTGAAAGCCCTTGCCATTCTGTTTTGGTAGAGTTGACCATGACACACTGTATTCATTCTCTCACCGTCAATAAGAGCAGTTGCTCATACCGGCTCCGTATCCATTCCGCATCACTGAGTTTTGCCTCCTGTATGATTCTTGGGGAAGGAATCATTACCTCGGCGGGTATACCGATTTCAGTACCGTAGACCAGTAAATAAGGTGTTGCCCTAGTTGAAGTATGAACTATGGTGCGGTACCCAAGAAAAGCAACACCTATCTTTTATGCCATTGATTGTAGTTGTCCACCATCTTCCGTAATATCTTCTTGATGTTCTTTTTACGGCTTCTACGGCTCCATTCATTGGCGGGCCATTCACCGTAGAATTCTGGTGCCTGATCTTGAATGTTTTATACATGTCTTTCATCAGATCACTATTAGATTGGCGGCGTTGTCAGTAATGATTTACTCAGGTACTCCAAATTGACAAATAATACGATCCCGAACGAAATCTGCTACGATCTTCTTAGTCACAGCCTTATAGGAAGTGGCTTCAACCCATTTTGTGAAGTAATTTATAGCCACCAAAATGAACCTATGTCTGTTTGAAGCAGCGGGTTCAATTGGTCCGATGACATCCACGCCCCAAGCAGAGAAAGGCCAGGGTGAACTCGTTGCATTGAGTTCGTTGGGCGGCATTCGTATCATATCAGCATGTGCCTGGCATTGGTGGCACTTCTGTACATACTTCATGCAATCTTTCTGCATAGTTATCTAGAAATACCTTTCCCTTAATATCTTCTTGGCCAGAAGGAACCCGTTCATGTGACGTCCGTAGGTTCCGGTGTGTATTTCTTCGAGCAATCTAGACGCCTCCTTAGCATCGACACATCGCAGCAAACCCGAGTCAGGAGTTCTTCTATACATAATTCCTCCGCTCTAAAAGAAGTGGCTAGCGAATCCTTGGAGCGTGCTCTTCTGAGTGAGTGTAGCATTCTTTGGGTATTCTCCTTTCTCTAAATACTTCTTGATCTTCTTCTTCAACTTGAGCACAATAAGGTGGCTGCTTACAAATCTCGATCGGGATAGGATCGATGAAATTCTATGGATGTTGTATCATGGAAGACAAGGTAGCCAATGCATCTGCGAACTCATTTTGAATCCTTGGAACATGTTTAAATTCTATCTTCGTGAACCTCCTGATCAAATATTGCACATAATGTAGGTATGACAATAATTTAGTGTTCTTGGTAGCCCATTCTCTTAGTACTTGGTGTACCAATAGATCTGAATCACCGATTACTAGCAACTCGTGAACATTTATGTTGATGGCCAATCTGAGTCCCAAGATGCAAGCCTCATATTCTGCCATATTGTTGGTGCATGGAAACCAAAGCTTTGCAGATACTGAATAATGTTGATCGGTTTTTGATACAAAAACAACTTTGATGCCCACTCTCTTGAAGTTGGCTGCTCGGTCGAAAAACATCCTCCAATCATCATACATTTCGACAATATCTTCTCCTACAAACGACACTTTCTCGTTGGGAAAATATGACTTCAATGGTTCATATTCTCCGTCTACGGGATTCTCTGCCAGGTGATCGGTTAATGCTTGAACATTGACCACCTTCTGAGTCCTATAGATGATTTTGAGCTCACTAAGCAATATCTGCCACTTTGCTAACTTACCGTAAGCATAGGTTTCTAAAAGATGTATTTTAGTGGATCTATCCTTGATATGCGATATGTGGAATATGCATAGAAATAATGTCTCAACTTCTGGGCTATCCATGTCAAAGCACAACAGGTGCGCTCCAGCACAGAGTACCGGGCCTCGTAAGGTGTGAACTTCTTACTCAGATACTATATCGCCTGCTCTTTTCTCTCAGTTTCATCATGTTTCCCCATGACGCAACCAAAAGCTCCATCCAACACGGACAAATACAACAGCAAATGTCTTCCTGGCTCTGGCGAGACGAATACCGGCGGCTTAGACAAGTACTCCTTGATTTTGTCAAAAGCCTTTTGACATTCTTCCGTCCAGCTCGCCACATCATTCTGAAAATTGGCTCACATATCACTGTTGATTGTGCTATCAAACGACTGATATAATTGAGGCATCCCAGAAAACTCATCACATCCTTCTTGTTCTTTGGCAGTGGCAAGTGTTGAATAGCTTTGATTTTTGACGGGTCTAGCTCAATACGCGCGACTGACGATGAAGCCGTGCAATTTCTTAACAGAGACTCTGAAAACACACTTTGTAGGATTTAGCTTTAGATTGTACTTTCGAAGTCAGTCGAAGAACTTCCTCAAGTCTGCTATGTGATCTGAACTTCTTTTATATTTGATGATAACATCATCCAAGTACACCTCTATTTCCTTGTGTGTCATGTCATGGACAAGAGTCTCATGGCCCTCATGTAGGTAGCCCCAGAGTTCTTTAAACGGAATGGCATCATTTTGTAACAATATATCCCCCATGGCGTGATAAAGGCTGCCTTTTCAGCATCCTCTTCCATCCAAATTTGGTGGTATCCTGCGAAGCAATCCACAAAGGATTGGAGTTCATGCTTCGCACAGTTGTCGATTAGTATGTGTATGTTAGGCAATGGGAAATCGTCCTTAGGTCTTGCTATGTTCAGATCTCGATAATCAACACACACCCTAACTTTCCCATCCTTCTTTGGAACTGGCACAATGTTGGCTAGGCAGGTTGGGTTTGGACCACTCGAAGGACCTTTGCTTTGATAAGCTTGGTAACCTATTCCTTTATCTTCACACTCATATCCGGCTTCAATTTCCTGAGCTTCTATTTTACCGGTGGAAACATGGGGTTGGTAGGTATCTTTTGAGCTACTATGGATGTGCTTAACCTCGCCATGTCGTCATATGACCATGCAAAAATATCTTCATACTCCTTTAGAAAACTGATGTACTCTTCATTCTTTGATGGTGATAGATGAATGCTTATGCGAGTTTCCTTGACCGTTTCGGAATCTCCTAAGTTAACTACCTCAATTTTTTCCAAATTGGACTTTGGTTTGTTCTCAAAATTCTCTACTTCATTAACAATTTCCTCAGGTATTATATCATCTTCCATGTCTTCCGAATCACTTTCCTTATGTTGCGTTGTCACATTACATGTCACAGTCGTGGGTTCATCTAGATATGTAATAATTACGCTGAAAAGAATGTAGCAAAACAATAATAAATAAACGAAAAGCAATAATGCATTAATAAAACTTAAAATCTTCAACAAGTACGACTTGATGGATCAAGTAATTATTTAAAAACAAAATACTGAAAATGTCTTAAATGTCCAAAAACAACTTTAAAACAAATCATGCTAATTATGCCAAGGATACCCAGGTACTAGGCGAGCCCGGGATGGTGCATCAGTCCGGTTCTTGAGAATGACTCCTTCTCCCACTGTCTGAATGGTAAGGTCATCCTCCTCCTCCTCCTCTAAGATTGCACTGCAGTCCATGTCTTCCTCGTCCAGAAACAGCATCTTCATACCGGCTAAAACCTCTTCTTCCTCGGATCCCTATATTACATCAATCTTGCTGAATGTCTGGAGCAGCGATTGTATGGGTTGTCCCAATGGGTAGTAATCGATACATCACGGTGGCATCAATCATGGTATTTTTGCATAGTATGTTCATACCCAAGACCAAAGGTTGTGCCACGATATTGCGGTCGTATTGGTTCTGTGATCCCCTGGAGCTTTCGACCAAGACCCTTGCCTGGCTCATACCCCAACCACATCAGTATGCTTTCTATCTTGTTGCTCTACCATCGATCCTTCTTAATTGCACTTAGTCGCTCAATGCGGTGGTATGTTTCTCCTCCAATTTCCTCATGTTTTTGATGATTAGCACAATCTGGTTGGTGTAGATAGGATTGCTTCCATCTCCATGAATGATCACCTCTTGATGATTCCGCTCAAATTTCACAGTTTGGTGCAGAGTAAAAGCGACTGCCCCAGCTGCGTGTATCCATGGTTGTCCTAATAACAAGTTTTAGGTGGCGAATTTTTCTAGCACTTGGAATTTAACGTCGAACCAGGTCGTGCCCATCTGCAGATGAAGGTGATAGTGTCTCTTAGAGATCCATCGAATGCCTTCACATTCATGTTCCCCATCCGTATCTCATGCAGGCCTTTACCCAGTCTTTTCAAAGTGGTCAGCGGGTATCTGTTTAGGCTCGAACCCCGTCTATCGGAACCCTAGCAATGAACTTGTCTTTAAATTGCACAATGATGTGCAATGCTTTGTTGTGACTCAACCCTTCTGGCAGTAGCTCATCTTCAATACTAATAGGCACATAAGCTTTACTTAATACTTTCATCAAGGAATTCTTGTGCGCATCTGAATTTTGCAATAACGACAAGATGGATATTTGACCGAGAGTCTTGTTCAGGTGATCAACAACAAAGTACTTCCTCGCCTGTACCTTTCTCCAAATATCATCGGTGCCTATCTCAATGACATGTGGCTTAGATGTAGTTTCTTTGCTTGTTCCTCCAAGATTCTCAGGTGTATAAAATCTGCCAGTTTTGGTCATACCTTGTGCAACATGTGTCTCTTCCATCTTGGTTTTTCCTTTTCTTCTTGCCTCTGCCAAATCCCATGGGATGGCATCAGATTTATATGACGGTGTTGGAGCTAGCATCAATGAAAGGTGTAGCTGCCTCGACCTCAAACGGTGCTTGGGTTTGCACTACAATCGGCGAGAGTGTGACATGAGATGTTTTAACAGCATCCCCCTCTCTAATAAGTCCGATGGATCCCTTCTGATCCCATTCCTCATCAGTTTCTATCACATTTATTCCCTTGCCCCTATGATTCGGGAGAGGGTTATTACGGATATTTGGCTCGACTTTCTTTGCTTGTATAACCTTGGTGTCGATCAGTGTCTGGATCTTGTCCTTCAACATGTGACATTCGTCAATGGTATGACCCTTCATGCCTGAATAATAGGCACAAGTTTTATTGGGGTTAACCCACTAGGAAGGTTTCTCAACAGCAACAACAGGAATGGGGGTGACGTATTCAGCTGCCTTTATTATCTCACACACTTGGGCTATGGGTTCAGCGATTGGGGTGTATTGTCCGGGAGCTTTGCGGTTAAAGTTTGGTCGTGGCTTTGGGTAGTTTTGGTGGGCAGGTGGAGGTGAATGGCAATATGCAGGTTGGGTATTATATGTATGCTAGGTGATGGGACGGTATTGGTATTTTTCATGTGAGGGTTGATATGTGGGTGGAGGTGTTTGGTATGTAAGGGGAGACTTAGGGCCCTGGGATACCATCGCGACACCCACTTCTTTCTTCTTCGAGATACTTCCTGATTGCAAGGCTTTGTTTGTGCTTGCAGTGCCTCGAAATTGGTCAACATCCGCTCTTGGTTCCTTCTTCAATCCTTTTTCCTAACTTGATGATGTCTGAGAACTTGTTGGGCTCTGACAAAGAACTTGTTCATTTGTTCTTCTTTAAGTGGCGGCCTCACCTTGGCAGCCTCTGATCTCCAACGAGTAGCATTCGCGGAAGGTTTCTGTGGGCTTCTGCTTGAGGTTCTGGATATAGAAAACGTCTGGCGCGTTCTCTGTATTGAAACTGAATCTGACCATGAAATCTGATGCCATGCTCACCCAATTCACTCACTTCTTCGGATTCTGGCTGATGTACCAATATAATGCGTCTCCTGTAAGACTTCGCATGAACAATTTCATGCGGATTTGTTCATTCTTACCCACTCCCACAAGCTTGTCACAGTAGGTTCTCAGATGCACCTTAGGATCACCAATTCCATCAAACATCTCAAACTTTAGAGGTTTGTAACCCCTCCGCCAATTCTACATCCGGCTGGATACACAAGTCTTCGTAGTTTAAACCTTCAACACCCTTCCCGCCTTCAACACTCTGGACTCTCCCAGTTAGTTTCTTAAGTTCTTCTCCCATGTTTCGAATGAGCAGGTCCTTCTCAGTTGGTTCAGGTATGTATAGGGTTTGTTGCAAGGTATGGGGTAAGGTTTCCACGTATATCGGGTTGCCTTGATGAGTTCCTGGAACTTGGGTATATGGGTGATCATTGATTGAAGTTTGAGGGGGATCAGGGGTAAGTTGTGGTGCGTTTTGAGGAGTATGATAAGTTGTGGTTTGTGGATACTGGGTCGAGTGATGGTGTTGTTATTGAGGGTTTTGCACTAGTGGCAGGTTAAGGTATTGAGGGGGTGCAGGATTGTGATATTGGTGCGTTGCGGGAGGGTTTTGTGGAGTTATGCGCGGTGGATTTTGGTTTTGGGTGTTTTGCTATGGTGTTTGGTTTTGAGTGGTTGTGTTGTGCTGGTTGAGATCAGGAACATTTAGATTAAGGGAGAGGTTTGCGAGATTTCGGACCTGCTCAAGCTCACCCTGCAGCTCCAAGATTTCCTGCTCCAAACTTAGGACCTACTCATTCTGTCTTGGCGTACTTCTTCCATCTAAGGTTTCAACATTCTCTGCCATGGTAGCAATGTATTTTCGGTTACCACTAAGATCATCCATCTTCCCTTTACTTTTTCCTTTCGGGTCGCTAGGTGGAGGAGGAGGTGAAGGACCTCTGGATATGGTGTGGTAAGCTGATGATGCCTGAATGCACGAACCAGCCTTTGGGAATGGGAATAAGCAAAAGAAAGAAAAATCATAAAGGTAACCAAGTCAGTAAGACGAATTAAAAAAGTGTTTGCAATATTTAAGCATGTATGACATAAGGTTATGCAATAATTCACGTCATAATTTGAGGACCTCATTGTGCCTGAGGTAGGCCTAACCGACACATAGATTTGGAGAAAGTTTATGCCAAAGTTTTCCTCATTCCATTAATGCGAAAATAAGCCAAATCAATCTTCACTAAATTGAAAAATAATAATTAAAGTCACTAATGGCTATAAGCCTTATTACATCGAATTCTAATCTAATCTAGAAAGCAGTAAAAGTATATTATCTCCTAGTCTACATGGTCCCTGAAGGGCCTTCTCCATGCTTGGATCTCTTGACTCCAGAAATCATTTTCCCCAGATCGAGCATGTCGAGCATCAAGTACGCCATTGCCAACTTCCCTCCTTCATCAGGATCCATGCCTTGACAATCCTTAAGCCTATTTCTCATCTTCCCCTCTAGCTCCATCGGCTCTTGCCCTAGATGTTCCAACCTCTCTGCCGACTTATTTGCAATCTTCTTCCATTCTCTGACCGCCTCCATATCCACCTTATGTTGCTATAGATGCTTAGCTTCAAATTCGAACACTCTTTTGTGTAGCCTCTTATACTTTATTTGCATCTCATCCATCTCATCTATGATCGTATCTTTCAGAATGACCCCAGATTTGACGTCCTCGGCCATGTAATCTTCCAACCATGAGAGATAGTAATACATATGACCGGGGTGATACCTGTCTGGCTCAATAGTCTTTCCTTTTACGATGATCTTTTGGTTCCACATATGTTGGGCTTCAAACTTGAATGGTATGACATCTCCTTTAAAATCTGCTTTACACTGAACCATGTTGGAAACTCGAGGTATAACTTGGTTCCACCCAGCTTGCCTCATTACCATTATGGGAGCGTACCGGTAGATGCCTCGCACCCAGATTAGTACTAAGTGAGTAGTTCTTTTGCCAGATTAGTACTAAGTGAGTAGTTCTTTTGGATCTGACGATGAACTCACTACTAAGAAACCATTCAAACATCCAATGCACTTGCTCGTTTGCCAGATTACTGAAGAAACGCACCTAGCTTACAGCATTTCTAGGCTTTGCAAACCTGTTTGGAATGAATGCCATCTTCTTTAGATGATGACTGGCTATGTAGCCATTCAGTGGCCTTCGTAGAAGCTCCTGGCGATAATCAACCCTCTGAAATTGTTCCAGCAGCCAAACTTGTAGCAAGAGATTACAACCCTCAAAGTGTCCGAACCCATGCTTGTACTGATCCAAAGCACAGTACGTCTTAGCTAAGATCATCGGGATGATAGTGTACTTCTTCCCCTTGATACCCTCCATTAAGGTCCTGGTGACCATGGCCAAGCGAATATGAATCCTTCCCCCTTTCATTAGAAAGATCAACAAACCCAAGAAGCATACTATAAAGACATAGACCCGGCGGTGCACCCATCCCAAAGAGGTAACGACTTTTTTTTTAAAAGATCCACTAGGCAGGTTGCCCAGGGTTGATTTTCATAAATACAGCATAAAGTACAGTAATGGAGGGGGACATAAACCTTAGCTCCCAAAAAAGAATGTGTACACTCTTGGTCATCAGAGCATGGCGACCAAGTATGCTTGAACAGCTATGATAAGTTAGACCTATGATGATGCAATGATTATCTATCTTATAGTATCAATTGACAATCATATGTACAAAAACAGTATGAAGCGAATATAGGTCAACTATACAAAAAAGTACATATGTTCCTAAATCTACTATTTAAGTGGGTTGAAATGGTATCCTCCATGTATAATAGGATCTATTTCTAACAAAAGATGGGAATCTTCTAAGTAGTGTGTCAGATAATAAGTAGTAGCAATCTTCAATTTTTCTTTGGCATTGATAGCAAAGAAAGCAGAATTGAAGATGGCTAGCAAAAAGGTGCCTTGTGGCTGGACAATATTACTGGTATTGTCTAATGCATATGATAGAAAGTTGAATTGCCTTCATCTTCCAATGGGTGTTGTTAGTAATATGCTGAGCAGTGTTTTGTTGATAAAGTCTAGTGGACGACCATTGCAGGTAAGGTAGGTCTGTGCCCCTAAGTTCTTCCTGCATTGGAGATTGCTGGTGATTTCTGCTGCTGGAATGGTGGTTGCTTCTAAGGTTGTTGCATTCCTTATATTCCTCATGTGTATCTGTGTGTTGTTTGTGTTGGGTTCCTGTTTTTTGTGTTGCTGTAGCTTGTAACTTGTGTTGTGTTCCTATGACTTGTAGTTGTTGCTGAGGTGATGAGTGTCTGTCTACCTTGCTGTTATTGCTGCTGCTGCTGTTGTTGCTGCTGCTATTGTGAGGCTGTGTGTTACCTGTATGGTGCTTGTAGAGGTGTTTCATCTTCCAGTGAGTGCTGTGGATAATGAGATGATGAGTGTTCTGCTGATGAGGTTTTATGGACAGGTGCTGCAGGTAAGGTAAGTTTGTTTCCCTAAGGCCTGTTGATGTCTGCTGCTGCAATGGTGAATGCTGCTGCGGTGGTGACTGAGCTTTTGGCTTGCTATTCCTGTGTGGTTGTGTGTAATCCTATTGTAGTTGTAATGGATGATGGAGTAAGCCTATGTACTACATGTGATGCCTAATGGATGTAGCTCCTTCTGCCTCAATACAGATATGGCTGGCTTAGTTGATGTGCTTCTGATGCTGCTGCATTCCCTAGGTTCTTCTTGTGTATTTGTGTGCTGTTTTTGCTGAGTTCCTGTATCTTGTGTTTCTGTAGCTTGTAGCTTCTGATGTGTTTCTGTGACTTGTAATCTCTGCTGAGGAGATGAATGGCTGTCCATCTTGCTGCTGTTGTTGGTGTTATTGTTGCTGCTGTGGGGCTGTGTGTTAGCTGTGTGGTGTTTGTGGAGGTACTGCATTGTGTTGATCCAATAATAAAAGGTATGGAGGAGGGGCCATGGTGATTGCTGCAATTGCAATAGAATATGCACTAGAAATGCTGATACCACACATCGCAAATGTGGCAATAACTGGGAGTATGGAATGGCTGGCTTAAAGTGTATGTGGATTTATTGCAGTTGTGAACTTGCATGGATCCTGTATGTAGAGACAAGGAAGTTGATCCAGGATAGTATCTGCAGTTGCAATTGAATGAGTACTGATAGTGATAATACCACACATTGCCCTTGCAGTACTATCCTGGTCCAATCCAAATTGCTTGAATTGTTAGGGCTGGTTATATGGTATGTGACTTGCATTCTTTGTTGAGCTGATGATTGTCTATGTTGTGGGCTACTTCTGTGTGATTGTGTGATGTGTGGCTGTATCTGTATGTAATGTTTGAGGAATTTGGTAGATCTTTCTCTCTCTGAATGGCTGCTATTGTGGCTGGATATCATGATGGTCTTGCACAGTTGCTGTAGTTGTGAAGTTGTAGAGACTATATGGTGAAGGGTGATGAGGAAGGTCCAAGAAGATTGTTGTAGGTGCAATAGGATGAGCACTAAAAGTGCTAATACCTGACATTGCACCTGCATCAATATACTAGACCAATCTTGATTACCTGCAGTATTGAGAAGGATGTTGGTTTCAGTGGTAGCTGTGGTGGTTTTTTTTTCTTTCTTGGACTTCTGTTTATGATTTTTCGGGCTACTGGTGCTTTGAGAATTTTTTTCTTGTTGCTGGAGTATCCATTAGCGTATCAGTGGAATGGACCAGTCTTGCTTACCTGCAATATACTGCAAAATCGCAACAAAAAGTGTTAGTGCAGACTATGCCCTGTTCCATGAGTGTTCCTGATTGATACTTTCTCTGTTGATGTTTCTGTGTTCTTGGGAGATTGTGGTTTGAATTGCAGGTATTGATTTCTTGCACATGCTCTTACTATTCATTTCCATCAGAATCGGTAGGGAGCAACTGTGGTGGAAAGTTGATCTTTTTGGTTCTCCTATGTCTAAAAGCTGGTGTGGCTTTGAGGTCAAGGTATATTTGTCCTATTATTTGTGCAGGAAGGTACAATTGATTATTGTAATGTGTCATTGAACTTAGACCATGACTTAATTTTGAGAGGGCATCAGCTGGACAGTTAGCTTCTCTAAAGGCATGTGAGTATTGCAAATCATCACATTGCTGTTTCAGAGTGTTGATCTTCTGTATCAGCATGCATATGGTCCATGGTGAGACAACTTTTCCAGTTAGCCATTAAATGAGCATTTGAGAGTTAGTTTCCAGATGAATTTTAGTGTAGCCATTCTCAATACACCATGTGATACCAATGTAGGCTGCCTCAGCATCTGCTAGGTTATTGGTACCTTCTCCCAAAGGGCTTGAGATTGCATGGATGAATTTCCCTTCATGATCTCCAATAATGATTCCAGCTCCAATTTTCCCTGGATTGCTCCGAGTACTGCCATCTGTTTTCACTTTAACAAAGCCCATGAGTGGTTTAAGTCAAATGACCTGCTGTACAAAGATATGGTGTTTCAGCTTCTCTATGGTATGGTATATCTCAGACCAATTAACTGGCCATTTGATATTGCCATAGGATGCTTTGAGCAATAGTTTAAGATCAGAGTAGATGGAGTACAATACTTTTGTTACAGATGATGATTTTCCCCCATATTTAGCAGCACATCTGTTTTTCCATAGGTTCCAACAGATTATAATTGGCATTGTGTCTAACACCAGCTTTTGTATTTCATTGTCCCTTTTTTTGATCCACCATTTCATTAAGGTCATTCTTAATGGTTGCATATAGCTTTGGATGCCCACTGGTGCATTGAAATGTTTCCAGATGAATCTGGCAAACTGACAAGTGCTAAAAATGTGATCCACTGTCTCAGCCCCTAGTTTAATGCAGCAAACATATTTGTTAATAGTTGGAGGTCCAAATTTAGCTGCTCTATCATCTGTAGGCAACTTATTTCTCGGAGCTCTCCGTAAGCAAAAGGACCATTTAAAGGGGATTTTCCTATGCCAAGTCATTTTATTGGTGAAAAGGACCTGCTTCATTTCTCTCAAGACAGAAAATACTGATGCACAAGAAAATTCACCTGAGGCATTAAGCTGCCATACTGCTCTATCAAGGAGACGGGGATTATGATGAATCTATGTTTGTATGATGTGAGGTATCATGTTCATGGGTGCTATTTGGTTTAGCTTCTGGATGTCCCATTGTCCATTATTCCAAATTGTTGAAACCTTGATGTTGCCAGGTTTACCACCATCTTACTTGAGACTAGCTAAGTGTCCAATGCCAAACCAATTGTCCCACCAGAAGCTACAGTTCCCTGAATGTAATGTCCAGTAGTTATGGATGTCAGCTATTTTCTTGTTGATCGTCATCTTTCTTCATGCTTGGGATTGCCCAGAATTCCATTTTTTGGATATAGGATGTGATCTTTTGCAATATTTGGCAAGAAGAAACTGGCTCTATAAGGTTTGTTTTGTTCTAAACCACCACCACTGTTTATATTCTATGGCTTTACAAATTTCATGTATGGATCTTAAACCTATACCACCTTCTTCCATATGATAGGACAATTTGTGCCATGAAGCCCAGTGGTATTTGTTTCTTTCCTTATTCATACCCCGGAAGAAATTTGCAGCCATCCTTTCAATTTGCTTTAGGATAGTCTTTGGTGGAGATACAACTGATAAAAGATGTATAGGAAGTGATTGAAGGACATGTTTGATCAAGGTTAATCTGCCTCCATATGATAGCATTCTACCTTGCCAACCTCTAATCCTGCTGACCACTTTAGAGATGAGACTGTTAAAGTGGACAATTCTTTTCCTGCCAATGTAGAGAGGGCAACCTAAGTAGGTGATGAGGGATTCCTTCCTGGTATAACCAGTTACCTGCTGAATTCTTTTGATTGTGTACTGAAAAGCAGAAGGGGCAGTGAGAAAGTGACTTTTGTTTTTGTTGATTTGTTGACAAGATGTCTGCTCATAGTTATGAAGAACTTTCATAACTTTCTGCAGTGATTTCCTACATCCAGATGTGAAAATGATCACATCATCAGCAAAGCTCAAGTGTGTGATCTGAGATCCCCTTTTTTCCATATAGAAACCATTGAAGAACTTGTCATGTGTGAGATTATTTAGCATTCTTGAAAGCAGTTCAACCCCAAATATGAATAATGAGGGAGATAGTGGGTTACCTTGTTTGAGGCCTCTTGTTGAATGGAAAAAATCATATCTTGTGCCATTAACAATTACAGAATATCAATTGTTGGATAGTGTTCTCCACACCATGTCAATGATCTGTTCACTAAAGCCTATCCTTCTAATCATGATGCAGGTGAAAGACCATGAAAACCTATCTTATGCTTTTTCCATATCCAACTTGATCACTACATTTGCACCTATATTTGGTTTTTTGATTCCTTGGACAATCTCCTGTGCAAGCATAATGTTCTCAGCAATACTTCTTCCTTTTACAAAGCCAGTTTGGTTAGGAGATAAGATTCTAGGAAGTATGGTTGCCAGTCTGGAACCTATGAGCTTGGATATGATCTTGTTGATGAAGTTACTTAAACTGATTAGTTTGAATTCAGCTAGAGTATTAGGGAATTCCACCTTGGGATGTAACACCAAACATGCCTGTGTCATATATCTGGGTAGTGATTGACCAAAGAAAAAGGCATTTATCACATTGAGAAGATCATATTGAATGATTTCCCAATAGTGTCGAAAGAACTTTCCATTAAGGCCATCAGGACCAGCAGCGCTGGTGGGATTCATTGAAAAAAATAATGTTTTTGAGTTTTTCTATGGTAGGTTCTTTATTGAGATTGGCATTGTCTGAATCTGTAATCAATGTTGGGATGCAAGATAAGAGGTCTTCCCTAATTGTTCCCTCAGTATCAGTGAATAAGTTGTGGAAATGATCACAAGCTGCATCACCAATTGCTTCATCTTCATATATCCAATCATCATCCTCATTTTTAATTTTATGTATATAAAGCTTCCTTCTCTTTCCTCTGATCAAGCTGTGAAAGTATTTGGAATTATCATCTCCTTTGTTGAACCATTGCAACTGAGTTTTCTGTTTAAGCATAGCTTCTTCAATCTTCAAGTGTTTAACATATTGAGCCTTGAGTTCATGGGCTGTGACTCTATCTGTCTCTTTATTAGATTGTGCCCAAGTTTCCTCTGCTTTTCTGAGTTTTTCTTCAAATTCCTTTGTTTTTTGGAAAATGTCACCATATTCTTGCCTTGACCATTTGGAAAGAGCAGTGCAAAGTGCTTTGGTTTTTTGGTGAAAAATCCACATTGCATTTTCATTGTAACTTCTATTCCAAATTTCCTGAACCAGTGGTAGGAAGGAAGCATTTTGAGTCCAAAAATTCAGGAATTTGAAGTATCTAGTGGCATTGTCTGTTCTGACATTCAATTCCATGAGAAGGGGTGAATGATCTAATCCTGTAGCAGCCAAATGAGTAATGGTGGTAGCAGGATGTGTAGCAAGCCACTTGTCATTGACTAGGCCTCTATCCAATCTTTTCCAGTCAACTGAGCAAGGACCTCTGCCATTAGACCAGGTGTATTTAGGTCCATAGTAGCCTAGATCAGTGAGTCCACAGTCTTAAATCATGCATAAAAAATCCAGACTTTTGTTGATTTGATAAGGAATACCACCTGGTTTTTCTTCAATTGATGGTACCACATTGAAATCTCCAATGACACACCATGGGACAGTAGTGTTCAAAGCTTTGGATCTGAGAGTATCCCATAGTGGTCTCCTTAGTGCAGGTGTACATTTTTCATAGATAACAGTGATGTGCAGAGTGTCAGCAGCCTCAGCATGTCTAAGTTCTACAGTGATCTGTTGTTCATCATGGTCTAATACAACACCTGAAAAATCCTGATCCCAGAAGATCCATATTTTATTGTTGATGTTTGAGGAAGCATGCTGCATGGATAATTGGTTTTTGTAGTGGTTGATGCGAGAGGTGTCTAGGAAAGGTTCCAGGATAGCTATGAAGGCGATTTTGTGGATGTGTTTTAATGTTATGAGTCTCTCAATGGCTCAGAGGTTCTGATACCTCTGATATTCCAAGTGAGTGTGCTAATAATTAAAACTGGGAGGGGGGTTTGCTTTTCGGTGGGGCAGTGTTACTTCTTGTAGCTTTGCTTCTTGTAAGCCTTGGTGATGGATTATAGGCTCTAGGAGATAAAACATGGTGTTTAATCACATCATGTTGTTGATATTCTCCATTGATGGCATCCACTAGGAGGTCACAATGTTGTTCATCCTCTGATGCTTCACCAAGGTCACCTTCCTCCTAAATCCTTTCACTCATTTCATCTTCTGAGAGGCTAGGCCTGTATTCATCAAGTTCTAGGGAGTGCTCATGCATAGGACATTCTTCCAATGGGACAGAGGCATTGTCTTGTGATTGAAGAGAGATAGTTCCTTCTTTATCTTCATGGGCTTGAGCATCCAGTAAATGTTGTGATAAGGAAGGATCAATCACATTTTCTTTGTATGAACTTTTTAGCAGAGCCAATCTCAAGGTTCCCTTGTAGTTATGCAATTGGACCTTGGGGTGAAAATGTGAGATCTTGGGGACTTTCAGTTGGTTTATTAATGGTGATCCCTGTGTTTTGTTTTCTCATGGCTTTTCTATTCTTCTGGCTTGTTTATTTTTGGATTTTGGGGATTGTATGCTGAAGTCTGCTACTGCAGGAGCTTTTCCTTTCATGAGTCTCCTTGTAGCCTCATTGTGTTGATTTGGTGGATCTTCATCTGAGCTGCTTAACTCACAAACATCTTCTTTCCTTGTAATATCTGATTGTATATCTATGTTATCAACTGGGACATATGCAGAGGTTGGAGGTTGGTCCATACTATGGTTGGTCAATTATGCATTTGCACACTCATGCAAAACATGAAGAATCCCTGCCCCAAAAGGTGCCCCAACCTGTATTGATCTAGGTTTCTCCTAACAAAACTCCATTCCTCCAATAACTTCATTGACAGCAAAATTGACACGGGAGATGTGGGATGTGGGGCCGTGATACAAGTTTTTGTGCCCCAGAAGTATTGGCCTGGGCCATTGTTTCTGAGGTAACCTGATGAGGAGTAGAGCTAGTACTTGGCTATGTGATCTTGCTGAGTGACAGATTGGATGTAGCAGCAGGTTGTGCTACATTATGCTTTGGTAGATAAATTTGTTGCTGCTTCTTTCCTGTTTCGGAAGTACCTTTGAAGTGTATTTTCTTTTGTATTTGCCATTCATCACTTAAAGGAGGGGCTCCTGCTGTTTGGTGTTCTGCACTTCTCTGAGGTTCCTCTGCTGTTTGGCCATTATGATCCTTTGCTGCTACATGTAGTGTAGGATTCTGAACTTTTATCTTTTGAGGACCTGTTGTCTGACTATCTTTGGTGGAAGTTTGAGTGGAGAGGTGTTGAGTGTTGGTGACAGTTGTTGCTTAATCCTTTTTCCTCTGGTGTTCCTCTTTCATCGATTTAGTTTGACAAGTGTGGATAGCATGACCTTGGTGTTTGCAGTATATGCAGTATTCAGGGAGATTATCATATTGGATCTCTAGCCATTGCCCCTCACTATTAACATCCTCATCATAGCCCAGCCATACATGGGTAGGTCTATCTTTAGTGAGGTCCATCTGCATTTTAATCTTGGCAAAACTACCTCTGGTTTTTTGAAAAGAGGCAAGGTCCAAGAAAAGAGCTTTGTCAATAGGTGATAGCAGTGGGGTTAATATCTCCATACAGTACAAGTACCAAGGAAGTTCTGGGATGATAATCCATATAGGTACAATTAGTGAGTCTTCATTAGGTTTAAAGGCCGGATTCCAAGCCTCCAACTTCATCATTTTTCCTTGGATGTACATGTACTGCTTAGTCCAAACTGCTGCATGATCATATTCATTGTTCAGATCAATGTAAACTGTTCTAGCATTGAAGTGTGCTAGTTTAACACCACCTCTAAGTTCAGTCTAGGCTATGAAGCTCTTTCTAATCACCTTCATTCTTGGCATGGTGTTGAGGAATTTTCCTACCACAGTGAATTTACATCTTTCTGCAAACTTGATCATGTAGTCTTCTCCTGTGAAAATCGCAGCAGGTTTCCCTTGCTTTGTGGTAATTACTGGTGGAGTGAATTGAACTGGAGCAATTTCAGCTTCATGTCTGGCTCTTAGTCTAGTGACAAAGGATTGAGTGAAAGTAGGGGGAGGTGGATTTGAACTAGCTTGTGGATTACCTTTTGTGTTACTGGTGGTTGGTTGAGGTGGCTTGGTGGTGGTTGTTGTATCTTGAACTGCTGGTGAGGCACTAGGTGGGGCTAGTGAATCTCTACTTGGTGGCTTTGGTCCTTTTTTGGAGTTTTTTGGCATGTTAAAGTTAGAGGAAATCTTAACTGGAGCTTGTAATGATGTTGAAAGCTGTATTTTGTTCTGGTTTTCCATAGTAGATGACAGCAGAATAGTATCATTTCTGGCCTAAATTTCTAAGGGGGGTGGTTGAGTTTGATCACCAGTAAAATTGCCAATGTTACTGGTACTTGTGGAAGCATTGGAGTTGGGGTTTGCTACCTTTTGAGATACCTGAAGCACTAGGTCATTACTGTCGATAGGCTATGTTTCCGTAGAAGGAGGAGGCCTATGATCATCAGACTTTTGAGGTGATTCTTGCATTTTTTATTGATGACTCACTTCCTTATAAGCTAGAGATTGTTGAGGAGTAGCATGATCCCTCAATTGGGCCTCAGACGTGCCTTGTGCATTTTGTCGAACACCTGGTGGGCACGACACTGTAGAAGTTTCTTTTTGCAATATTGTGATGATTGGCTCAATAGTCATTTGGTGTGATGGGGGAAATCAATCTCCTGAAAAGCAGAAATCAATTTGCATTGGTTTTGAGCCAAATTGTTTAGTGGAGCACCTTGCTCGACCAACTGGTGTGTTTCCTGGTAGTTTAGATGGTCGGAGCTCCATTTCCGGCGGTGAAAGCTTCCAAATTTTGGTGAGGAGATTTTTGTGGCCTGGGAGAAAGATCTCAAGTACTTGGAATGGCTCGATTTGGATCAGAATCGAGTGAGGACATGACGGGATCTCCCAGGCGATTTTTTGCTACAGTGATTCCACCGGTTGCTTGCAAATCTATAGCAGCTGGTTTGATGATTTGAGATGAGGTTTGTTGGGGATGATGCGCAATTGAAAGACGCTTTTTTTTTTATGCTGGTCTGGTGGTTTTTCACCGGTGGACGGAGGAGAATCGAGCATTTTGCTCAGGCGCAGTACTGTTCACTCTCGTCACTGTACGGAGAGAACGAGGTTCTAATTTTTACTTAGACTAGATTTAGAATCAATTTTTTATACTAGGCCTTAACAGGAGGTAATGGATAAATCCTCATAATGAAGGCGATATGATTTGTTATGCCTATAAGGCTCATATATAAATTCAAAGGGGATGTATGATTTCTTCAGACAGACCGGTTCATCATTTTTCTTAAAACCAAGCATTTTCAAAAAATCGCGTGGGGTGCGATTTTGAGGTACCAATAAACCCGGACTATCCCATGGTAATATGGCAAAGCTCCCTATTTCGTCCAAGAGAGGAGTCATTTCTATATTGCCAAATTGAAAAACGGCTTTCTTTTCATCCCATAACATTGTAGCAGCCTCGATCAGTCCCCTATTTGGTTGAATATTCAGCAAAGATGGCAGGTTACCCAGTACTCTCGTCACATGGTTTCTGTCAGAGGGTGCAAGGTCGTTCCACCAGTCAATTAGTAGAGGCGGGGTATTCTAGACCATACCAAACCTGGGGATTTCGTGCTTCATTTTTTGCAAACAAATAAAAGTTAGCCCTTTCCCTCCTCCAGATTTGATTATTTATGTAATAATGATCAGCATGTTGACACGTATTTCCAAGTAATGCATATAATATGATGGTGTCCTTTGGGATTATGGAAATCCCGTTGGACTTTGGACAAGTTTCATCTAAGCAGGTTGATACGTCAATGACGTCTCAATCTTTAATAGGTTTAGCATGATGCATGTATATTTTAAATCAGAGTATGGTTTCTAGAAGGGTCTAGACTGGTATCTCAAGTGGACAACTTGAGAGGGAAAGGCACGGGACCGTCGACTGCATCGCTGATCGACTAGTCTGACGCTAATAAGACTTTTCGATTTAAAAGGGTGTTTTTAGGAAAGCGCGCACACTCATCAAGGGCCGCTATATTGAACAAGCACGAGTGAAGTATGATGTGGAAAGCATGCTTTATGCAAAAATAATAACACGTTGTCAGATATTTGCATGATGAAAGTGCGTAAAAACAGTAATAACATGAACAAGAGAAAGAAAAGAAAAGGGAAAGACAAAAGAGAGAAGTCATTTTAACTCATGATAATGTGCGAGAATTAAATGAAGCAAATAAGGGGATAGAGATGGGAGAAACATGATATAGCAGCTTCAAACAAGATGTAAGAAATAGAAAGGACATGCATATCATAGCAAATAGAGGGAAATAAGGTGAGGGGATGTACATGTCTTAGCGATTTAAACAAATAAGGTAAAATAAGGGAAAGGATGTACAAGTCATCAAATAATCCACATAAGTCAACTTCGTTATGGTATGAGCCTAAGTGTAAAATCCCAGCACAGTCGCCATGCTGTCGCACCACTTTTTCTCTCGAAAGCGGGTTTCAACATGTGACAACTCTTTTAAATAGGTATTAAAAGAGAAGAGTCGCCACCTAACAATTTTAAGGTGCATTAGGGCACCTATTTCCAGATAACTCTGTTTTAACTAGTCAACGTCACCAAATATCGGGTAAGGGCTCAAATTACCTCGAAGAGAAGGTGTTAGGCACCCTTCGACGTCTATAACTGTGGGTCCCGGCCGAAGTTTACACTATGCGGGATTATCGAATTACAATTGTCCTAAATGATCATATGAGTGAGGGGAGACAAGGAATTTAAAGGTTCTATTGTGAACAAGTGTAAAAGAAATCGGGCTATAGATAATCAATACAAGTCTTTGGAGGTTACAAGGTACAAACTAATTAGTCTATACTCGATGACTAAGTGTGAACAATAAACATATAAATGGGGGGGGGGTCCTACATTTTTCAGGCTATAGGATGACCCCGTGCAACATAAATAATATTTCGCAACTCCTTTAAGGTAGGGGTTGCTCATATTGTTTAGCTGGCACAAACTATCATCTCCTGCTACCCGATTACTATATTAAAGTTGTTTACTTAAAGGCACTTTAATTCAATTCTAGGTCCTGTCCTATGCGTGCACTACCCCTCCCATGCCTATGGTCCAGGAGGCTTTGGGACCTACTATTTGTTGGTTCTAGACTCTACTTAGGATGCTCAAAATGATAAAACTAGGCGCACATTCAAAACATATAGGAATTCACATAAAGACAATAAAGGGCTCAAGTTAACCTCCACACATAAACAGGAAATGCACACAGGCAGATTAGGCAATAGACATTTTTAGAATTAAGACGCATTAAGTCCTATAGGCATGATTCTGACTTCCAGCATTGTACAGGCAGGATTGCAGCTTTAGAACGGATATTTTCAGATTAAAGGTATTACAAAACTATAGGCATGGTATCTACACTCTTAGTGCAATGAAGCAGTAAGACTGTTCGAACGCTCAGGGTTAACGATGTTTGATTTATAGACATGATGTCTAAGACGAGTAACAATATCCTATAGGCAGGATTTCTAACAGTTGGCAATTGAAATTTATTTTATAATACTTTATCCCTATAGGCTTGTCATCTAAATGTGGCAATACAATGAAGCAACAAAGTAATTGATTAGTTGATTAGGATCATATTGTCATGATATCAAGATGAGCAGTGTACTAAAAGTAATAGAAGCGACTGATTGACTGATTAGTTGAAACCCTATAGACATGGTATCTAGATGAGAATTAGCAAAAACATATGTTATTTTATCCTATAGGCATGCTGTCTAATAATTAAGCAAGACGTTTGATTCCTATAGGCTTGCTGTCTAAGAGCGCCAAGTAGTAGGCATGAAAGCAGGTATAGTAATTACTTAGACTAGCATGCTTTGAATAATGTACAAGTATTAGACAAATTAAGTGAAGTGTGTGATTCCTATAGGCATGATTTCTATTAGTGTATAGAATCAAAGCATGTCAAATAAATATGAAACAAGGCAATTAAATCCTATAGACATATTTTCTACCTGTTCATGTGAGAATTAGAACCCCCCGCCCCCTTTCACTAATTTCCCCATTATTCGTTATTAAAAGTTATTACAGGACCAAATGGAATAATACAAACTCAAATATGAACAGTTACAGAAGGAAACAACTATAAGCCCAATAGAACAACGACATGCCTAACATGAAATAACTTAGTGTTTTGTCTGGGCCTTCAACAGCTTTTCTTTCATACTACCAGTAGATCCAAATCCCTAGCTCATAGGAACAGTATAGTAAGTCTGAATCCAATGGCCAAGTCCAATAACATATATGACCTTACATCAAACCCAAACCGATGACTTACATCCCAATTAGATGTCAAACTTGACTACACAAGCAACAAACTATACGTTGAATTAATTAAACAGAGTAGGAAGTCCAAACACTTAGTTCTTAGAATTGTAACACTAATTCTCACTAAGACATAAAGACAATGTCATATGACATATTGGCAGGGCACATTAAGGCAAGTTCATGTTTGCATTTTAGAAGCTAGGGGAGATGATTGATCATCATAGGATAGCAAGCTATTTCAAATGAAGTTCCAAACAATAACATGGTCAGAACCAGCCTAAAGAAACTTTTAAACAAAAGGTTTGATAATAAAAGCTAGGAGAATCAGTAGAGCATAGCCTAAACATGAAGGTTCTAACATGAAAACATCTTAACAGAACAAATTCGTGATCGAACAATAACTTGACTGGGCAAGGGAGAAATTTAACAGGCTAAACATCAGTCACAATACAAGAGGCACATCATTTTTAGAAGCAAGACAAGTAGGCATTGTTAGAAAATACGCCCAACGCTAGAGGGGGCGGGGTGAATAGCGTTGTAAGGAACGTTTAAAAATTTTCGCAAGATAAATGAAGAATTAAAAGCATAAGTGCGAAAATAAAAGAGTGAAGGATAAAGTGCGGAATTAAAAGAAGAACGAACACACCGATATATAGTGGTTCACTACAACTTGTAGCTAGTCCACTCCTCGAGAGACTCTCTCGAGTATTCCACTACCTTCATTAAGCTTCCGGGTGCCTAACAAACCGTTTACAACACGAACGCTTGAGTCACACAAGCTTCGTCAACAACCAAGGAAGAATCTCTTCCTAACTACATCAAGGGACAACCTCCCAAAGGTGTAGGACAACACACAAATCACTCAAAAAGTGTTCTCTCAAAAGAGTAGATAGAGTGAAATAGTTTACGCTCAAGAACACAAATCTTTTCTTCAAGAAATTGCTCAAAATAGCTTGGATGATTATGAAAACTTAAAGCAATAAAATCTTATGATTATGAAGAAGTGTTGTGTTTCAAATGAGGCTTGAAGGGGTCTATTTATAGCCCAAAAGCCTCAGGTATCCGTTGGGAACATTGGCTAGGCTCCCATTTCAAAATATATGTTAAAAATAAGAGCTAGAGGACAAAAACTGTTCTGTCCGTTGCAAACAATCGATTGTTAACTACAGACAATCGATTGTCATTAAAAACTAGTCATTGGGGTCCAACAGTAATATGACAATCGATTGTCAATGCCAGACAATCGATTGTTGGAGTCCACTGGAACAAAACAATCGATTGTCTATGCCAGACAATCAATTGTCTATGCCAGACAATCGATTGTTGGCCAGTGTCCAATAATACTATCCCACGATCGATTGTCTTGGCTAGACAATCGATTGTTGGCCTGGTACCCAACAATTTGATTGTTTTGAAAATGTTTCAATGTTTATTTCAATATTATGAAATCATTTTTAGACTTTGAGCGAAGTTCTTAAAAACGAGAGTCGGTTCGAGATCACATTGAGACTCAAGACAACGTCTTCGGTCTTCTATCTTTTGATCTTCCAACTTCAATCTTTTTTCTCCAACGAGTTGTTCCATTCATCGACTTGTATCCAACGTCTTGAAAGCTTGACCCGTAGTCCCAACGATGTTCGTAGCAATCTCGGCAATTTTTCGATGACGGTTTGTTGATTATCAAAACCTACAACAAAAACGCAAAGTCATTAGTGCTTCGGTTTCGTGAATGCGTTTTTCAACAATTTCCCCCTTTTTGATAATGACAAACCAAGGCGGGATATGCATTCACTTAGCAAAAAGATTTTTTGTTTCAAAAATATTTTCAAAGTGTTTTCAAATTCTTTTCGATTTTAATTTTGAAAAATATTCCCCCTTAATTTGTGCTTCCCCCTTAGTTTGTGCATATCACCATAATCTTCCCCTTTTGGCATTAGCAAAAAAAAAAAGACAACGCCATTAAAAGAGAAAATTATATTGATGAAGGGAAAATGGAAATACAATGCATAAAGGAAAAATAAACAAAACATAACTAAAAGCATAATTAAAAGATAAGAGGGAGAAATAGAGCTAAAAAAGCTTAAGGGGTGTTGTTCCCGGTTTCTTCTTCTTCTTCTTCTTCTTCTTCGCTCCCACTTTCTTCTTCCCCGGAAGAGGTTTCTTCTTCACTTGAGCTTTCCTTGGCTTGCTGCGCTCCACTTGTTTGACCAACAACCGGATTATAGTTTGTTGGTTTGGCGCTAAAAGTGACATGCCTAAGGAATGCTCGAAGACCCGCATCAAAGTCATCCACTTTCCTTTCAATCCGGTTGAGATGAGTGCTAAATCCCGCAATTGTCGTGGAGAGTGACTCAAGAGTCACGGTAGAAGTAGCAGCTTGAGGAGGATCTTGAGGAGGAGCTTGAATTCGACGTGGGCGACGTTCCGCACCCTTCTTGAAAGAAGAGTCCGTCACCGACCAATGCTTCGTGGCCTCGGTCAAGGGCCTAACGTTAACCGTGACCTCATGGAACGTGAGGATGTTCATGATAAGGAAAGCACAGGGAAGTGATTCCCCCTCACGAATGGAGTCAAACATATGGATCATAATGAACTTTGTCCAATTGATTTCTGCCTCATTGATGATGACATGCATAATCTTCACATCTTCGGCCGAGAGAGTGGTGTGGGAGAACTTTCTCGGCTTAAGAATTCTCGTGACGATGTAGAAGAGTAGCCGAAACTCCTCATGCATGTTCGTGATGGTTGGACGGCGGTTTGTTGTTCGGATGACTTGTCCACCAATTCCGATTTCCTCCAAAAATGCTGCCTCATTGAAGGCCTCGCCTTCTCTTCCGGTGTAGGTGCGGATGTCATCACCATCAGTTTGAAGCCCCGCAATCTCCGAGAAGATTTCCTCGGAGAGGAAAATCTCCGTTCCATTGACGGAGGAGATGAGGTCCCCGTCTACCCTTCGAAGATTCGAGTAAAAAGCTCGAATGAGGTCCTCTTGGATGAAATCTCGGCGATTGTAGACAACGCCTATGAGTTCACGTGTGTTCAAAGCGTGAAGCAAACGAAGGAATCCTTTCGATTCGAGATACGCGGTCCTCACGTATCAAGGAGGGAGGATCTCCCGCCTCTCGAAGTGATCTCGGAATCGTTGCAGCTCGGTCCGAGAGGAGAACCATAGGTACGAGCCGTCCTTGTATTTGACGGCATTCTTTGGCGGTTTGTTGCATGGGGCTGCCATGAAGAAAAAAAATATGAAGTGAGGAAGGGAAATGAACTCTAATATGAGAGCATAAGTGCTCAAGAGTGTAGGAAATGAAATAAAATGAGTTAGAGACTCCCTTTTATAGAGGATGAGGGCTAAAGATCCGTTGGTGGGGCAATTTGGATAATTTATGCACCTCCAATGGACAAAAAAACGGCTATATTTTCAAAACAGCCCGTCAAACAATCGATTGTTTAACCCTGACAATCGATTGTTGGGCCTTCCAACAGTCAGAATTTTCAAAAATCTGACCTGCCAATCGATTGTACACTCTAAACAATCGATTGGCTGTGCCTGACAATCGATTATTCTGGGGTCTGGAACTTCCAACATTCCAGTTGAATTGGACAATCGATTGTGTTGAAGCTGACAATCGATTGTTGAACCTCCTGACGCGAAAAACAGTTTGTTGAAGTCCCAAACTTCCTCGGTTTTGTTCCCCCTTGCTCAAAGACTCATCCAAATTATGGGGAATCCTGCAAAAAAAATGTAAACGTGATGCTCAAGTTAGTATTGTCCAATAACAAAAATGCACACATTTAGATCATCATGGAGTCAAGGATTCCGAGTTCGCTTCGAATACGGAAGAACGACTCTTTCTCTAAAGGTTTCGTGAAAATGTCGGCTAATTGGTTATGCGTTTCCACAAACTCAATCTCGACATCACCTTTGAGAACATGATCTCTAATTAAATGATGCCTAATGTCAATGTGCTTTGTTCTTGAATGAAGAACGAGGTTCTTCGTGATACTAATGGCACTAGTATTGTCACACCTAATCGGGATGTGATCAAGACGCAGGCCATAATCCACGAGTTGTTGTTTCATCCAAAGGACTTGAGCACAACAACTTCCGGCGGCTACATATTCCGCTTCGTTGGTAGATAAAGCAATACTAACTTGTTTCTTACTAAACCATGAAACTAACGAACTACCAAGCAAGTGACAAGTGCCGCTCGTGCTTTTCCTATCAAATTTGCATCCCGCAAAGTCAGAATCGGAATAGCCAACGAGGTGGCAAGATGAACCTTTGGGATACCAAAGTCCCACGTCCATCGTACCAACACGATATTTCATTATACGTTTCATCGTGGTTAAGTGCGATTCCTTTGGACAAGATTGATACCAGGAACAAAGACAAACACTAAACATAATATCAGGACGACTTGCGGTAAGATAAAGAAGGGATCCGATCATACCTCTATATTTCTTGACCTCTACCTCTTTACCTTTCTCGTCTTTGTCAAGTGTTCCCGAAGTGCCCATAGGAGTTGGCATTGCTTTGGCGTCAATCATTTCAAAGCGCTTGAGCAACTCCTTGCAATACTTTGATTGGCAAATGAAAGTGCCCTCTTTCATTTGCTTCACTTGTAAGGCCAAGAAGAAGTTAAGCTCACCCATCAAAGACATCTCAAACTCCTTTGTCATGAGCTTGGAAAATTCCTTGCACAAAGAGTCATTAGTAGCACCGAAAATAATGTCATCTACGTAAACTTGGACCAAGAGGATGTCATTGTTTTTATTCTTGATAAAAAAGTGTGGTGTTAACCTTCCCCCTTTTGAACCCATTGTCCAAAAGAAACTTACTCAAACGCTCGTACCAAGCTCGGGGAGCTTGTTTAAGACCGTAGAGTGCTTTCTTGAGTTTGAAGACGTGATCGGGAAACTCAAAGTCTTCAAAACCCGGGGGTTGGTCAACATACACTTCCTCTTGAATAAAACCATTGTGGAAGGCACTCTTAACATCCATTTGGAAAAGTTTAAAGTTCATAGATGAGGCAAAAGCAAGAAGTAAACGAATAGCTTCTAAACGTGCTACCGGTGCATATGTTTCTTCGAAATCAATGCCTTCTTCTTGATTGTAGCCTTTATCTACGAGCCTAGCTTTGTTTCTAGTGATTACTCCATTCTCATCTAACTTATTTCGAAAAACCCATTTCGTACCAATTATAGTATGATCATCGAGTCTTGGCACCAATTCCCAAACGTCATTCCGTTTGAATTGGTTAAGCTCCTCTTGCATTGCCAAGGTCCAATGTTCATCGTTAATTGCTTCGGAAATGGTTTTTGGTTCAGTTTGAGAAACAAAAGCCATGTGAGTGATTGTGTGCCTAGGAGTGCTGCGAGTACTTACCCCTCGGTTGATGTCACCGATTACCTTGTCTAGTGGATGATCTCTAGACGTTCTCCACTCCTTAGGAAGCTCCTCTTGTTCTTCGTTTCGCTCCTCTTGAGGCCTCTCATCATCATCCTTCTTGGTATGGCTTGGACCTTTATCATCATCAAGATAGACTCTTTCCAACGAATCTGCAAGATCATCACAAACATCCTTTCTCGGCAAGCGAGGTGCACTTTCGGCAAAGACCACGTGTGGTGACTCCTCAATAGTCAAAGTGCATCTGTTAAAGACTTTATAGGCCTTACTACGCAATGAATAACCGAGAAAGATGCCTTCATCGGATTTTGCATCAAATTTTCCCAAATTATCTTTTCCATTGTTATGAACAAAACATTTGCAAACAAAGACGCGAAGATGGGAAAGGTTAGGCTTTCTTCCTTTGTACAATTCATAGGGCGTTTTCATGAGTATCGGTCTAATGATGGCTCGGTTTAACACGTAGCTCGCGGTACTCACGGCAGCGGCCCAAAAGTACTTAGGAATTTTTGCCTCATTGATCATAGTTCTAGCCATCTCTTCAAGAGATCTATTCTTACGTTCCACCACTCCATTTTGTTGTGGTGTACGAGGGGCTGAGAAGTTATGATCAATGCCAAGTTCGTCACAAAAGACATTGAAATCGTCTCTGTCGAACTCTCTCCCATGGTCACTTCTAATGGCTACTATGTTACAATTCTTTTCATTTGAACCTTTTTAGTGAATTTTCTAAAAACATCAAATGCCTCACTTTTGTGAGTAAGAAACAATGTCCATGTAAACCTAGAATAGTCATCAACAATGACAAAGACAAAGTAATTGCCGCCAAAACTCTTCGTCCTAGAAGGTCCGATGAGATCCATGTGCAAAAGTTGTAAAGGCCTAGTCGTAGAAACCACATTCTTAGACTTGAACAATGCCTTTACTTGTTTTCCCTTTTGACACGCATCACAAACGGAGTCTTTTTCAAACTTAAATTTTGGAATGCTAATTACTAAGTCTTTGCAGATCAATTTGTTTAAGTGACCCATGTTGTATGAGCTATTCTACGATGCCATAGCCATGTGTCTTCCTCTTTACTCATAAGGAACTTAGCAACATTTGATGAAGTACCTTCTAAATCAACCATATAAATGTTATCAATTCTATCGCCTCGTAGAATTACCTCATTGTCACTAAGGCGTTCTACAGTGCAAGTCTTAGAACTGAAAGTAACACGATTCCCTTTGTCACATAATTGACTTATGCTCAAGAGGTTGTACTTAAGACCTTTAACCAACAGAACATCATCAATAGAGGAGGAAGGATTTTTACCGACCGAACCAATACTGATAATTTTTCCTTTGTTGTTGACACCAAAGATGACATGTCCTCCCTCTCTTGGTTTGATACCCAATAACTTGGATGCATCACCGGTCACGTGCTTGGAGCATCCGCTATCAAGGTACCAAAGTACACTTGATGCCTTCAAGCACACCTGCAATCAATTTAATAATAGGGTTTAGGTACCCAAGTGCTTTGGGTCCTCTAGGGTTAGTGGCATAATAGTGTGTGTCACTTTGAGTGAAGTGCCTATGCCTAGAGTAGTAAACCGGTGCTATGTGGCCTACCCTATCACAATAGTGGCAAACTATGTTTGGGTTCCACATGTACCTAGGAGAGTAGTATGCACTAGGTTTATAAAAGTTTTGCCTAGGTTGTACTACTTCATTTCTCCTATGGTTGTTGTTTCTAGGCTTTCTAGTGATTTGGTTATTAGGCCTAGTATTATTCTTTCTAGGTGGTCTAGTCTTAGTGATCCTAGTTTCATCCTTACTATATTGGCTATCACTTGTTTTACTTGACTCTTCCCTAGGTTGGGTTTTAGGTTGACTAGGTTGTTTCCTAACTTTGTTCTTGTTTTTGCCCTTATTTTTCTTATAGCCTAGTCCTTCTTTAGCAACATGAACTTGATCTAAAATAAGGTTCAAATCCTTTTGAGGCTTGTTGAATTTGTCAAGAGTTGCCTCTAACGTTTCGACTTGAGCCTTAAGGGATTTGCAAGATTCACAAGAACCAGTTGAGCTCTTGGGTTTGTCGGCACTTCTTTTTCCAAAAAATTTATTTTCTTCTTTGAGTTTCTCATTATCTTTTGTCAATTTTTCTAACTCTTTTCCGGAGTCCAAGAGTTCTTTCTTCAAAGATTTATTTTTGTTTTTAATGCCAACAAACTCCTTATAGAGTTCTTCAAGAGCTTTTTGTAATTCTTCCAAAGTTTAAGAGTCATTAGGAAGTTTGGTACTAACCTCTTTTTCTTCTTGAGGAGTATCCTCAATGGCCATGAGACAAAGATTAGCGACTTCCTCTCCATCGCTTGACTCGTTGCCGGAGTCATCTTCTTCCCAAGACATGAAAGCCCTTTGCTTCTTGTTGGGCTTTTTCTTTTCGGCTTTAATATTCCCAACTTCTCCGCAACCGTAGCACTTTGGAGGTGCTTGCTTCTTGGCCTTCTTTTCTCGTTCCCTTCTCATGAATTTGTGGAATTTTTTGATGACCATGCCATATTCTTCATCATCACTACTAGAGTCCTTGGCCTCCTTGACCTCCTCCCTTGAGGTTGATGACTTGAGTGCCAAGCTCTTCTTCTTCTTGTCATCATCAAAGACCATGGGCTTCTTGAGGTGAGTAGTTTCATAAGTGATGAGGTTACCTCTAAGCCCATCATAAGTGACCTTGGTGGAGGTGGCGGCTTCTTGGATTGCGTCCACCTTAGATTGCCACTCCGGTTTGAGACTTCGGAGTATCTTCCTCACAAGCTCTTCTTTCCGAGTAGATTTTTCCAAGAGCATCAAGATCATCAATGATATTTGAAAACCGTTCAAAGGTTTTCTCAATCTTTTCATCATCCTTCATCCTGAAAAGTTCATACTCATGGGTTAGGAGATCAATCTTAGCCTTTCGGACTTGGGACGTACCTTCATAGGTGATTTCAAGTTTGTCCCACATCTCCTTGGCGGTCTTGCACCTTGAGATTTTCCGGTAGTCATCCAGATTCACGGCACAATAAAGCATGTTGACAGCCCGTGCATAAGCTTCAACCTTCTTGATATCTTCATCGGAGTATTCTTTTTCCGATTTAGGAACCGTCTCCTCGCCAACCTTCTTAGTGATTGGTTCCTCACCGTTTTCGATGATTAGCCATAATTTGAAGTTGGTGGCTCGTATGTATATCCTCATACGTTCCTTCCAATAGGTATAGTTAGTCCCATCGAAGAGAGGTGTTCTCGACGTGGATTGCCCTTCACCTATCCCTGCGTACAAATTTCTAGAAGAAGCCATTCTATCATTTTTTCAACCGGTTAAGGCTTGAAGAGAATTAGGCTCTGATACCAATTGTTAGAAAGTACGCCCAACGCTAGAGGGGGGGTGAATAGCGTTGTGAGGAACGTTTAAAAATTTTCGCAAGATAAATGAAGAATTAAAAGCGCAAGTGCAAAAATAAAAGAGCGAAGGATAAAGTGCGGAATTAAAAGAAGAACGAACACACCGATATATAGTGGTTCACTACAACTTGTAGCTAGTCCACTCCTCGAGAGACTCTCTCGAGTATTCCACTATCTTCGTTAAGCTTCCGGATGCCTAACAAACCGTTTACAACACGAACGCTTGAGTCACACAAGCTTCGTCAACAACCAAGGAATAATCTCTTCCTAACTACAATAAGGGACAACCTCCCAAAGGTGTAGGACAACACACAAATCACTCAAAAAGTGTTCTCTCAAAAGAGTAGATAGAGTGAAATAGTTTAGCTCAAGAACACAACTCTTTTCTTCAAGAAATGGCTCAAAATAGCTTGGATGATTATGAAAACTTAAAGCAATAAAAATGATGATTATGAAGAAGTGTTGTGTTTCAAATGAGGCTTGAAGGGGTCTATTTATAACCCAAAAGCCTCAGGTATCCGTTGGGAACATTGGCTAGGCTCCCATTTCAACATCTATGTTGAAAACAAGAGCTAGAGGACCAAAACTATTCTGTCCACTTCAAACAATCGATTGTTAACTACAGACAGTCGATTGTCATTAAAAACTAGCCGTTGGGGTCCAACGGTAATATGACAATCGATTGTTTGGACCTGACAATCGATTGTTATAGTCCACTGGAACACAACAATCGATTGTCAATGCCAGACAATCGATTGTTGGAGTCTGCTTGAACAAAACAATCGATTGTCTATGCCAGTCAATCGATTGTTGGCCAGTGTCCAACAATACTATCCCACAATCGATTGTCTTGGATAGACAATCGATTGTTGGCCTGGTACCCAACAATTTGATTGTTTTGAAAATGTTTCAATGTTTAGTTTAATATTATGAAATCGTTTTTAGACTTTGAGCCAAATTCTTAAAAACGAGAGTCGGTTCGAGATCACATTGAGACTCAAGACAACGTCTTCGGTCTTCTATCTTTTGATCTTCCAACTTCAATCTTTTTGCTCCAACGACTTGTTCCATTCATCGACTTGTATCCAACGTCTTGAAAGCTTGACTCGTAGTCCCAACGAAGTCCATAGCAATCTCGGCGGTTTGTCGATGACGGTTTGTTGATTATCAAAACCTACAACAAAAATGCAAAGTCATTAGTGCTTCGGTTTCGTGAATGCATTTTCCAACAGGATGATGCAGTGCAACAAGGGGAAGGGGTACACACGAAGGCCCTCCTTCCAGCGTATCAACTGTTATTCGAGATGGTGAACAAGGTTTTATTTCCACGGGCAGAAAGGCGTTCCATTACGTCAAGAGCAGACTTGTTCCTAATGGAAGCACTGGATTCCTACACCACTATCAATCTGCCAGGTCTCATGATTGAGCATATGAAGAAAGTGGCAGACTTTAAGGATGGTAATAATGGGTTGCCCTACGGGTTCTTGCTCACTAAGGTATTCAACTTCTTCAAAGTCCCTTTGGGAAAAGCAATAGTGGAACTCACCAGCAAACCTTCTCCAAAACCACACTAGAAGAGTGTGAGTGCACTGATAAGAAAGGAGGGGTTGGCAGCAATTCCACTATTTCTTAATTGATTGACACTCAAAATGCTGTCAATGAAGAAATAATAAAGTTGAAGGCACAGAATGTTATTCCTTAAGGGCAGCTTAGTCAGGCCCAGGAGGCACCTGGTTCCAGAAGTGCACAAGACACAGACGTTGCCCGTCTGACCATGGAAAATGCATATCTCAGGAAACAGGTCGAGGATCTGAAGGAGCGGCTGCTTAATCAGCAAGTGTCTACAAATGCCCGAATGAATATTCTCCTCAAAACCCTTGCCTCTTCATCTCTGCCTCCCCCTTCAAGTGCTCCCTAAAAAAATTCCCTTCCCAGTGTTAAGTGAAAAGTTGTCTGTCCTACCTTGGTCCTTTTTCATTTGTTGTTTTTATGGCTACTACTTTTAAGTTGTTTTGATTTGTGAATGGTTGTGTAACAATGGTACTACTATTTCTGTTCTCTTTTCCTTAAAATTACTGATTATTCCGTCCTTTTGCTATGCATATTATATTCTTATGCTATGTTTTTAGTCACGTTTGTGTGCACACATGTGGCATAAATTAACTATGCTGGACATCTTTTTGCTTCTTATTTGTGAGTATTTTTTTTATGATGCCAAAAGGGGAAAAATTGTATGAAGGGGGAACATGTTCAGAGGAAAGTACAGGAAATATTGTATGACATTCTGGTTCTCTGGAGGAAACTTCAATTATAAGTTGTCATCATAAAAAAGAGGAAATTGATAAGTTATGTGTCTCTTTTCATATTTTGATGATGAAAAACTTTATGATAAGAAACAGATCAGGAACCTGTTACACATTCTCAAGATGCCAAAGCACAACAAATCTCAAATCGGACACAAGATCCAACAGCTAGAGTCAACGAGACGACAGAGGGAACAGATGGACATTAGTTTCCTTGCTGACTGTACCAATCAATTTCTCACAACTGTAAGGTCGCTGCAACTGTTCCTCTCACACACGCAACAGTGTGAATAGTGCAGTAGTCACTTTTTGGAGCATGCATTGTACCGGATATTTGCTTGCATCATCCAAGTGACATCACTTGGATATTATTAACGTGAAGCAATGAAGAAAACAAACACTTGCACATCCGAGAATTAATCAAGCTTCCTCTCAAGTGTATTGTTTTCTTGCAAGTGACTTCCAGGCTTAAAGAACAAAGAACAACATAACGAAGGACCAGTTTTCAGCATTATGTTATTATATGTCCTTAGTTGTGTTGCACCTTTGTTAGAGTGATTTACTTGTAATTCCTACTTAGCTTAGCTAGAAGCATTGTGTAGGAAACCATTTGTAAAACCATAAACCTTATGTTTGTGTCTTGGCTAGAGTTAGTCGAGTTGTGAGCTTTGTAATAGACAAAGTAGGCTTATAATATAGTTACTACAAGTGAGTGAGGGAGTAAGAGTTTAATTCTTATGTTACAATAGGTTGTAATCTAAAAGTTGCTCGGTTAGTGAAGTTGAAATCCTATGAGTGTAGGTCGTGGTTTTTAATCCCGTGAGCTGGGAATTTTTCACGTAAAACTCTGCTATGTCATTTACTTATTTTTTACTGTGTGTATTCTGTGCGAACTAATAGAGAATCATGTTCTATATTCAGTTTGGTGGACCATAAATTTCTATCGAACATTCAGAAGTTCTTCTCTTCCTGGGCTATGCTGCCACATTATGTCTAGTCACACACCAACCATTTTACTTCAGCAGGTCAATTTTCTCAATATCAACCTTTTAGTTATATTTTGAGAGTGTCTCAATTTGATTAATTAACTTTGCTAGTTTTTTAAGAAGAGACAATTACCTTAACTTTTTATCTAAAAGATAACGAAAAAAGAAAAAGAATTAGATATATATTTCATCAATGAAATTAGTAAACAAATACCAGGTGGAACTAAAAGTGTGACAAAATAAATCGTTTTAAGTATAACCTTTAACCCATTTCATCCATTAGAGTTTTACCAACGGAAGTAGCATTAGTTGTCACGATTCCAATTTTCCACCTTAGGATGTCGTGATAGTACCTAGTTTCTAAGACTAGATAAGTCCACCACATGCTGATTTAATAATAGAATTGAACTACTTAATCTTTTATCATAAATTATTAAATAACATACATAGCTGCAAGTGGCCAATAGTTATACATTTCCTAAACCGGTAGTACGGAGTCATAAGCACTACTAAAACACACTAGAATTTCTAAACACAATATTGTTTTAAATTACAATTTAACAGTAGCATAATAAAGTAAGATAGTGACTCTGAGGCCTGCGAACGTCAAGCAGGTATACCTTGAAGTCTCCTGTCGCGCATATGCAACTTTCAACAACACAATCAGAATACCCGAATCTGCACAAAAATGTCCGGAAGCATAGCACGAGTACACCACAACGGTACCCAGTAAATATCAAGTCTAACCTCGGTAGAGCAGTGATGAGGCCAGGTCAAGACGCCTACTAGACATAGAAATTTGTTCAAGATATACATAAGCTAAAAATGGAAAGAACATCAATGTAAGACCAACAACGAAAAAATTATTGGTTTACAACCAACAATGAAGTAATAGAAACATAAATGGTAGCAAGTAGTAAATGAGTAATAAAGAAACAACATAATCAGAAGACCGATGAGATATAAATAAACTCAAATAAGGAAAAACGCATGACAACTCAATAATCAAATCGTTCCCAACGCATGGACTTACAACAAGAATTATCCCGAGGCACCACACCTCATAAACCACAAGTCATGGACCACAATTTCTAAATCTTATACATATGACACCCCGTGCCTTTAATAACAATCACCTTCGCACGGCAAAGCCCACGTGCTACCATGTACTTTGCAACAGTGATAAATATTAATTTAGATGAACGAAAGATATGTTTAAACACCATAATACATTATAACAATCTTGAATAAAGTAATGTGTCAAATGAAATAATGTGTTTATTTTAGAAATCAAGTAAAGTAAAATAATATACAATTTACGAAACAGAGTGTAAGATGGGTTTAGTTTAGAAATTAATAAAATTGAGTTGAAGTATCATTTTTAAACAAAACAAAACATAAGCTAAATTAACGAATTAAATATAGAATTTATTAAGGAATAATATGATAACAATTTTAAGTAAGGTAAACATTTAACAGGGTGATGGTATAATTTGAGAACCCAATTATAGTGAAAGTGCAATAACCATTTAGAATAATAAGGCACCGAGTGAGATAACGAGTTCTATCTTAAGAGGCACATAGAATAAAGTATGTTAATAATTCTTTTATTTAAACCATTATGTTACCAACAATGCAACATAATATGATATAGTGACTCCACGCAATTAAATTCACATTGATAATTAATTCACCAAGTTATAACGGAGACACAGATTGGCATGTTAAAGCAACACAACAAATCACGTTAGAATGCATGACTCACACAAGAAACCACAATCATTCCAACACCAAGATAACAACAGATAACCAAACACAATTGGATGAATGATTGAAAGAAGAACAATAACCGTTCAAATCAATAAGTTGTTCCAATATGGAATGTACAATGAAAATCACAACCGAGGTACCGCCTCGTATTCACATTTCACAATTCAATCACAATCTTTCCTAATGTGAGCCTTACATTTGAAATAGGTTTTGAAAACAGTTTTTCCGAAATAGATACACGCACTTTAGCCACCTTATGATGCCGCATGGCTTCACGTAGTTCCCCTACAAGCAACACGCATATAAGTCCCTCCTTATACCGCCGCATGCACATTAACCCCAAGCCTTATACCGCCACATGCGCGTCAATATCACATTACAATAATAATTCACACCATAAGTGCCCATATATCACAATTTGGCAACAATCAAAAATATCAATATTTCCATAACAATAGCCGACGGCTCCACCACAACGTGTACAAGAATATCAACAACAATAATGAATGTAAAATGTTCAACAAGAAGATGTTTCAACAAGAATAATTTTGCTTCAATTTGATAACGGCTTTCATAACTTCAACAACAAATAACTCAACAATGAGAGAGATAATGTAAAACCACTATATAAATAAGACTAACTCTTAATAAAAGAGATAACATATAACAATGACCTCAAATAATGAAAATCAACAATGAAGGAGAAAACATAAATAATAACTTCAAGTAATGATATCAACAATGAAAGAAATAACATGAACAACGACTTCAAATAATGATAATCAACAATAAAAGAGATAACATGAACAATACTTTCAAATAATGATAATCAACAATGAAAGAGATAACATGAACAATAACTTCAAATAATGATAATCATCAATGAAAGAGATATTACGTAACAATTAAAGAGGCAACAAATTCAACTAAAGCGTGAGAGAATCTTATCAATTAGGATGTAGAACAAGTGATAACGAAATCATTTAAGGTATGTAAGGATAGACTAGCGCAAGTAAGAATAGATTGACTATGAGAATTTAGAACATAATATGACAATTAAATTAAGGCATGGAAGGAGTATAAGTAGCCTAAACCGGTCAGCTACCACGTACAACCCATGTACCCACTCGTCACCTTACATACACGGCTTTCACATAGCACAATGAATCAAACAATACCAATCATAATGGGTAGTTCCCCCACACAAAGTTAGGCAAGACACTTACCTCAACTAGACCAACTCAACCCTCCAAAATAGCTTTTCCCCTAAAATTCGCCTCTACACGGCTCAAATATAACTAAAAATGATTTAATAACATCAAACAATGCAAGAGAAACCAATTACAACAAATAAAGCTATGATCTTTATATTTTTTCCAAAAAGTCAACAAAAGTCAACATCGGGCCCGACTTGGATTCAGAATCCAAGCTTAACCGAGCGAAGCTTGAACCAATACAAGCTCACATGAAGGAAAACCAACTCAATCAGAGTCCGATAGCTCAGGCAATTCGCCAAAATATCGCTCTTGGGTGTTCATAACCCAAGAGTCCAACCCACACTAATTGGGTCCCATATCTCCCGAAATACTCCTCCAAAACTCACCAAATTCGATTATGTTGTTCTCCTAATATAGGAGAACAAAACGCCAAAAGGAATCGGGAAATAAACGCTTCTAACTCATTTTCAATTTTTAAAATTTAGGACATAACCCTAGGTCTTGATTTAAAGAATTAAAAGGGTTTTCAATTAACATCATGGATTAAAGCTTAAACCAAGGGAATGAATCAAAGAGAAATACTTAGGTTATGGTTTAGACCTTACCCATGAAAGAAACTTGAAGAACATCCTTGATTTTCTGATAATTGGTAGAAAAGATATAAAATGCTATGTAAATTATCTCATATTTAGCTCTTGTTTTATGAATTTGGGAAGTTAATTGCGTTGATTCATGTTAATGTAATATGTTTTTATGTGTAGGAATGAGTCGAAAGCAATCGGGGGCGAAAACGGGGAAGAAACAAGCCAAAACGAGAAGAAACCGGACCAAGGGAGATTGGGCGCCACAGGCAGCGCCTGGCGCCACCTGTGGCGCTGGAGCCAGAACAGCAGAAGAAGTTCACTGGACGCAGTCCCCTGGGGGGCACTTGGCGCCAGCTAGGGCGCCGACTGCCGGAAACGTCCTAATCTGTCTAGGATACCCCTAATTCGACCCCAAACCTTCCCAACTCCTATATAAACACCCCTAAACCCATCTTGGAGGGGTAGAACGTGATTTTGAAGGCTAAGGAAGCTAAGGAACATCAACAACGCAATCGATCTTCAGTTCATCAATTCTGTCTAGTATTTCTATTAGTTTTTCAATACTTTGTCTTTTGATTTTGTTGAACATGAGTGGCTAATCAACCCTTGTTCTGGGGTTGTGATTAGCCATGAATATTGTGTTTCTAACTTGATGATTTTGTTTTAATAGTTCATGTTAATATGATTGTTTCTTTAATTCTATGCCTAATTGCTTAATTGTTTTGGCCATCAATTAAGTTCTATCACTTATCTATGCTATGTTTGGGAAAACTATGTTTAGATTAGAATAAGAATTGAAGAAAGCATGTTCTTAACCTTTTTAAAAGGGGCAGATTCGTGGTTAGGATAGGCATATACTTAATCACCATGCTTAATTGGATAATCGTGTTCTTATTGCATTCTTGCTAGATTAATTCCATAGGAATATAGGTGTTAATCTTGTTAGGAATAGGCGAATAGCACTTCGGAAGAAGGCTATGAGTATAATTATCGATCAATTAGCAATCTTACATGAATTATATGAACGAGAAGTCAATTAGAATGCAATAGGATTGGAAACATAATCACAACCTTGGAATGTTTGTTTTATTGATTAAAAAACACATACTTGTTCGTTGCAATTCTTAGATATAAATTAGAAATACAATTTAGAATAAACCATCTATTAAACTTGATCCTTGCTTGTTAAATAACTATATTAGTTGTTATAAAGTAGTTAACTTAAGTCCCTTGGGTATGATAATCCGGACTCATAATCCTATATTACTTGTCGACCACGTATACTTGCATGTGCGTTAGGGAGCAACAAGTTCTTGGCGCCGTTGCCGGGGACTTAAAAATCTGCTACTTTACCAACTTCAGCTTATATTTGTTATTTATTCAATTTTCATTAATCGGCTTACGTTGTTTGCTTTGACACAGGCTTTTCTATTGAATGCGGAGAAGTAGAAGTGCAAACAACCTTCTTCCCTTTGATCCAGAAATTGAGCGAACATTACACAGAGTAAGGAGGGAAGTAGAAGCCAGGACCAGAATTAACCAAGAGTTGGACATTGTTGTTCAACTACAGCCTATCGAGATGGCAGGAAACGCAGAGAGAGCAGTAATTGAAGCTGCAAGACCAAATCTTGCCAATATGACTCAGGCGATTGTCAAGCCTGAAATCACAGGGCATTTTGATTTGAAGCAATACATGGTGCAGCTAATCCAGTCTACGGGACAGTATGTGGGACTGTCGCACGAAGACCCACAAAGACACATTCAGAACTTTTTGGAGATCACAGACACTTACAATTACCCAAATGTGTCTAAAGATTATGTGAGGTTGACGTTGTTTTCCTTTTCTCTATTGGGGGAAGCCAAAGAGTGGTTGCAAAAGGAGCCTGCAAACAGTATTTATACATGGGATGACCTGGCAAGAAAATTTTTGATCAAATTCTTTTCAACTAAGAAAACCAAGTCACTGAGAAGCCAGATCTTGGGTTTTAAACAACGGGAAGGAGAAACCCTTCGACAGGCATGGGAGAGGTATAAGAAGCTGCTAAGGGACTGTCCACACCATTGCCAGACAGATGAGGTACTTGGGCACACGTTCGTTGATGGTCTAGATGAGGCTTCGAAGATGAACCTTGATTCAGCGTGCGGGGGAAGTTGCATGGCTAAGCCATACAGTGAAATCCAACTTCTACTGAACAATTTCACGGCCAACGATCATAATTGGCAAGGTGATGGTGAATCGCGCAGAGCCATTAAACAGAAGGGAGCTGGGTTGATAGAATTGGATGACTTGGCAGCGATGAGAGCAGAAATGGCTAAATTGTCAAATCAGATGAACCGAATGACTATGCAGCAAGTTCAACCCAGACAGCAGGTCCAACAAATGTCATTATGTTGTGAGATGTGTGGTGACAACCGCACAAGCGATATGTGTCCCACCAATCCAGAGTCCATATATTATGTGGGACAACAAAGCAGGGGGCCCGTGAATCAGAATGCACAGTATGGGAATTCCTACAATCCAAATTGGAGGAATCATCCCAACTTTTCATGGGGTGGTCATCAGCAGCAGCAGAATATAAGCAGACTGCAAGGAAATTATACGCAACCACAGAGGCAACCTCCTCAATCTGATGATAACACGAATGAGCTGCTGAAGCAGCTGGTGCAGGACAACAAATAATTCAGAACTGAGTATCAAACCCTCACTACTACAGTGAGGAATATGGAGCGCCAGTTGGGACAGTTAGCTGGAGCTCAAAATACTCGACCTGCTGGGGCACTACCCAGCGACACTGAAGCTAATCCACGGGCAGCACTGAATGTAGTTTCATTGAGGAACGGGAGACAGCTAGAAGAGGTCGAATCGAAAAAGAAGAAGCAGGTAACCTTCAATGAAAAACCAATTACCATTGAGGTAACTGCAGAAAAGGCCAAAGAAGTTGAGAAATCAGTCGAAGAGGCAGGAGCTAAGCAACCCCCACAATTGGTTGCAAGGCCACCACCTCCCTTTCCACAAAGATTACAGAAGTTGAGAGACAATGAGGCCTACAAAAAATTCCTTGAGATTCTAAAACAGGTACAAATCAACATTCCATTGGTGGACATTTTGCAAGAAGTGCCTAAATACGCAAAGTACATCAAGGATATTGTGTCCAACAAAAGACGATTGACTGAGCTTGAAACGGTGGCACTTACTGAAGAGTGCAATTCGAGAATTCAAGGGAAACTACCACAAAAAATTAAAGGATCCGGGCAGCTTCACTATTCAGATCTCAATTGGAAAACATGCTATGGGAAGAGCATTATACGACCTCGGAGCAAGCATAAATTTGATGCCACTTTCAGTATTCAAACAGTTGGGGTTGGGTGAACCACGCCCAACAACAGTCACCTTACAGCTAGCAGATCGCTCCCTCACTCATCCGGAGGGAGTAATTGAGGATGTTCTGGTCCAAGTTGGCTCATTTATATTTCCGGCTGACTTCATCATCCTAGACTACGAGCCAGATCAGGACGTCTCATTTAATTTGGGACGTCCATTCCTAGCCACTGGCCGCGCCATTATAGATGTCTGTGAGGGTAAAATGACGATGAGAGTGGGTAATCAAGAAGAAGTATTCAAGGTTTATAAAGCACTCCGGTCGCCAACCCATTATGAGGAATTAGACATGATCTCGGTGGTGGAGAACGCGTCCACATAACTAGTGCCTTACATGATTCCGTTTGATCCTATTGAAAGAGGATTGTTAGGAGAGGTGGAAAGGAGTATGACGAAGGAAATTAAGAAAGTACCGGATATTTCCGGCAATTATGTCCCGGGGCTCAGAAAAGCAGAAGAGTGGGAAAGGCCTGTCACTCTAACCCGTCTCAGGCCATCTGTTGAAGAAGCTCGGAGGCTAGATATCAAGCCAGATTAAGAGCAAGAATCTGAGTCGTGCCGCGACGTTAAATCAGGCGCTTGTTGGGAGGCAACCCATTTAGATTAGCTAGAGTAATGTATTTGATGTATTAAAATAGTGTATGTAATACTGTAATAAATATGAAAAAAAAAAAAGAGGGACGAACAGTTCTGCCCCCAGCGCCCAGCGCTGCCTGCGGCGCTGAAGGCAGTGAGCTTCAAGACCCCAGCGCCGGGGTGGGTGCTAGGCGCCAGCTGGGGGGCCACGTAAGTTTTCTCTCTTTTCTTTTAATTTTGACCCATACCCGCCTTATAACCGACCCATAACCCATTTCCCCTAATAACATAACCCTTATATTCCCCCCAACCCACCCGACCCACACACGCAAACGACCCCCCTCTCTACTACTTTGACTTTCTTCTTCTTCTTCTTCACTGAAAATTTCAACTCTCACTTCTCTTTCATCTCTCACAGACAGGTATGCTCGTTTCTCTTTCTTATTCTTCTTCTCTTTTACTTGTTTATTTTTTATTTCTATTGTATAGACATTCATGTGTTTCCCCTTTTAGAATCCCCTTCCTCTTCATCTCTTCTAAGAATTCATGTTGGTTTGAGTGTAAGCCGAAAAACTGGTTGGTTTTCATTGCATCGGAGTAGTAAACTACCATTCCCTCTACTTCTTAAAAAATCGGGAGGGCTACCACACTTCACCATTGTTGATGGTGAAGAACAATATTCCTGCACACCACATGTTTGTTTAAATGCCTAAATGACACTTTTTAAAGCTCCGGTGAAGTCAGAGTAATCGGACATACTTGTACATGCATGTGAATTAAGTGTGGGGTAGTTTGGGTGAATTATACGTGTTGAGGGGTCGGTTTTAATATGAACATGTCGGGCATCCTCTCTATTACTCATGTATGTTGTAATTGTCTATGTTAGTGTCATGTATGCATATATTTTCTCGTTTTACCTCTAAAGTGCCAAGCTTTGCTCGTTTATTATCCTTAACACTCACTCACATTGCTAGTTCTCACACGCGGGGAAGTCTTGAGTACCCTTCACTTGTCTTGCACACACTTGTTTTTATACGTCCAGTGTAAGTGTGGGATCCTTTCATGAAATTGTCCTACACTTTCCTCACTTCTCTAATTGTCGTGTTGCAGGAGGATATGGCACGTGATGGTGAAAAAGGGAAAGCTCTTGGCAATACTTCCACTACCTCCCAAGCGCCTAAGAAACACAAACAGGGAGAAGGATCCTCTCGACAATCCAAAGGCAAACAGGTCGATGAAGGCTCACAGCAGGTTCCCACACGGCCTCGGCCCCGGTTGGATTTTGTCAATGATGCGGCTGCCGTATGGTATAGGAACTTTGTTCCCACATGGCGCTACGTCTCAGAGATGGGCATCAACACCACATCACTCGAAAGGCGATTCCCGGATGTTCTTGCTTGCCTCCGCCTCTTCAGAATGGATAAATTACTTGATTGCCCAGGGCCGGCAAACCTGAGCCTAGTTCGCGAACTATATGCGAATTGGGTTCATCATCGCTTCGTCTCGTATGTTCGAGGAATAAAGGTACCATTGGGCAGAGAAAGTCTATGCGACTACTTGGGTGTTGAAAATGCGGACCCAACCCGCCTTCAGAGTCTCATAAAAAGTCCCCCTTATCAGCTGATCCGACATACTCTTTGTGGTGTTGATTCCAACGCCAAATGGAACAGAAAATAGGGGAATATCCACCTTTCCATGGTCCGGGCCGATTTCAATAATACCGCCAAGATGTGGCAGAATTTCGTGCAGGCTAGGCTGATGCCTGCTGAACATAGCAGCTATTGCACGCGGGCTCGAGTGTGCTTGATTTTCTCTCTCATGACCGGCCGCCCTATCAACATAGCAGAGATTATGCTCACAGAGATGGCCCATACCAGATTCGTGCGACAGATTAGGCGGCTATACTATGGCAACCTCTTGACCCAGTACATGCACTTTTTGGGAGTACCCGAGTATCGGGGGCATGATGAAGTGGTGGAGGCTCCACCAGGCCTTATGGAAATTACATCAGTCATGGAGCCAGCTTCCAAACTCACCCCGGCAGCTAGGTTGGAGCGAGATGAGAACTTTAACAAGTATATGTACAATGCTATCAACATACTAATGAGCCGAGCGGGAATTTCTGATGAAGAGCGCATGCACTTGCGCAACGATCTTTCCGGCGCGTCAAAGGAGATGCTCGGGATTGCACCAGGCAGTCCAGTCCATTCTGCCGAAGACGCCAACACTGTCCAAGGCTCGGATCATGAAGGGGATGATGAGGATGAAGCTACAGGGCCTATGGCATTGGTGCCATTTGAGATGGACTCTGATGAAACCGGCACGGATTGAGGGGAGTTTTTCTTTTCACCCTACTTTACTTTCCTTATTTTCAAATGCATCGGGGACTATGCATATTTTAAGTGTGGGGTGGGGGAAAGTACTTGTTGTGCCTTGTATTTATATGTTGTTAAAAGTTGTATGTTTTGTGATTTTTTTTTGTTATGATTTTGTTTCAGTTTTACTCGTTTGTTACTTTATTTCTTGTCAGTTTATAATGACTAGCCGTTTTGGGTTGCGTAATGGTCGTTGTTGTTGTTATAATTTAAAAAAAAAAACAAAAAAAATATATATATTATACATATATTCCAGATTTTTCCCGACGATGAATCGTTTTCTTGAGGGATAAAATTGGATTAAAAACAACAAAAAGATTTTGTTTTATTTTTAGGTTAGTTAGGTAATATTCCTTGGTTTTTCTTAAGGCACCGGTTCTTTTCCAAGGATGTAGCTCGAACCGGGCAGTTTTTAAATTTTCTTTTAGGATTAGTCTTAGGAAGAACTGGGGTATATTGCAATACTTCTTGACATGGTATGCTAGTACAATAGGTTATGACACATAATCCAATTCCCGTTATTTAAGTTATAAGTCGAAAGAAAACAGCCCAATTTGTGACGCCTCTTCTCAATTGTTGACTTGCTTTACATATAGTTTATTTACTGCTTAATTGTTTCAATTGTATATGCTTGCTTAACTCGAAATTTGAACAGAACCGTTGTGATTGAGTCATGTGCATTGTGTGAGTAAGTTTTTTTGATTCTCTATGCTGTCTTATATAGTCTAGAACTTGCCCCGTGTGTTAATTAAAGCGAAATTGTAAGTTGGGATAATCTAAGAAATGATATAGGCACTTCTTTGTTTAATTTTGGATGTGCTTGTCACATCAAATATAAATTTGTCCATTGCTAGCCCTTTCGAGCCTATAAGCCTTTTCCGTTCGGTACCTACATTACAAGCAATTCCCTTTTATTTTTTTTTGTTCTTAAATTGAGCCTTATTTGAACCTTTACCTCCGAAAGCACTTAGTCGCTAGAAGAACTAAGGACAGTGTTAGAGGGATTGCTTTGATTATGAATGGAACTGTGAAAGGACTTATTGGTTGTTTGAAGCTAAACTATAAAATCACTCGCGGATTAAAAAAAATGTGTATGGAGGATGGAAAATAGGAAAGAAAAAATTGATGATGAAAAAGAGAAAATTGTTAGTGAAAAAGATATGAAAAAAGATTCACCTCCTATTGTTGTGTGCTAAGTGAGTTGAAAAGAAAAGGCTATGTATGTGAGACAAGTTTAGCAATTGAAAGAAAAAGAAGTGTTTAAATGTTGAGTATAGTGTATTAAGTGCTTAGGAGGACTAGCCACTAGTACCAAATATATCCTACCTGTCCCCTAGCCTACATTACAACCCTACAAAGTCCTAGTTGATCTTAGATTTGACTGACTAAATTAGTGAAAATCTACACTACGGGCAAGCTTATGGTACTTTATGTGAAGCATATGAGTTCTTTGTGAGAGTGAGAGTATGTTGTGCAATTCTTGCGTGATTTCATTCATATATGTTCACTCTTCAGATAATTGGTGAGGGCACATGATTTCATGAACAATTGGTAATGTATAAATTGTCTTGTTAGGTAAGTATATGCATTGAAATAGCTTAATGTGGCAAATCGGATTTTGAGGTTGGGTGGTGACAATTGGGTTGTTGAATGTTCTTGAATTATTATGCCTAAGAAAACTTTACGGGAATAATATGGGTTAGTTATGTGTTCATACTTGTTTGCTAGTAGTGATTGTGTTCAAGAGTATGGATTGTTTGAAAAGTTGAATGTTTCGTGATAGTATTAAGAGTTTAGTAGTTGGGGAGGTTGTCTATAATCCCATTGCTCGAGGGCGAGCAAGAGTCTAAGTGTGGGTTATTGATAATTGGTAGAAAAGATATAAAATGCTATGTAAATTATCTCATATTTAGCTCTTGTTTTATGAATTTGGAAAGTTAATTGCGTTGATTCATGTTAATGTAATGTGTTTTTATGTGTAGGAATGAGTCGAAAGCAATCGGGGGCGAAAACGGGGAAGAAACGAGCCAAAACGAGAAGAAACTGGACCAAGGGAGACTGGGCGCCACAGGCAGCGCCTGGTGCCACCTGTGGCGCTGAAGGCAGAACAGCAGAAGAAGTTCACTGGATGCAGTCCCCTGGGGGGCGCCTGGCGCCAGCCAGGGCGCCGACTGCGGGAAACGTCCTAATCCGTCTAGGATACCCCTAATTCGACCCCAAACCTTCCCAACTCCTATATAAATACCCCTAAACCCATCTTGGAGGGGTAGAACGTGATTTTGAAGGCTAAGGAAGCTAAGGAACATCAACAACGCAATCGATCTTCAGTTCATCAATTCTGTCTAGTATTTCTATTAGTTTTTCAATACTTTGTCTTTTGATTTTATTGAACATGAGTGGCTAATCAACCCTTGTTCTGGGGTTGTGATTAGCCATGAATATTGTGTTTCTAACTTGATGATTTTGTTTTAATAGTTCATGTTAATATGATTGTTTCTTCAATTCTATGCCTAATTGCTTAATTGTTTTGGCCATCAATTAAGTTCTATCACTTATCTATGCTATGTTTGGGAAAACTATGTTTAGATTAGAATAAGAATTGAAGAAAGCATGTTCTTAACCTTTTTAAAAGGCGCGGATTCGTGGTTAGGATAGGCATATACTTAATCACCATGCTTAATTGGATAATCGTGTTCTTATTGCATTCTTGCTAGATTAATTCCATAGGAATATAGGTGTTAATCTTGTTAGGAATAGGCGAATAGCACTTCGGAAGAAGGCTATGAGTATAATTATCGATCAATTAGCAATCTTACATGAATTATATGAACGAGAAGTCAATTAGAACGCAATAGGATTGGAAACATAATCACAACCCTGGAATGTTTGTTTTATTGATTAAAAAACACATACTTGTTCGTTGCAATTCTTAGATATAAATTAGAAATACAATTTAGAATAAACCATCTATTAAACTTGATCCTTGCTTGTTAAATAACTATATTAGTTGTTATAAAGTAGTTAACTTAAGTCCCTTGGGTACGATAATCCGGACTCATAATCCTATATTACTTGTCGACCACGTATACTTGCGTGTGCGTTAGGGAGCAACAATTTCTCCCAATCCCAAACTTTCAAGATGAGAAAAACCCAACAACATTAACAACCAAAAAGCCCAGTTGTTCTGCCTCGTTTCTTGTACCAAATGATCCCGAGACTAGCTTTTGATATCTCCAATGAATTTCTCGTGAAATTTCAGTCAAGTTAGGCTTTTGAATCACTCCATTTGTCCTTATAATGAAGGAGATATATTGGTTTCAATATTTGGAAATAGCCCAGATTTTTAAATACGAATTCAGTGGCAATTTCATAATTAACCTAAAAATCTAGTAATTCTTAGTAAAATGACCATAAATTCCTCATACGATGTCGAAATTTGATGATTTCAGTTGCTATGGTTCCAAAATTATGATACGGATATAATGGTTTAGTCAAAACACAAATAAAAGGCTGTTTGCTCAATATGGTAACCTTTATGCGCAAATCAACGTCGAAACCGAAAACAATCACCATACAACTCAAACTTATTCAAAACTCATCAGAATTTAACCAAACTTTATGAAAATCATCATATAAACTTATTAGAATAATTAAAACACGATTCCGAGTTCGTTTACCCAAAAGTCAAACATTGGTGAACTCTTCCAACTTAAAGCTTCTAAAACGAGAATCATTCTTCCAAATCAATCACGAACTGCTCGAAAATCGAAATCAACCATACATGCAAGTCATAATACATAATATGAAGCTAATCAAAGTCTCAAACCACCGAATATAACGCTAAAGCTCAATACAACAGGTCGGGTCGTTACACAACCTTCAAAAGAGTCAGTACAGTTGGTGCAGTAGATGTTGCTACAGAATTTGTCTTGGCCCTATCTAAATTTCCAAAATCAGTGATATATTTTTTCACATCAAATCTAATAGTATCACATTATTACCAATAACTCATATAGTGAGGATATCCAAATTTTATGAGTGACATTGAGAAATCAAGAACTAAATTTCGTGACTTCACAAGCAAGTGACATAAGTTGAGTACTTCACAATCCATAGAAGAAAATCAACCAAAATAATCTATAAGAAAACTCAAAGTTAGAAACATTCAACTGTACTCTTTCTCCTAGAAAGGAAATTAAAATTATTCAATGGGCCTTGAACATATGAATTAGAGTTTTAATGAAGGGTGTACCTGACCTACTTCATATAGTTTAAAGGTAAAATTGTCCCTTTACGTTCTTTAAATGCAAGAATTAGATAACTTGTACTACTCAACACTGTCAACTAGAATATTCGCTAGAAGTCTATTTCGCTTTTAAGATTTTTTTTTTGTCAAAAAGGAAAAACCTAAATATTGAACAAAGACGGTATTACAGGATGCGACTGCGGCACCTCATTACATAAAGTCTTAGTAGAAGTGGTACTAGTAGTAGTAGCAGCTATACCTAAACTATTCTTGGTAGCAGTAGTTGCTACGCCTAAACTAATAGTGTCCCTTTAGCTAGATGGAGTTACATTAATTATATTATAAAAACTAGGCTCACCAAGATCTCTTCTTTCTAGAAAACCCCTCTCGCAAACCCATTTGTGCCACTCTTCGATTTCTTCTCCTCCTTTGCAATTGATCATTACACATACAGAATGAAGAACCAAAAAATAAAGAAACTCATATGGAATCAAGGTTAATAAAGTTGGAAATGGATGTTGTTTTACAACTGATTCAATTCAGTGGCAATATTTCTAATGATACCAAAACATGATTTATTATCAGGACATCGAATATGGCAAAGAAGAGAGCGTCAATGAGATACAACAGAGGTGTCCTCCACATCTCCATGAATATGGAAGATATTTTTGACGAAGCGGACAATGAGAATCCCCCAAGAAAAAGAAAGTTTAGATCTATTAATGATCCATGTTAGGTGACTAAGCCTTTGATCCCTAAGAAGAAGCATTATAAGCAAAAATCCAAGAAACTATTACACTAGTTTATTATTCTATTTTCATCTCTACTCCCACTAAATTGAAATATTAGTACAAATTATTATAGCTACTAGAAGTACACAATGAAAAAAAGGAAGAAGCAAGAAAGGTAAAGGAGTTTTTGCATATTATATTACAATCGTGAATGTTTATATAAACTTGTCTTGTGTATACTTCTGATGTAGATAAATAGATAACTACTCCATTTGTCTCATATACTTGATATTTTTTGTGTTTTTTAGAAAAATCTAAATCAAGTGCATTTTAATTAGTATTTAAAATAAATTTCTTCATAAATTATAATAGTAGTTTTCGGAGAATTCCTAAATATCAAAGTATTAATCTAAAAATTATTTAATTTTGTTATTTAGGCCAGAAGCTGGTTAAATAGCTTTGAATAAGCAAAATTTGTCAAATAAATTGCTTTGAAGATTAGAATATAAAATATAAAATATAAAATATATTAAAGAAGCTTTGAATTCAAAAAACAAAATTTTCGAAATTATTACTTGTTTAGATTGGATGCTATTACAAACGCTTAGGAATATTATTTGAAATTTATATATCAAATTTGAGAGAGTTTGATGAATATTAGAGTTAGTTTTAGTTAGAATTTTAGATCAAAACTCGAAAAGGAATAAGAATAATATTGTTTCTTAAGTTGTATATATTTATATGTCGAGTGTATAATATGTATGTGCAATGTATATATCACGATCCAAAATCTCAATCCGTCGCGATGGCGCCTAACACACTGGTTAGGCAAGCCGAAACATGATAACGAAGGCAACAAAATAACGAAATTCATAAAAATAGCTTAAGTCTGAGGTCTCATTACAATAAAACTTCTAACACAAAGTAAATTCCCCCAGAAACTAGTAAGTACGGAGTCATGAGCTTCTACAACAGAATAAAAGTCTGAAACTAAACAATAAATACATTGTCTAAACTGTAACAACAGTATGAAAGGAAAAGACAAGTCAAACTGTGACCAAGGATGCAGCTCTACCTCGCCTCTAGCAGATAGTCCAACAAGCAAGCCTATTACTGATAACTGGTCCCGCACCTGGATCTGCACAATTAAGTGCAGAGTGTAGTATGAGCACAACCGACCCAATGTACTCAATAAGTATCGTAAATAAACACGACAAGGTAAGAGAAGTACAAATTATTAATGATACTAGCTATCACTTGTGTAGTTTCATCCTTTAAACCGGTACAGAACAATATTGGAATCAATCATAAAGTTCAGTAAGAAAACATTTGTGTGCGTATGTGTACAATTTCTCAAATACTCTGCTCAGACAATATATTGGAATATAGAGGTGATATGCAGTTAAATCAGATAAATGATCAACAAAATTGCAAGTAAAAATGAAATGCAAAATCCAATAAAACATTGGCCAAATTCCCTCGACTTTTTCATATCCGTTCCAAATGACTAATCATTATTCTCAATAACCGCGTGTACACCATCAAGAGAAAAATATGAAATGGAGACCTTAGAGGGATGGATCTATATCCACACGCCAGCACAACCAATTCAACGTGCTGCCAGCCCTGCGTGATCACAAGCTCAATATCATAATCTGCCCGGCGTGGTCACAGGTATAACAGTACAATCCTTCCGGCGTAGTCACAGGCACAACAACATAATCCGTCCGGCGTGGTTACAAGCACCCGGTCCAAATCATATCACACAGGAGCAAATAAGCAAGTATACATGTATAAAACGAGTGAATAACAAATCGCATGCTCCTAGATTGGTATAAGCAACATGCTAAAGTGTAGGCATGTGCAAGTGTACTATCATAGCTCAAACCGGTAATTTCATCAAAGAATAATATTTATCAGTTCATTCAGGGATTAAACCTCTATGTAGCCTCAAACATGACTCAAATAGTTCACAACAATGACACAGATGTGCGAAGCATCATAGCTTAAGTTTTTAACAGTCAAACTTTGGGCTTATAAGAGCCCGAGCACAACCCGAACATGAATAAATAACCTCGGTGCCCGCACATGGATTCAACCCCACGCATATGTGCACCCAATAGCACGTAGCTATCACAATAATTCGGGTAACTAGTGCCTCAACCGAGTTTAGATAAGATACTTACTTCAAGCAAATCAAATCACTCCACTAGCAAGCCCTTCCCACGCGTATCAATCTCCTGAAGGCTCGGATCTAGCGAAAAATAACATAATACTATCAATATAAGCTATAAGAATTGATTCCAAATGATAAAGCTAAGGGCTTTAACAAAGTCAAAAAGTCAACCCCAGGGTCACGTCTTGAAATCTGATAAAATTTACAAAATTCGAACACCCATTCAATAACGAGTCCAACCATATCAAAATCATCCAATTCTGACCATAAATCGACCTTCAATCCCTAAAATCTTACTCTCCAATACCTGGGTCAAAAATTTCCCAAATTCCAACATGTATTCATGATAAATAGGTGAAATAATCAATGGGTATTCAAAATACATGGATAAATGTGATCAAAATTCACTTACCTCTTCAATCTAGGTGAAAACCTCTCCAAAAGTCGCCTAAGTCCGCACCCCAAAACTCTTACAACGAGAAGAAAACTCAAACTCTCGATTTTAAATATCTACCCAACCTTTTCGCTCCTGCGGACTCACCAGCCGCACCTATAGCTCTGCTTTTGCGGAAGAAAGTCCGCTTTTGCGGAATTCACTTAAGAACCCGACCACCGCACCTGCAGCCCAATATTCGCACCTACAGGACTGCTTCTGTGGTCCTTGCTTCGCTCCTGTGCGCCCACGCCTGCGGATTCGAATTCGCTTCTGCGACCTCAGTCTCTCCTACCAAATTCCGCATCTGCGGAGACCTCGTCGCATCTACGGGCTCGCATATGCGGAAGATCCATCGCACCTGCAATCATTGCCCAACAAACACAAGACCCCACCTGCGACCCCATGGTCCCTTCTATAGCTCCGCACCTGCGGCCTATTTCTCATAGGTGCGGTTGCACCATACATGATCCCACCAGCTCTTCCAAAATTCCAAAATTCAATCCGATTTCAATCGAGTCACTCCCGAGGCCTCCGAGACCCTATCCAAGCATACCAACCCATCCTAAAACATGATACGAACTTAGTCGAAGCCTCAAATCCCATCAAACAATATCGAAAACACGAAGCACCCCAATTTAAGCCTAATGAGCTTTTGAATTTCAAATTTCTAAAACCAATGTCGAAACACGCCAAATCAACTCCGATTGACCTCAAATTTTTCACACTAGTTATAAATGAAACAATTTACCTATTCCAACTTTTGGAACTAAAATTCGAGCCTGATAAGAACAAAGTCAACTCTCGGTCAAACTTCTCAACTCTCAAAACCTTCATTTTTCCAACTTTCGCCATTCAAGCCAAAACCATCTACGGACCTCCAAATCAGTATCCGAACACACTTCTAAGTCCAAAATCACCATACAGAGCTATTGGAATGATTAAAACTCTATTCCAAAGTCGTTTACCCATAAGTCAACATCCGGTCATCTCTTTCAACTTAGGCTTCCAACCTTGGGGCTAAATGTCCCAATTCATTTTCGAAAAATCCCCGGAACCAAACTAACCACCCCCGACAAGTTACATAACAATAAATGAACACAGATTAAGTAATAAATGGGGGAACAGGGCTACATTACTCAAAACAATCGGTCGAGTTGTTACATTCTCTCTCTCTCAAACAAACGTTCATCCTCGAACGGGTCTAGAATCATACCTGGAGCCTCAAATAGGTGTAGATGGCTGCTCCGCATCTTTTGCTCGGTCACCCAAGTAGCCTCCTCAACTAGCTGACCTCTCCACTATACCTTCACAAAAGCTATATTCTTTGACCTCAACTTTCGAAACTGCCAATCCAAAATAGTGACTGGCTCCACATTGTAAGTCAAATCCCCATCTAACTGAACCGTGCTGAAGTCCAAAACATGAGACAGATCACTGAAATACTTTTAGAGTATGGAAACATGAAACACTGGATGAACACCCGATAGACTAGGTGGCAATCCAAGCTTGTAAGCCACCTCTCTAATCCTCTCAAGCACCTCAAAGGGGTCAATATACCGTGGGCTTAACTTGCCCTTCTTCCCGAATCTCATAACACCCTTCATGGGCGAAATACTGAGCAATACCTTCTCTCCCACCATGTAGGCAAATTCACAAACCTTCTCGTCGACGTAACTCTTCTGTCTAGATTATGCCCTGTGAAGCCGATCCTGAATCAACTTAACCTTGTCCAAGGTATCCTGAACCAAGTCAGTACCCAATAGCCTTGCCTCACCCGGCTCGAACCAACCAACTGGAGACCGATACCGCCTCGCATACAAGTCGTCATACGGAGCCATCTAAATACTTGATTAGTAGCTGTTGTTGTAGGAAAACTCTGCAAGCGGTAGAAACCGATCCCAAGAACCCCCGAAATCCATGACACAAGTGTGTAGCATATCCTCCAATATCTGAATGGTGCGCTTGGACTGTCCGTCCGTCTGAGGGTGGAATGTTGTACTCAACTCAATTCGTGTGCCCAACTCTTGCTGCACTGCTCTCCAAAACTATAATGTGAACTGTATGCCCCGATCTGAAATAATGGACACGGGCACACCGTGTAGGCAAACAATTTTGCGGATATTGATCTCAGCCAAGCGCTCCGAAGAATAGTAGTCCCAACTTGAATGAAATGTGCGGACTTAGTCAAGCGGTCTACAATCGCCCAAATAGCATCAAACTTCTTCAAAGACCATGGGAGCCCAACTACGAAGTCTCCCATTTCCACTCAGGAATCTCAAACCTCTGAAGCAAACAGCCCGACCTCCGATGCTCGTGCTTCACCTGCTGACAGTTCAGGCACCAAGCTACAAACTCCACTATATCCTTCTTTATTCTTCTCCACCAATAGTTCTACCTCAAGTCTTGATACATCTTTGCGGTACCTAGATGATTGGAATACCGTGAACTATGAACCTCCTCAAGAATCAACTCATGTAACCCATACATTTTGGGCACACAAATCCGACCATGCATCCGTAACACCCCATAATCCCTAATAGAAACCTCCTTGGCACCATTGTGCTGAACCGTGTCCTTAAGGATAAGCAAATAAGGATCATCATACTGACTCTCTCTGATGCGATCATATAAAGAAGTCCGAGAAACTACGCAAGCTAGAACCCGACTAGGCTCCGAAACATATAACCTCATTAATTGATTGGCTAAGGCCTAAGCATCTGCTACAAGCGATCTCTCACCAACATGAATATATGCAAGACTACCCATACTCATCGCCTTTTTACTCAAGGCGTCGACCACCACATTGGCCTTCCCAGGATGATACAAAAAGGTAATATTATAGTCTTTTAACAGCTCCAACCACCTCTGCTGCCTCAAATTTAGATCCTTTTGTTTGAATAAGTGTTGAAGGCTCCGATGATCTGTAAATACCTCACAAGACACGCTGTAGAGATAATGCCTCCAAATCTTCAATGCATGGACGATGACTGCCAACTCCAAATCATGAACGGGGTAGTTCTTCTCATGAGGCTTTAACTGGCGTGAAGCATAGGCAATCACTCTACCCTCCTGCATCAAAACACACCCAATACTAATCTGAAAAGCATCACAATACAGTGTATAAGAACCCGATGATGAAGGTAAAATTAGAACTAGAGTTGTGGTCAAGGCAGTCTTGAGCTTCTGAAAGCTCTTCTCACACTCATCAGACCACCTGAATGGGACGCCCTTCTGGGTCAACCTAGTCAAAGGCGCTGCAACGGATGAGAAACCCTCCATGAAGCAGCGATTATATCCGGCCAAGCCGAGAAAACTCCAAATCTCAGTAGTTGAAGACGGTCTGGGAAAACTTTGAACCACCTCAATCTTCTTTGGATCCACCTTGATCCCCTCACTAGACACCACATGCCCCAAGAGCGCCACTGAACCGAACCAAAACTCACACTTGGAGAACTTGGCATAAAGTTTCTCCTCCTTCAACGTCTGTAGTACAATCCTCAGGTGTTGTGCATGCACCTCCTGGCTACATGAGTACACCAGAATATCATCAATAAATACAATGACAAACGAATCAAGATATGGCTGGAATACATTGTTCATCGGATGCATGGATGACGTTGGGGCATCGGTCAGTCCAAAAGACATCACAAGGAACTCGTAGTGACAAAGCGGGTCCTGAATATCGTCTTCAAAATATCCGAGTCCCGAATCTTCAATTGGTGATACCCAAACCTCAAATCAATCTTAGAGAACACTCTATCTCCCTAAAGCTGGTCAAGTAAGTCATCAATGCGCAGCAAAGGATACTTGTTCTTAATTGTAACTTTTACAACAAAATAAAAGTTTGAAACTGAACAATAAATACATTGTCTAAACTGTAACAACAGTATGAAAGGAAAAGACAAGTCAAACTATGACCAAGGATGCAGCTTTACCTCGCCTCTAGTAGATAGTCCAACAAGCAATCTTGTTGTTGATAACTGGCCCCCACAGTTGGATCTGCACAATTAAGCGGAGAGTATAGTATGAGTACCGACATTGTACTCAATAAGTATCGTAAATAAACACGGCAAGGTAAGAAAAGAACAAATTATTAATGATATAAGCTATCACCAATAATATTGGAATCAAATTATAAAGTTCAGTAAGAAACATATGTGTGTGTATGTGTCCAATTTCTAAAATACTCTGCTCAGACAATATCTTGGCATATAAAGGTGATATGCAGTTAAATCATATAAAAGATCAAGGAAATTGCAAGTAAAGATGAAATGCAAAGTCCAATAAAACACTGGCCAGATTCCCTCGACTTTTCCATATCCATTCCAAACCACTAATCAATATTCTCAATAACCGTGTGTACACCATCAAGAGCGAAACATGAGAGGACGACCCTAGGGGGATGGATCTATATCCACACGCAAGCACGGCCAATTCAACGTGCTGCCAGCCTGCGTAATCACATGATAAAATCCGCCCAGCGTGGTCAATGGCATAACAGTACAATCCGTCCGGCATGGTCACAGGTACAACAACACAATCCACTTGGTGTGGTCACGGGCACCCAGTGCAAATCATATCATACAGGAGCAAATAAACAAGTATACATGTACGAAACGAGTGAATAACAAATCTCATGCTCTTAGACTGGTCTAAACAACATGCTAAAGTGCAGGTATGTGCAAGTGTACTATCATAGCTCAGACCTGCAATTTCATCAAAGAGTAACATTTATCAATTTATTCAGGGATTAATCCCCTATGCAGCTTCAAACATGGCTCAAATAGTTCACAACAATGACACAGATGTGCAAAGCATCATAGCTTAAGTTTTTAACAGTCAAATTCTAGCCTTATAAGAGCCTGAGCACAACCCGAACATGAATAAATAACCCTGATGCCCGCACATGGGTTCAACCCCACGCATGTGTGCACCCAATAGCACGTAGCTATCACAATAATTCAGGCAACTAGTGCCTCAACCAAGTTTAGAAAAGATACTTACCTCAAAAAAATTAAATCACTCGGCTAGTAAGCCCTTCCCTCGCGTATCAATCTATGAAAGGCTCGAATCTAGCCAAAAATAACGTAATACTATCAATATAAGCTATAGTAATTGATTCCAAATGATAATGTTAAGATCTTTAACCAAAGTCAAAAAGTCAACCAAAAGAGTCAACCCCGGACTCACGTCTCGGAATCCGATAAAATTTACAAAATCAAACAACCATTCAATAACGAGTCCAACCATACCAAAATAATCCAATTCTGACCACAAATCGACCCTTAGTCCCTCAAATCTTACTCCCCAATACATAGGTAAAAAAAATTCTCCAAATTCCAACTTAGATTCATGATAAATAGGTGAAATAATCAATGTGTATTCAAAATACATGGATAAAAGTGATCAAAATTCACTTACCTCTTCAATCTAGGTGAAAACCTCTCCAAAAATAGCCTAAGTCCGCACCCTAAAACTCTCAAAATGAGAAGAAGACTCAAACCCTCGATTTTAAATATCTGCCCAGCCTTTTCGCTCCTGCGAACTCACCAGCCGCACCTGCATCTCTGCTTCTGCGGAAGAAAGCCCGCTTCTACAGAATTCATCTAAGCACCTGACCAGCCGCACCTGCGACTCAATATTCATACTTGCGGGATCGCTACTACGATCCTTGATTCGCTCCTATGCATCCATGCCTGCGAATTCCAATCTGCTTCTGCGACCTCAGCCTCTCCTACCAAAATCCGCATCTGCGGACTCGCATATGCGGAAGATCCATCACACCTGCGACCCCATGGCCGTTTCTGCGACCTATTTCTCGCAGGTGCAGTTGTAGCAAACCTGATCACACCAGCTCTTCCAAAATTCCAAAATTCAATCTGATTTCAATTCGAATCACTCCTTAAGCCTCCGGTGTCATGACCCAAACAGAAGGTCCGCGACGAGCACCCGGTGCCTAACTCAACCGAATACCAACGTAATGTATCCTTCTTATCATACTATCATTGGTAAATGAGCCAGAAAAGCCGTCATGAGATAACCAGAATTAAACATAAGAGAATACTCGACATAGAACGACCCAACGTGATATACAAACTCATACATTTGACATACGTGCCTATACGACCGAAATGATCATTTGTATACTCAAAACATAGGTCGACAAGGCCATACAATCATCCATATACATGACATATGTCTACAAGCCTCTAAGAGTACATAAACGTCATAAAGGCTGGGATAGGGCCCCACCATACCAATCTATACATGTCCAAAGCATACTGACTAAATAGGCAACTCCGGAGCAAGTAGAGTGCACCAACACCTTCTGTTGAGCTGATAGCCTATTAGGAAGACTGTAAACCTATCTATCGGGACCTGCAAGCATGAAATGTAGCGTCCTCAGGAAAACGGGACGTCAGTATAAATAAAGTACCGAGTATGTCAGGCATGAAAAGCAGTATATCAAAGACACGAAAGAAACATGGAGTAAAAAACTCAACATGTAAGTCTGAATAGATTTGTGAATCATGAAACATTTACAATGTCATCATATGCGTATAAATGTCATATCATGCATAAGTATATGCGTACATAATGTCATTAAGCCTCTGAGGGCATCCCATCATATCATCTCAGCCTTTGTGGGTGAAATCATCAACGCATACCAGCTGATCAGGTGGTAGTGCGTATATAACGCTGTAACCTTTTCTCATACCCCATGTACATAAAGTATACGCGTATATAACGCCATCTGGTCATGGGTTAATGTACATGTATAAATGAATGTAATGCATAATGAAGTAAGTCAATAAGATCTTTCGGAATGTCATAAGATCATTATGCCTTCGATAAATTTTATCAACTTATGTATTTTCTGAGACCCATGAACAGACGATATAATAATAGGGCACATGGGGAATTAAGAACATAGACAACCATAATACTTCTAAGAATAGAGTCACTTGTGAAAGTTGCGTGTTTGCTCATTTTGTTGTATCATATGGATCATGCCAAAAGGAAAGAAAGAATAGCCTTAACATACCTTAACTCCGTTGAGTCCTTAATACCTTCCAAGCAATTCTTCAAACAACTCAACTCAATCTACCATAGCATAAGGAGATTCAAAATCAGTGCTGAGTAAAGGCTAAGTCCGCAACTTAAACTAGTAGCTCGTTTATGTAAATTTGGGCAACATCTCCCCTATAACCTTACTTTACCAAGTCATCAACCAGCACGAACCCATACAAACTTCACTTATATGCTTTCAGCATCACAACACAATTCAAGATACACAATAACAAGTGCATAAACATCACCAATGAAATTTAACATGTTAAACGGCAAGCTCATATTGAATCCCTTTTGAACCCTTTAACCCCAAAATCATTCATTCATTAACTTAAGAACATAGACAACATGATATTAAGTACAATGGAAGGACTTCTAATCTCCTATTCATCTCCTAATTCACCCTCAAATATCCCAACAATCTAACAACAACAAGTACAACTTGCCATTGTTATGTTGTCCGTTCTCTTCATACTCACATTACCAACAACAAGTTTGACATGTAGACAATATTTTATAATACCAACATCATAAGAGTCATTTTCAAGGGTTTCCAACCATTTATTGTTCATGGAAACAACCTTTGAAAAAAAAGCCCATTAAAAATAATAACATCTCAAACTATTTCAAGTCTACTCTTGTAGTATTTTGCTCAAATAATGCAACCAACACATAAACAACTTCAAGCACATGTAATAGGATGTTATAATCACCTTAAAAAATAGAAAAAATACGAAATTTCAGCCAAGCACAGCTGACAACTATCCTCAATGACACCACAATACTATAGGTGTTATATTCTCTTATTGAAATCAACTTTTGGTGTGTAAACACTTGTAATTCGCCTTGAAAAACTAATATATATGAAAGAGGGACTAATTATTACCTAAATAAAAAAGAACAACATGAAATTGGAGGTTACTTCGCTTGAAAAATCCTCCAAAACAACCACAAGATGAAGGACTACGACCTAGCAAGCACCACAGGATCTCTGGCGTTGGATTCATATTTTTCTATTTGGTTTTCACTCTTGAATCATGGATAATGCTTTGAGAGTATTTTGGGAGAGTATAGGGTCTGGTTGGGTCGAAAAATGACCCAAAATAAGCCTTGACCCGATCTTTAAAGGTTGGAGAATCACCCACTGCCTAAGTGGGTCCCATGGGAGTTGCTTGCGCAATCTCGCGAAAACGCGAATATCTCTCTTATTCGATATCGTATAGACGAATGGTTTAATGCGTTGGAAACTAGACTCGTAGAGATTAAATTTGTATGTGGATTGTCCCTTAATTCCGAGTATATTAGGAGAAACGCTCATCTATATTTGACCTAATTTTCAGCATATTATGAATATAACTTGCGATGACCTTTGCCAACTATTGTTCTAAGACTTGCTTGACTCTAAAACGTAACACACGACTATCATACGACTAAAATAAATCTAACGTAACCTTATTATCATGTTAAGCAACCTAGTCTCACCCCAAAAGTATATGTTATAACTTTTCCCGCTTGTCGACTTTCAACGAAACTTATTTTCTTCAATTCATTTAGCTTCTAAGCCTTCCAATACTCTTGGTTCTTGTTATTCACGATCTTAAATATTTATAACGTCCAAGGTAACATGATTAACTTACTTTATATACTTTCAAAGACGATCTCATTTCTGAGCTTACGTCACTTGACTTACGACATACTCTCATGTAGGAGTCGCACCTCAAATCCCATCAAACAACATAGAAAACACTAATTGCACCCCAATTTAAGTCTAATGAACTTTTGAATTTCAAATTTCTAAAACCAATATCGAAACACGCCAAATCAACTTCGATTGACCTCAAATTTTGCACACAACTCATAAATGACATAACGGACCTATTCCAACTTCCGAAACCAAAATCCGAGCCCGATAACAATAAAGTTAACTCTCGATCAAACTTCTCAACTCTCCAAACATTCATTTTTTCAACTTTCGCCAATTCAAGCCAAAACCATCTACGGACCTCCAAATCAATATCTGGACATACTCCTAAGTCCAAAATCACCATACGGAGCTATCGGAACTATCAAAAATTCATTCTGGAGTCGATTATTCCATAAGTAAACATTCGGTCAACTCTTTCAACTTAGGCTTCCAACCTTGGGGCTAAATACCCCAGTTCATTCCGAAATATCCCCGGAACCAAACCAACCACCCTCGGCAAGTTACATCACAACAAATGAATACAAATTAAGCAATAAATAGGAGAACGGGGCTACAATACTCAAAACAACCGACCAGGTCGTTATAGTAAAATACATACGACAACATAATTATATCCGTGTTATATGTAAGTGGAATGTTTTGACCAAATTTTCTATATTTTATAGAAAGAATCTCACTACGTTTTAAAAAACCAAAAATCCAGTTAAAGCGGATTAAATACTGTCGAATATTTATATTTATAGGAAAGAAATCCTTTATTCTAATTTATAGCTCTGATAGCTGGGCTTGACAAAGCGATCAAAAGAAAGTTGGGCCAAAATCCTAATATCCAGCCCATTCCCCTACGGCAACACAGCGATAATATATAAATCTCAGTTTGAGTTAGGGTTTTTCCTTTTCGAGACAGGTCTGGAGTCCCCCCAAAGCCGTCCCTTGCAGGTAATCCTCCTCTTTCCCTCAAACTTATGTATGCATTCTAATTTCTGAATTCCAGCTAGCTATTTTTTGCGTAAAATCTCAATATACATTTGGAGAATTGGTGGACACATTCATGTTACTCTTTAAATGAGCTATTATGGCATTATCAATTGCCAAAAGCTTTGTAAATTTGTAATATAGCTATGAACCAGTATATGGGTTTCGCATATTTTAAGTTCTATTTGGATGTGTAATCATAAATTTTTGGCTAGGTTTGTGCGTAATTTAGGCAATCTGGGCTGCTTTATTTGCTTATATTTGTTTAGGCTTTTAGCGAGCACCTAATTTGCAGTGAAATGAAAATTATTTATAAGCAAAGTAATATTGGGCTGATAGAGCTGAATTGTGTATACATATAGCTGACTTTGATTTTCTTTGGGATTGAAGCGTAGTAATTGTATTGTTTACATTTTGTGTTGTGTTTGCAGATTGAAGGACGTGAAAAATGTCTCATAGGAAGTTTGAGCACCCAAGACACGGGTCTCTGGGCTTTCTGCCCAGAAAGAGAGCTGCTCGTCACAGGGGAAAGGGTATGCTATATTCTTCAGTACTACTAGATAATTGATAGTAGAATTTTAATCCAATTTTCTACTTTACATTAAATTGAGAAGGTTGTAGTTATGATATGACGGTTTAAACAGCTATTTTTAGTAGAGAGAAGTGTTTAAAGAGCTTTTTAGCAAATCCCAGGAAAGCTCAGTGAAAAAAAGGAGTCATCGTTTGTCATTTTTATCTGTTTTCATTTGTCTCTTTTTGTTTTTTTTTTCAGTGAAGGCATTCCCTAAGGATGATCAAAGCAAACCCTGCAAGCTGACTGCCTTCTTGGGTTATAAGGCTGGAATGACCCACATTGTTAGAGATGTAGAAAAACCTGGATCAAGTAAAATCCCCTTTTCGTATATAGTATTTCAGCTCTGTATTCATATTATTTGGTAGCTGTCTTAGTAATTAGACTTTGATACTGATTGGGTTTCATGCATTGTCCTACTCCCCTTTATCCTAAGGGGAAAACTGCCATGTTTATGTTAAACATTACATCTTATCTGGTGATTGTAGAACTCCACAAGAAAGAAACATGTGAAGCGGTCACTATAATTGAAACACCCCCAATGGTGATAGTTGGTGTTGTAGGATATGTTACGACACCTCGTGGCCTGCGTTGCCTCAACACTGTTTGGGCTCAGCATCTCAGTGAAGAGTTAAAGAGGAGGTTCTACAAGAATTGGTGCAAGTCCAAGAAGAAGGCCTTTTTGAAGTACTCAAAGAAATACGAGACTGATGAAGGTAAAAAAGATATCCAGGCGCAGTTGGAGAAACTGAAGAAGTATTCTTCAGTCATCCGTGTGTTGGCTCACACTCAGGTACTATCCTAATGCCATCTCTCACAGATATTGTTGTTTTTTGGGGACCATGACCCGTATCTGCTTTTGTTGCATATATAAAATGTATTCTATATTTTTCCCTTCTTTCTCTGAATTTTAGTCGAGGCAAACCTTCATGAAATACTTGTAATAAGAGGTGCTGTAAGAAGTAGTTTCTCATTGATATTTGCACCTCTTAAAGTTAAGTAAGCTCATTTAGGATAATATTAATGATACTTGCATGTTATCATCTTTTGCTAAGCAACAAATTTATTTGGTTCTTTCTAATTCATGAATACTGGTTATTTATGTAAGTTACAGAAAAAGGGTTATTTATGTAGTGAATTTGTTGTTATAGGTGGTTATTTGTGCTAAGCATTCTTATAGTGACCTAGTTTCATATTTTGATTATATTATTCCTATTTTGCTAAGCAATAGATCTATTTGGTTTTTGCACCCATGGGTGTCTTCAATGAAGTTGGAGGAGAACCATGAGTTCTTAGGTTCAAATCCTGGCGGAGGCAAAAATACTAGGTGATTTCTTCCTATTAGGCATGGTACTTGTGCTGGTGAGAGGTAGTAGGTAACGATGGAATGGTGTTAGGTGCGCGCAAGCTTGCCCTGACACCACCCTCATAAAAGAAGATCTATTTGGTTCTTTCTAATTCACCAATGCTGACTGGTTATTTATGTAGTGAATTTGTTTCTGTAGGTGGTCGTGTGTGCTAGGCATTCTTGGCCAGGCTTAGTTTCATCTTTTGATTTAATTGGTCTTTCCAGGTTGTTAGATGTCCTGGGTATTTGAACAAATTAGTTATTTGGATACTCATTGTAATGGTTAGCATATTTTACTTCAGATAAGGAAGATGAAAGGTCTGAAACAGAAGAAAGCTCATCTGATGGAAATCCAGGTGAATGGTGGGACTATTGCCCAAAAGGTTGACTATGCATATGGTTTCTTTGAGAAGCAGGTGCCAGTTGATGCTATTTTCCAGAAGGATGAGATGATTGACATCATTGGTGTTACCAAGGGTAAGGGTTATGAAGGTGTTGTAACACGTTGGGGTGTGACACGTCTTCCTCGCAAAACCCACAGGGGTCTTCGTAAAGTTGCTTGTATTGGTGCTTGGCACCCTGCTAGAGTTTCCTACACAGTTGCCCGTGCTGGTCAAAACGGATACCATCACCGTACCGAGATGAACAAGAAGGTTTACAAGCTTGGCAAAGCTGGGCAAGAGTCACATGCAGCTATTACTGAATTTGACAGGTTTTTTATACTGTCTTCTTGCTAAATTCCTTTCCCGCAAAGATGATATTCTACTTTCCATTTGTCTGCAATTAGTGCTAGTGTGCTTGTTAGGTTTGGTAGTGGTAACTGCAATTTGAGATTGCTTGATTTAAAGTTCTTACTCAACACTGTTTTATATACCCCCCTTGCTGAAGATATCTCATATTTTGTACTAGTGGCACTGTGGAAGCTTTGTTGTGCCTTGATTGTCACTTTTTAGTTTCCACTTTTGTTGCTTACACTTGCCTTGACGATGACAGGACTGAGAAAGACATCACACCTATGGGTGGATTTCCCCATTATGGTGTGGTGAAGGAAGATTACCTGTTGATCAAGGGATGCTGTGTAGGTCCTAAGAAGAGGGTTGTAACCCTTCGCCAATCACTTCTCAACCAGACCTCTCGTGTTGCTCTTGAGGAGATTAAGCTCAAGTTCATCGACACATCCTCAAAGTTCGGACATGGTCGCTTCCAGACCACCCAGGAGAAACAGAAGTTCTATGGTCGGCTGAAGGCTTGAGACATTATAGAACTGCAACTTTTTGCTGAGCTAAGCCCATGCTATCTTTCTTGGAAGAGAAGCTTCGGACAAAGTTAGTTATTTTTTTCTTTATTGTTATAAGGTCTTTGTGAAAACAATGGTGTTTATCTAAATGCTTTCAAGTGCCTTTAGGATTTTAGTTGAACTTCAAATGTTGGCGGAGCTTAAAACGCATATTAGTTTTGTAGAACCAGAAGTTTTGACAAGTTATTGGTGTTGTTGTCTTTATATTATGAGGTCACCTTAAGACAGTGCTGTGTTTGTTTGCATAACATGAAACCTTGAAGTAGTTCGCTTTATACCCTCTTTGTCTTGAAAATTTGTCTGATCGCTGAATTTGCCTCTTATATTTAACTATGAATGAAGGAGCAATCGTCATTCCTGATTTACAGAGGCAAAAATTAAGACAGCTCTTTCGAGTCTCATGAACCATTTCGAGGGTAAGGAATGCTTTCTTCTGTTCCTTATCTATGATAGGTTCAGACATGACATTCTATCTTAGCTCTGTTTGAGGATCAACCTATTTTTTGTTTTTTAGCTTAAATGATGTGTATTTTTGATGTGATAGTGTCTGTATGTGTACCTCTAGGTTTTAAAGTCAGATGTGCTCTATGCCGTGTGAAATTTTAACCAATCATCATTTCTACATTAAGGCTCAATTAGCTCTCTAGCAGTAGAAATGTTGATGCACTTTGGTTGTATAATGGAGTACCAAGTGCTGGATTTGTGTAGGGATTGAATTGAAGGAGCTGATGGGGTGACGTGTTCTGTTTAGATTATCTCTTGCCAAAATACCTTTCCTTCTGTTGGGTTGAAACATGGCAAAATCTTATTTGCACCAGGTGGTGTTTACACCAAACGATAGTTAAATTAAAGTGAGAATATATGACTTAACTATGATAAAGAATATAATCACTTAACTATGATAAAATGTGTTTACGAATGACAAATATTTTGTATTCATTATTTTTGCATGCATATCACTTAACCATAGCCAAAACCAATTTTTGTTGAAAGTTAATCACGTACTAGTGTTATTATGGAAAGAAAATGTTCTGGGAACTCTACAGAGCCAAATGTGAACTAGTCTTTGTGTGGTAGAAAGAATGTAGTTTGAAAAAAATCATAAAATAAGCAAGGGTATCTTTAGTTTCTTCAAAGAAAAATGGATGTTGAACTGTGTGCTATTTTTCTAGCGACAACTTGCTCAAATCTCTTTTGGGTTTTCACTATTTGCTTAGAAACAATATCACTGATTCGTTTTTTTTTCTCTCTTTCGTTGTTTACCACGAGACTTGTTCAATTATTATATTACAGTTCAAGATATCCTTAAAGATTGAAATTATTCTTTGGCAGCATTATTTTGGATTTCATATCATGCAATAGTTATAGTTGGGAAAGGGAAAGGAAGATTGAAGAGAAGAAAAAAGGGGGAGGCTGGTGTAACTGTGCATAACATTGAAGTTTATTAATTTCCCAAACTTCGCAGATTCTACCATTGGACCTCTAGAGTTGAGAAGGTACACTATAATTAATGAATACAATAAGCTTCAATTGTCAGCCAATCACAATGAGTCATGGAATACCTATTAGTCCAAATCTTTAAAAGAAAAAAAAAAAAAATCTATTTTAATAACAAGATACCCTTTAGCTACAGTTGCTGGCTCAACTTCTCATTTTTGTAAATCTAAAAAAAAGAAGAAGAAACAGAAAACTTTTCAAATGCTATTGGCTTCAATTTGCGTCCAATCAGATGCATGTGCGCCTTTTCTTTTTTAACCTTTTTCCCAATGATATGCATGTGCACTTGTTACCGACTACAAATTGTACATCTCCCTTTTTCCCCTTTGTGGAATTAAAGAAAGAATGTAGCTTTGGAAAAGTTCCAAAGGCAGACAAAGACCAGTTAATTAGTATTTGTCATACGCTAAGGCCATCGAATCCACACTGCTTGTAGGTGAGAGCCTGTTTCCTTGGGCTGATCACTATTGCGCAATCCACGGATACCTGCTCCAGCAACCATTCTCAGTTACGTTATGTTTCTGATTCAGTCATCTACTGTTAAATTAAAGGATTAATATACTAATACCAACATAAGATTCTTTTTTTTGAAGTGAAGGTAACTAGTGATCGTGAAGAGCTGAAAATAGATCGGATGGGAGTTTTGGGGAATATTAGAACCTACATTACTGAAGTGCCACAAGATATAACCATTCATTTGGCAAAAGAAGTTTTCGATTTGTCAATGTCATTAAAAAAGCGATAAAGCTTTCACGAGTGAAGCCATGATCATATCCTATGTCAAATGTTTCTACTTGTTTGAAGCATGCACTAAATAGGGAAAGCACCATCACTTGCATTCAATAATATCTCAATAATTAAGCAGTGGAGAAGCTGAATTTAACATGAACCTTGATTTAGGAAGACAAACAGTTCAAGAAAGTGGAAGGGAAAGTTCGGCATCTCAAAAAGTCAGCAAAGGGAACAGAGAAATGTGGAAACGGATAGCTAGTAATATTTTGGTTATAAAATGAAACAAAGGAGACAGCTTTTTAATGATGAAATATACTGTAAGTTGTTTGTTTCTTGAATTGATATTGCAAGCTGAATTAAGGATATAATTATAGCTCAACAAGCAACAAACAGATTTACACTTAAGCTCCTAAAAAAAGTGCATGGAAACATGATAAAACTAAGGATCGGATAACTATTACCAGCAATTAAGCTTGACCATGGTCCAAGACATAAGTTATCATGTAAATTGGCTAAGCAAAATAAACTAAACACTAGACTCAAAAGTAAGAAGTACTGACTAAACTTTTTACTGATAGCGCACGGTTCAGAATTCAGGAAAATTGGCCCAATCCTCTACACTTCTCTACTTAATTATTATTATTATTATTATTATTATTATTATTTTGCGGTAGGATGCGAATCAGTGACGTGTACTTAACCCATACATCATGACGTTCCGCGCTCCTACCACTATTAAAAGCCACTAAATGTTGGAGCACTATTCAACAAGAAAGTCCCTTTCAATGAAAGATCCAATAGCAGGAGGTATAAGCAGTGCACACCACACCTACACAGCACTAGGAGACAGTTTTAGTGTCCTTCAGAAAGTGGCCTATTTTCTCAGAGCAGAGTAAATACTAAATAGTTTGTTGGGTCATATGTAGTGGGGAATCCAAAAAACTACGGCAAACCAGCTCAAAAAATTTCAGAAATGGCAGAGTACTGTATAACTAGACAACAAAACCTATTACTACTAGACATGACAGGCAAGGTGGTGGCTCCCATTCCTTCAAATTATTGGTTCTTGTTGCAACTTAGAAAGCTAAAGGAGAAAAACATTCCTACACTCATGGAATCATTCATCCAAATCCACACTCTTTAATTATTAGATTCTCAGTTTCCCCTTCATTTTTGAGTCCCTTTTCCCACTTTTGCTTCCCCTACTTCTGGACCCAACCAAATCCAGAAGAAACCAGATTGGCTTTTGGTAAATAACAGCCTTTTCCTACTACTTTAAGGACGGGCCAACAATATACCATTTTGGCTTTGGCAAATTTAGAATTCATTTCCAACTACTTTAAGGACGATTGGTTCACTATATTGGTTTTTAGCCTCATCATTCTCGTTTTCTAGTTTTTTTTCTTTAACGAGATTATCGTACTTAGTGAAAAAATAGAATAACCCAATTTCGAGTGGCAACAATCGAGTTCAAGGGAATACTACACGAATACAAGACCTGGAGTTGATTTCAATGTAACGGAACTCTTTGTTTGACATTATACAATCTGGACTAATTTAGTACAAGTCATGTATGGAAGTTTTGTGCCTCGCCTCTGGGTGCCTAAATAGGCATCTATAGTGTATTAATAAAAGGCAGTTCGGTGCACAAAGCATCATGCGTTCACGCAGGGTCCGAGGAAGGGCCACATCCGAGTGAGTGTGATGTAGGCAACCTACCCTAATTCAAGCATTAGTGGCTGAATCCACGGCTCGAACCCGTGATCTATAAGTCACACGAAAACAACTTGACCGTTGCTCCAAGGCTCCCCTCCTATAGTGTATGCAATAATAGGAGATTATACCATCTTTTACAAATTATTAATCCACATTAATGAAATGCAGCTACTTGTAATTTGTAAATATTCTCTAAGTAGCACAATAGCCTAATTCTTGTTAAAAGTATTGGTGAATAAAAAGTTAAATATATTGCCAAAAATATATTTAGTAAAGGATTTAGTTATTTGTATAAGGTAACTGTTTATATAATTTTTACGATGAGTTTCTAATCTTAACTTTTATCTTCTAATAATATGAGTAGGCAACCAAAAAAATAATAAGAAAATGATAAGAATTAATCATAAATTAACTAATTTTAGGCTACTGATATATTTACAACAAACTGGTCTTTTAGTTAACACGGGCAATGTAACCAAGCTCACATGGACAAAGCTTTAAACTACACTAACATTAATATTATTATGCTACCGTGCATATGACTTCAACTTGAATCGGTCCCTAAGCTAGTACACATTATTGGCACAAGTTAGCAAAGCCCATCGGGGGGACAAGCAGGCGCCGAGAAAGAAAGGCACCAACGTACACAGAGGCGAATTTAAAATTTAAAAGTGACATGAACTATAATTTTTTTTAATGTATACCTTATAATGATTAATATAGAGTTTGTACGGAATGTTTGTTCGGGCAATTTAAGAAACATTTTTATTTATATATAAAAATTGCATTTCTTTTCTAAACACTACTTGTTAAAATTTCACATGGTATATATTGTTGATGTTATATGAAAATTACATCTGAAATGCTTATTTTTAATTTCTAAATTTTGGAGGCTCTTTTTTAGTGTTCTTGATAGGAATCACAGATAAAATAATTAAAAAAAAAAAAAATATAAAAAATAACAAACGACAAATAAAAAATTAGGAGGTAGCCAACAAGAAAATGACGGACAAAGAAAATAAAAAGCACAACTAACATGGAAAGTCAGATATATTTTAAGATAAATTCCAACTTGAATTTTATATAAGAACAAAAGCTTTAAAAAGGTCAACGGCAAAATCAAATATTTAACCTAATTTAAGAAGTTTTTTTTGTATAAATATATAATAATTTTACTAACGGAAGCCATACCACTCTCCCCTAAAGCCACTGAACGTACACGTCAGCACCAACCCCCAATGCTTTGTCTCTCTCGCGTGTGTGTGCGTGAGAGAGAGAGAGACACGAAGCTGATATTCTACACTGCAAATGCGGCGTTTCTCGAGCACAAATGTCCTCAAAGTCTAGAGAGAAAATGCAGAAAGGAAAAAAAGACAGAGCAATCTTAGAGAGAGAAATTAAAGCGGTGAAGCGAAGAGCTAACCTGCACACCGGGTGAAGTAAGCCCAAGGATCCGAATCTTAGCTCCGACATCACCCAAAATCCGAAGCTCGACCCGGTCATTCAACGCCGCATCACGGATCAAATCAGCTGCATCAGCCTGGAGCAAGTTGACCCGATCCACGACGATCGTAGTTTCGACCCGCCGAACACTGTGAGCGGGTTGGTAAAACCCGGGAACAATTCCCCTTCCAAGTGGAATCCCGCGGTACATGACAGTAAACCTTGACTCGTCGTACTTGATTCCCACCTTATTATCATTGACAGCGGTGAAGACCATGTGGATATTGAGAGAAACAGAAGCAGAAGATGCTGCGGCACTAGCAACGGCGGAGTTGGGAGTGATACCCACGTACTGAACGCCCACTTGCTGAAGGTCGAATTGGGGTTTCTTGGGCTTCAAGGCGAGGACAATAACTAGAATGACTGCGAGAATGAGGAGAAGTAAGAAGGAGAAAAGAAGGAAGAGACAACAGCAGCAGCCTTTAAAAGAAGCTTTTGAGGATGAAGAAGAAGGAGGTGGGTAGTAATGAGGGTGACTTTGAAGTGGTACTGGATGTGAGTTATGAATATGGTTGGTGCCATTGACGGTCTGAGTCATATTTTTTCTGCGCCAAGCAGTGTAGGAGGAGGTGGAGAAGCAGGAATTTAGAGGAGGAGAAATTGGTAAAGGATCTTCTCTCCTCTCTCTCTATTGCTTTGCTTTAGGAGAGAGAGAAGGCTGAGATAGAGACAGTGTGTACTGTGTAGTGTGGGCTAAAAGTGTGTGTAGTGTGACTTTTGCGTATGTGGTTTGCTTGGAATTTTAAAAAGGTGGCTTCAAAGTGGGGTAAACTTTGACATGGCATTATTGCCATTGTTGTGTTTTTCTTTCATTTTCCTTTACCACTTCCCCTGCTACTAATAGCAGTAGGCCCAGCTAATAATAGCATTAATTTTTAAAAGTTTTGTAGTTATGATCATCCCACAAGCTACACCTTTCTAGACTAATCTTTGAAGTTAAATTGGTTTAAATTTTTTTAATATTTTAAAATTAAAATTTAAATATTCAAAAACTATACAAAAAGTACTATAATTTGTAAATCGATATGGTAAAAATATATATGTTAAAATGTTGGTTAAAGTTTTTGTAGTTTGACTCTCGAAAAACATAACATGACAAGTAATAGTGAACGGATAGAGTAAAAATTAACAAATGGAAACGTTTTGGATAATCTAAACGAGCGTACTATATTTACATAGGGGTGTACAAACTGAATCCAAAAAAGGCACCAAATCGAAAAGTCAAACCAAACCAATAAAAAAATTCGACTAGGTTTGGTTTGATTTGGTTTGGTATTGAGTGAAAAACTCCGAACCGAACCGAACCGACATATAAATATATAAATTTTTATATATACTTTTAAAGATTTTTTATAGAATTTTTTATAAAAAATATCTAGAAATATTTGCGATTCTCTTATGGGATGTAATATTTAGTTAAATATGAAGTATTTCGTTTTTGTTAACTTTAAATAATGGGATGTATGATCACTTTCTTATCAAGTGTTACTGAAATGCGTCAATCTTTTTGTTCTTTCATATTCACATGTCAAGATTTATTGAATTCGTATATCTTTTTCGAATTTGATGTGGTATTTCGATAATTTAAAACTAAATAGGACATATCATTATTTAGGTATCATATTGATTTTTATGTTTAATTATTAAATTCGGTTAACCTAAAAAGTGTACATCAACGAAAATTATTGTCAGACGACTAAAAAATAGTATCATATTTTACTAAGAAATTATCCCATAAGAATATTTTAATAATCATATGTTTGTCAATTTTTTAATTTTTAGTAAACATATTTAGTTATAAAAAAATTTAACAAAGTAAGATTGAAATAATATTTATGTAACAAAAACTTGAAAATCCGAAAAATCCGACAAAATCGAACCAATCCAAACCGATATAATCGGTTTGGTTTGATTTTGATAAAAATCGAACCAATTCGGTCCACTAATTTACATAGTTAATAAAAAAAATAAAAAATGTCCAGCTGAAAAAAGATGAAAAAAGACTAACAGCTCAAATTTATAACACTAGAACTTGAACTTTGGCCTTTTAATCATTAAATTATCTTTCTGGAAACAATTTAAATATTTTGGTCTTTTGAGTATTGTTAAAGGTTGAGATGTTTTTATTATTTTAAAGTTTAAACCATAATTTTTGGAACAATTTAATTTCGTTTATTTAGACACAGCAGCGAGTTGATGTGCAAGGGATATACGGAGGGGACGCGCTATAGCTTCAACAGGTTCATATGAATTTAGTAGTAGTAGTATTTGTTATATTGAGCATGAATATATCAAAAACTATGATCTCTCTCTCTGTATATATTGTATAGAGTAAAATATGATATGACACGTGGTCGTCTAAAGGGAGGACACGTGGAATTCAAGATGGGGATGGCCGAAGACCGGACGTAGCCGTTCCGCTTGTCATCGGAAAGGATAATGTTCATAAAGGTGCAGTAAATGCTTGCGCACGGTAGCATTTGATAGAGAATATTCTGCAGCAGTAAGAGCGACGGTTCGTTACAGAGAATTTGGCATTTATGTTTACCGTTGCGTCTTCATCAATGACCCTCATAATTGATATTAAAGGAGGATATGATCCTCTGACTTCCTTCCCTAGACATAGCTATAAATAATGAGCTCAATTATCATTGTAAGGGACATAAATTTTCTGGTTAAACTTACACTTTATTCTATACAAAGCTTTATACAATTTTACTTTCTTGCTTTTAATCTCATCATTGCTGTGCCCTGAAACCGTATTCACGGAATCATCATCTTTGCTATTTCATCAACATTCAAACGCTAAGTATTGTGTATTTCTTCAATTATTGCATTATTTCAGGATCAAATTAGTTCACTTGTCTAGAAACCACGTATAAATTCAATTGTATCGTTTTACGGATAAACAGTTTGGCGTCCACCGCGGGGCTAGACAGTCATGCAATTAAATTGATCCTTGCCTTTTTTACTAACGCGACTTGATTATTTTGTCTTAGAAAAAATCATAAAAAATGACAGACAACACTATTAACGACATGCACAACCTTGAAATTCGAGGGGATCAGCCTCATTTCGAGGATTCAACCAGTGACACCCGCAATGAGGAGAATGACGCCACGCTGATGCATGACAGGCAGTACCCTCGACAGGTTCGGAATACAACTCCCGATGATGATGATGAGGAACATGTCGTGGATGCGATGAGGGTCCTGCGAGAACAACATGCAATCATTCTAGGCCATCTCACGTGGCAGGATCAGGTTATGACGGAACTGAAGCAGGCACCATTGGGTACTTCTAATAATGCAAACAAACGAGATCTAATTCCTCTCGTTGTTCCCACAGACCAAACAATGCAAAGAGTCGACTACAACACTCCAGGGGTGAAGTTGGCTCCGACAGGGCTGAGGGGAGCAGATCCAGTCTCAACAACGAGAATGATCCATTCAAGGATGAACTTTTGCGGTTCATGAGGGAAGTAAACGCCCACATGGATCAAATCCCGGGCGCGCCACCAGTGTTGAAAGGCCCGAACTCGAAGAAGTATGTTCAATTACCGTATAAGCCGAGTGCGGCACCGAACTAATCCCCAAGTGGTTCAAAATGCCTGAAATTCCAAAGTATGACGGAACTTCAGATCCACAGGAGCATATTACTACCTACACAATGACGGTGAAAGGAAATGATTTAGCTCCTCACTAAATTGAATCTGTGTTGCTAAAGAAATTTGAAGAAACTCTCACGAGGGGAGCTCTAAGGTGGTATTCGTTATTACCCGAGCATTCCATAGATTCCTTCGAGATGCTCGGGGATTCTTTCATTAAGGCTCATGCCGGCGCCAGAAATGTACAAGCCCGGAAGGCTGACATATTCAGGATCGCATAGAGAGAATCTGAATTATTACGAGAGTTTGTTACTCGGTTCCAGAAAGAAAAAATGTTGCTCCCCGCTGTCCCTAACGAATGGGCAGCTGAAGCATTCACCAAAAGGTTGAAACCAAGAAGTTCAGACACTTACCGGAAGCTGAAGGAGAGCCTGCTTGAGTTTCAAGCAACAACTTGGGCAAATGTTCATCACCAGTACGAGTCAAAGGTAATGATCGAAGATGATCAGTTCGGTTCTACTTCATCGACCAAAGGACAAGAGAAGAGCAGAGTAAAATCAAAGGATGACTACGACGCGGATAGACGGACTTCGAGGGGCTGATTTTTGCCCTACGAGCGGACCGAAGGCCGCGACAGAAATTTTCAAGCAGCAAGCAAGTTCACCGTTGATAGAGGGACCGATCGTGGTCGAAACAATAGATTACTTCAAGATAAAGAAACGTCAGGTTCTCGGGATCTTTCTTACCCCATGTTATCGAAATATAACTTCATCGTCAGTATAGTGGAACTGGTGTCAGCCATGAGAAATATTAAGGCACGATTCCCGAGACCTATGAGATCCGATTCCAGCCAGAAGGATCCAAACTTATAGTACGAATATCATGGGACGAACGGTCACCGAACAGGGGACTGCCGACACCTCCGGGAAGAGGTGGCAATATTATTGAAGAATGGTCACCTCCGAGAGTTCTTAAGTGATCGAGCTAAGAATAATTATTGTCACCACAGAGACAATGCAGAACCTTCGAAAGTAAGAGAAGAAACGCCACGCCAAACAATCAATATGATCTTCGGGGGCAATGAGATTAACGGGGTCACTTTTTCGACAGCAAAGAAGACGAAAGTATCGATAACTCACAGTAAAAGACTACGGGAAGATGATATCACTTTCATGGGGGAAGACGCAGACGGATTGCTGTTACCACACAATGACGCACTGGTTATTTCTTTAAATGTGTTAGATTTTAAGATTAAATGTGTTCTAGTGGATCTAAGAAGTTTGGCTAATATCATACAATGGAGAGTATTGGAACAAGCTAAACTTACCGAAAGCATTATTCCGGCAACAAAACTCCTTGCAAGATTCAACCTTGCGAGTGTGACAACCCGGAGAGTGATATTGCTGCTCACGAACATTGAAGGGGTAATGAAAACAACTCTCTTCGAAGTAGTAAGTGGTGATATGGGATACAACATCATCCTGGGGAGACCATGGTTACACGAGATGAAAGTTGTACCTTCAACATATCACCAATTGCTGAAGTTTCCAACGCGCGAAGGAACCAAGCAGATAAGAGGTGATCAATTGGCAGTAGGGGAGATGAAATCTCAGTTTCCAGTAGCAAAGGGAAGGAGCGCATAACATAGCAATTACAGGAACCAGCGCCTTTTCCCGAGTTAGAAGGAGTTAGACTAGGAGCAGAGTCGTTAGAAGAATATCAGGTGCCGAGATATTTCCAAGTTCCAGAAGAGACGGACGCAACGAAGTCCACGTCGGAGGAACTGGAGCAACTTTCATTGTTTGAGGAATTCCTAGGAAGAAAATTCCATTTGGGGACAGGATTGCACCTGGAGCTCAAGTCTGGTTTTATTAATTCCTTAAATTTAATGCTGATTTTTTTGCATGGTCGCATAAGGATATGACAGGTATCCCGATGGAAATAGCCATGCACAAGCTGAGTTTGGATTCCAACATACCTCTGGTAAGGCAGAAGAAACGCCCTATTGCCGAGGCCAAGAATAAATTCGTCAAAGAAGAGGTATCTCGCTTGCTTATAATCGGTTCGGTTAGAGGGGTAAGATATCCATACTGGCTAGACAATGTAGTAGTAGTTCCTAAGAAAAATAATAAATTTTTCATGTGTGTGGACTATCGTGCCCGAAAGAATTGTTCCCATGGCCAAATATCGATCAAATGATTGATGCCACGGCCGGCCACGAGTTGATGAGTTTCCTTGATGCATATTCCAGGTACAACCAGATTAAGATGAACCCAGAAGATAAAAAAAAACTTTGTTTATAACAAATTTTGGTATATATTGTTAAAACGTAATGCCCTTCGGGTTGAAAAACGCTGGAGTCACTTATCAACGACTCGTAAATAAGATGTTTGAAAAGCAAATAGGAAAGACTATGGAAGTTTATATAGACGATATGCTCGTTAAGTCTTTGAATGCAGGTGACCACCTTAAGCATTTACAAGAAACATTCGATATTCTGAGGAAGCATATCATGAAACTTAACCTCGAGAAATGCGCTTTTTGGGTCAGTTCTGGTAAGTTCCTGGGGTTTCTGGTCTCACAAAGGGAAATTGAGGTAAATCCCGACAAAATCAAGGCCATAGAAGATATCCTGGATCAATTGCCAAACGTAAAGGAAGTCTAAAGACTCACTAGAAGGTTAGCAACTTTGAGCAGGTTCATTTCCCAATCGTCAGAAAAATGTCATCGCTTCTTCACATTGCTCAAAAAGAAGAATAATTTCGAATGGACACCGGAGAGCCAACATGCTTTGAGGGACCTAAAGAAATACTTATCAATCCCTCCATTCCTCTCGAAACCAAAAGAAGGTAAAACATTGCTAGTCTACCTCGCGGTTTCAGAACTACGGTAAGTGCGGTTTTAGTCCGGGAGGACGAAGGTACACAATTTCCCATTTATTACGTTAGCAAAGTTTTAAACAGGAGCAGAAACTCGCTACCTACATTTGGAAAAACTGACTTTAGCTTTCGTACTCGCCGCTCGGAAGCTGAGGCCCTACTTTCAATGCCACCCAATAGCTGTGGTGACTACTTTCCCTTTGCGAAACATCCTCCACAAACCAAAGCTCTCGGGTAGATTGGCCAAATGGGCTGTCGAAATGAGTAAATTCGACATAGAATATAAACTAAGGACTGTAATTAAGTCACAAGTCTTGGCTGACTTCGCGGATGATTTTAGTCCAGGACTACTACCTCTGGCAACCAAGGAGGCAGTAATGGTGTCGGAATCGACAGGGTTTGGACTTTATTTACAGACGGAGCTTCGAACGTAAAAGGGTCCGGGCTCAGAATAATCTTAATCACGCCTTTAGGGGAAACCCTAAGGCAGGCCATCAGAACAATCTCTTTAACTAACGATGAAGTAGAATATGAAGCTTTGATTGCAGGGCTCGAATTATCCCGGGAACTTGATTCCGAGGTTATCGAAATCAAATGTGACTCACAACTGGTGGTAAATTAGGATTACGGGATCTTTGATACCAAAGAAGAACGTATGCAACAATACGTGGTAAAGGTCCAGGCTATTTTGGAAGGATTCCGATAGTGGTCAATCACTCATATCCGGAGGGAGGATAACACATAAGCGGATGCATTAGCAAACTTAGGATCATCGACGAAAATAAAGGGATCGGAGTCCAGAACGGTGGTACAAATGATGAGCTCAGTCCTAGATATGGATGATTAGTATGAGGTGAATTCGGCTAGTCTGGTCTGGGACTAGAGAAATAAAATAATCAACTACCTCGAGCACAGAAAGTTTCCCGACAATTCCAAAGCATCACGGGCGTTATGTGCCAAAGCTGCACGTTATATCTTCAAGAAGAGCCAATTGTATAGAAAATCTTTCCAAGGCCCGCGGGCCCGGTGTTAGGTGCGTTAGAAGCTGACTATGTTATGAGAGAAATACACGAAGGGATATGTGGAAATCACTCAGGTTCCCAGCACTCACTTGGACATCGTCGCACCTCTGCCACCGGCTCCCGAAAAGCTAAGGTTTTTTTTTTTTTTAATTTTGACTGATTAGTTTTCTAAATGGGTGGAAGCAGGTTCTTATCAGAAGATTGGAGAACGCGAAGTGGTCGATTTCATGTGGAAAAATATAATTTGCAAGTTCAAAATACCAAAAGAGATAGCATGTGATAATGGACCACACTTTATCGGTGCAAAGTTACAAAGTTCCTTGAAAACTTGAAAATAAAGAAGATCACATCTTCTCCTTATCATTCGAGCGCAAACAGTCAAGCAGAGTCAATGAACAAAGTGATTATTCAAAATCTCAAGAAAAGGTTAGAAGTAGCAAAAGGAAAATGGCCCGAAGAATTTCCCGGAGTTTTGTGGGCCTACTGAACAACGGCAAAATCAAGCACAGAAGAAACTCCTTTCCTTGTTTACAGTGCTGAATCCGTAATTCCTGTAGAAGTGGGCGAACCCACTTTGAGATATTTTCAGACAAATGAAGAATCGAACGACGAGGTGATGCTAATCAACTTGGAACTGCTCGAGGAACGCAGGGACTTAGCGCATGTAAGGATGGCATCTCAAAAGCAGAGAATGGAGCGATATTATAATCGAAGAGCCAACTTCTGTTATGTCAAAGTAGGAGACTTGATTCTAAGAAAAGTAACCCAAAGTACCCGGGAGCTCAATGTGGGAAAACTAGGTCCAACGTGGGAAGGTCCCTACCGGATTTCAGCTATCTCTAGGAAAGGGTCATACGAGTTGGAGAACCAGAATGGAGACAAGTTGCCCAGCAACTGGAACGTGGCACACCTCAAAAGATATTACTGTTATGAACATTATTCAAGCTGAAAGTATGTGTTGCACTCTTTTTCCCTTCGTTCAATTTTTGTCCCAATTGGGTTTTTCTGGCAACGTTTTTAATGAGGCAGCGACAGAAAGCATACTACGAAGACAGCCGCAATAAGCACTTTGATAGCAAGGCAAACAAACAAGCTTCCACTCGAGGACGGTTAGATAATCTTTGGTTCGATAGAAAATTCCCACTGGGAAGTTAAGTTTGCTACCGAACGGAGGTTACCCAACCGTTCACGAGCACAAACCACTAGAGAACTGTTAGGTATTCTTTCGCTCGATAGCTTGGATTTCTAAGGGGAAGTAAGGTTGCCGAGTGAAGGATTACCTAGCAATTCATCAGTAGAATCTTTAAAGATACAAGAGTTCTAGTGTTCCAATTCGCATTTTTCGTATTCGAACACTTGGGGGGGGGGGAATGATATGAGAATACGGCAACAATGACTGCCACGTCAATCGGGGACCAAAAATCCGGAAACTAAACGCATCATTGGGACTGGGGACTGCGCAGCCAGCCCCGTAGAAATAGGCTGTTCAAGATAGCCACAAGTAATGGCAATTTCTTTTCCGCATAGCAAGATGCTTATGTATTTTTTGAAATATAAGGAACAAAATGAAATCCTTTTGCTATTATCTTGTTTCTCGTCTGAACGATGAGCTAACTTTGTCATTAGTGCCGTGATGAAGAGACGTCCTCTTCAAGAATACCGTAAACATAAGAGGGCCCTCTCTTATAAAAACCCTCACACTAAAGGGTGGTTCCGAAAGAATCAATGCCTGGAATCTAAAATGCAATCGGGGAAAAATACACCTGAAGCCGCATATGAAAAGGATGCAAAAAGCAAACTTGCGCAAATATTCATAGAAACCCTCACGTAAAAGGGAAACTTGCATAAATATTCATAGAAACCCTCACGTAAAAGGAAAACTTGCGTAAATATTCATAGAAACCCTTACGTAAAAGGGATAATACTCGGAACCAAAGTGCTTCAAAGAAAGCACATTCGAGATGACACATAGTAAAGCGCAAATAGAAAAACGTGCGAAGAGTTCTTGAGCAAGTGAAAAGGTTAAAGACTTGCATGGATATTCAAACAAAAGTAAGATTCAAACGATACTTGAGCAAAAAATATGTCTTTATTTACAAAAATGTGCAAAAACGGTAAAAATACAAAATGGGAAAAAGAAAAGAAAAGCTAAACTGCAGTGCCTCTGGAACCAGGAGGAAGAGAAGTGTCCGCATTCCCGGGAGATGTAGGTGGGTTCACCGATGGCTCGACGTTTTCCCCGATTTGGTCTTCAGCATCATCTCCTTCCGATCCCTCTTCAGCTCCTGAAAATTCAGAACCGAAATCAGAAGAACCAGGAGCATCAGACTGCGCCGAGAGTCCATTTCTAGCAGCCAACTCAAGCTCTCGGGCCTTAGCAATTTCGGCATCAAAATTAATGATACCAGCTTTGGCCTCTTCTAAGGTCTTTCTACTCATGCTATACATGGAATAAGTTTTTTCAACAATGAGGGAAGCTGCTCGACGCTTGAATTCTTCTTTGAGTTGAGTAACCTCAGCAGAAAGGTTTTTCCGAGCGGACCTAGCAGATTTAAGGCTGACATCGAGCTCACGGACAGTTGAACTAAAGAGCCTATTATGCTCGATAGTTTTCCTGTACTTTTCTTCTAGCTGGGCATGTTTCGCCCCCACAACAGCAAGCTCTTTACTTTTGGAGTTCAAGGATACTTCCAAGTTAATCACTCTTTCAGCGGAGGCAGCCTCACGATCTGTTGCAGTAAGAACGACGTTTTGGACTTCGGCCCATTTGGACTTGGCTTCTTCAAACCTAACCCTCAATGGCTCAATTTCTTAGCTAAGGGTTAGAACTTCCTACTAACTTTGCTGCAAACGAGCTTCCAAAACAACGGCCTCAGTAGCTTTGGTTTCCAGTTCTGAGAGGCGGAGAACAGTTTAGTCCCGTTCTGCCAAAAGCTAATCCCGTTAAGAAGTAAGTTCTTCCTTCTCATGAATCAACCTTTGAAGGCCCTCAGAAGCAAGAAAGTTGGACTATAAAATAAGAATAGGTAAAACTTAGAATACATTCGTTCAAAAGTAGAAGAAATAATAGAGGAAGAAAAGAATGTACCGCTGCGGCGTTATGCATAGCGTTGTTCAACAAACACTCTCCCGAGAGTGCCTGAATCTTTTTTCCAGTCTTTTTCTGAAGCCAAAGGCTTCAGGTAATTAGCAAGCTCCACCGGTCGGGATAACAAGTTGCACCCAGTAGAGACTGAAAGAGTAACGTTCTTCTTCCTTTGTGGATCTTCAGAAAAGGAAGCATAATTTTCCCCCAAATTCCCATGAACTGGGGACTGTGGAAGAGGAACGCCTTCCTCATGGTTAGGTGTGGACGATGGAGATGATGTAGCAATCGCTGGTGGAAGAGTGGATGAAGATGGAAGTGATGTAGCAGTTGCTGGTGTCGGTGAAGATAGAGATGAAGTTGATGGAGTCGAAAAGTAAGAAGCAGCTGCATCAAATGAGGTGCTGGCTGTTTGATGCTCGCCAACCAAAGACGACAAGGACCCGGTACTCAGCCCCTCAATCGGTTACAGCAATTGGGGCCCAGAAACGGGAGTTGGCATGTTCTACCAAATCAGATTCTCCCCAAAGTGTCGAGACTCTTCAGTTGGTGCAATTATCTCAACAAGTCGAGCATCCAGTTGAAATGATGAGGATCGTCACCTTCTATGTAAAGAAGCTCCCTCATCACCAGCTTCTTCATCATCATCGATCATCACAGTGTCTATGACTGGCCCTGAAGGAGGACCAGTCATCATCGCCACCGGAGATGATTCGGGGGCATCAATCTTTGCCCTCTTATTCTTTTCCCCCGCCACGAAGGAACGTCTTCTCTTTGTTTATTTATCCTCTGGCCGGGGACTCCGTAAAGAAGTGTTTGCACCCGAAACAGGCCTGGAGATACCTGTTCGAGTAAGTGCTTCCTGAAGCAGCCTCGCTGTATCAGCACGATCGGCCAAAACATCCTCCTCGGAGACAGCAACAGAGCCCGCAGGTAGGTCTAATTTCGTGAACAAGTCAGAAGGGTTCCATCAAGTTCTTCATATATAGAAAATGGAAGTAAGGTAAGTTAAAATTACCATAATGTTTGGCTTTCCACTCGTATTTAAGGTCCAGTTCTTTCCACAAACGAGTTTCGGGCGTCATAACGTCCAAAATCTTTTGAACCCACCGGTCCAAACCTGCTACCATCGGTGGGATCCATCAAGTTGCTGAAACATGCAAAGGGTGAAGAGATAGTACGACCATAAAAGAGTATCTAGCAAAAAGGAATATTATACGAAGAACTTACGAGTGCGGTTCCAAGCGATCGGAAAGGATGAAGCCGTTGTCGGAATGATGTCGTTGGTAGCATCTGCAACGAACCGTTTCATCCACTCACGGTCGTTGTCATCATCCATGCAAGACAGCTTGCAAAGGTTTATCATTCCCCCGCAGAAGATTTTGGGGGAATAGAGATTCATCATATGAGCTAAGGTTAGCTCCTCTCCAGTTTCTTGGCACAAGCGTCGAATGCAGGCGACCATCCTCTACACTGTAGGACTTACTTGTGCCAAATGCACCTGGTAACGAAGGTAAAACTCAACAATCACGGAATCAAGCTCTCCGCTCAGAGAAAACGCACTGAAAGAAATGGGATACGTAAAAAAAAAATGTAAAACCTTTCTTGAGAAGGGTCACTCGCTCTGATAGATCAGGAGCTATAATATCTAACTCATGGCAGCGACAATCTTCCATCACAGCAGGAATACTGGAAGGACGAATGGGAGAAGGGTACCTACTAACAGCCCATGTACGAGGGTTAGCAGTAAGAAATTTCTCTTCAAAATCCTTCGAAGTACTAAGTCTTCTTGGGATAATATAACCTATCATTGGAGGAACAGAGTCCTCGGTTTTGTTCTTGTTCTTTGTAGAACCAGCACGCGTAGAGGAAAAAGCCATTGAAAAAGAATAAGGAAAGGATATTTGTGTTTTAAGAGGACTAGAGAAAGAATAGAAAACAAAGATGCAAATCTGGAGTTCGAGAAATTATGAAATGCAACGGAAAAGAATGTGGCGTATAATTAAAATTTTGGCAGCTAAATTCATGGCCACGATTACCTCGATAATCGGCAAAATTTATGCCGAACCATGGGATGACGCGTGTTCGGGACATTAAATGCGGAGAGACGTGCGTCTTATCAACTGTCAGTAACCTTCAGAGGGAGTTATAGTAATTCCCGCCCAAAAGATGTTTCTACCAACTTCCTGGTAACACAAAGTTATATCACCGGAAATCAGGGGAACTATCTGTATAGGGTAAAATATGATATGACACGTGGTCATCTAAAGGAAGGACACGTGGAACACAAGATGGGGATGGCTGAAGACCGGATGTAGCCTTTCCGCTTGTCATCGGAAAGGATAATGTTCATAAAGGTGCAGTAAATGCTCTATGCCTGGTAGCATTTAATAGGAAATATTATGCAGCATTAAGAGCGACAATCCATTACAGAGAATTTGACATTTATGTTCACTGTAACGTCTTCATCAATGGCCCTCATAATTGACATTAAAAGAGGACATGATCCTAAGACTTTCTTCCCTAGACATAGCTATAAATAGTGAGCTCAGTTATCATTGTAAGGGACACGAATTTTCTGGCTAAACTTACACTCTATTCTATACAAAGCTTTATAAATTTTACTTTCTTGCCTTTTGAGCTCATCATTGCTGTTCCCGGAAACTGTGTTTACGGAATCATCATCTTTGCTATTTCATCTACATTCTAAGGCTAAGTGTTGTGTATTTCTTTAATTATTGCATATTTCAGGATCAAATTAGTTCACTTATCTAGAAATCACGTATAAATTCAACTGGAACATTTTATGGATAAACATATATTTATATATATATCAAACTTTGAACTCATAATTGTACACATGACCAATATATTAAATGCCAAGAACATAAAGATTGAATTTAGTATATTTAAATTCTATATAACAAGGTGGAGATAGAAACCAATATAACGAGGTGGCACACATACGAGGAAGGGGGCAAAGTTTGATAAGCATGTTGTTTATTAGAACGAAAAGCTAAAAAGACTGAGAGCTAATTTTTAAAGGATTTCTTTCTATTTGGAGGCTAATAAAGTGGCCAGAGAATAAATTTTCAAAGGATTACTTTTTATTAGACAGTGTGATGTCCTCTAATCAAGTAGGATTATTATTTTTATATAGGCGTTACGTGAGAAAGAAAACGATGAAGTTTCTCCGCAAAAAGCACCTCACACCTAATATTTAGAAAGAATATATTTATTTTCCTTACAAGCTGAAACGACGGATCAGGTCCGATATTTGTTTCTGTTTAGGTAATTTCCCTTGTATTCTGCTTAACAACTTTGAAGAAACAACCTGTTATGTGTGGACTGATCAAACAATGTTAAAATTTGATCTAGCGAAAAGGAATTAAAGCACTTTCTTTATTTCTTAATTCAGGTTTGTGACTGAGAAATCAAAAGTATGAATTTTGAGGTAATTCCTTCGTCACGAAGCTACAGGATTAGATCCCTCTTTCCCTTCCCCAAAAGGAAAAGAAAAGGAAATATTGGTTTCTAATTATCAAAAAGATATCAAAAAGATATGAGGAGCCATCCATCACACTTTCTCATTTCCTATTTTTCCGTAGTCTTTTTGTGGCTTCTATGCCCAGTGGCACATATAAGATGGTGTTACTACTTTAACTTGTATCTTTGACACCAATCATAAATATATATGTAAATATTATTAAAACGTCAGTAAATATAAGATTGCTAATTCATATTTTTAAAGTAAGGTGATTTTATGCTAACAACTTTAAAGATTACCATCAAATAAAAATCTTAGTTTGTTTTAGAGGTGGAGACTGTGACGACCCGATATGTCGTTTTGAGTACGAGCCTTAATTTTCATGATTCGAGACCTCCTGTAGCTTCATTTGATGTTTCTTGATTTGTGTGTGTTGTTCGTGTGTCACGACCCTAATCCCCGAACCCGGTCGTGATGGCGCCTCTCGTGAAGACAAGGCCAGCCAATTCGAACTAAACCTCATTTTGAAGCAGTTAAAGCATCGTTCGCAACAGAAAATCAGTGAGAAATCCAAGTCAAATCTCTTTTCAACAGGTGGAAACATGAAATCCTTTTTTATCGGATATTAATGTAAAGTAAAATATCGCCCCTCGGGCTCAGTATCGTTTAAAACACCGTATCGACCCCTCGGACATATCACATGGTACAATATCCGCCCCTCGGGCATATCACATGGTACAACATCAGCCCCTCGGGCTATGTTTCACATCACAATATCAGCCCCTCGGGCTATATTTCACATCACAATGGGTACCCGCGCTCACTGGGGGTGTGCAGACTCCGGGAGGGGCCCCTTACGGCCCAAAAGCAATATCATATCTCATGGCGGCGTGCCACCCGATCCCATTTACATCATTTAAAATGTCATTTAAATCTCAAAACTGAGTAAAAGTGACTGAGTTGTAAAACGGTAGAAAACAACATGACTGAGTTCAAGTAATGAATCAAAACAATGAGGAAACAGTGATAAATACCCCCCCCCCCC
>MCJB01017323.1:26838-125870 GCA_002018475.1 Nicotiana obtusifolia | reverse complement strand
CCCCCCCCCCCCACGGTTCAAATAACCGGCACAAAGCCCAAATATGGCAATCAGCCCAAAACATGATGATATCAAATAAGTTTCAATCAAACACGTAGTAAAAATCATCAATCGGGACGGACCAAGTCACAATCCCCAGTAGTAAACGACCCCATGCTCATCATCGAGCGCGTGCCTCACCTCAATATAGCACTACGATGTGCAATTCGGGGTTTCAAACCCTCAGAACATCATTTACGATCACTACTCACCTCGAACCGGCTAAATTCTTAGCCCGCGACACCTTTGCCCTTTGAATTGGTTTCCACGCACGTCGAATCTATTCAAAATTAGAACTAATATGTCACGATATACTGGGTAACAAAGCCCACGTGAAAACAATCAATAAATATTAAGAAATCCCGAAATTAGCAAAAACCCGAGCCCCGGCCCACTTCTCAAAATTCAGTAATTTTCACCTCAGCGGGTTCCTTATCTCCCCACGAGTTCAACCATACAAAATTTATTGAATTCCTACATCGGTTTGACCCCCAAGTCTTAAAATCTAACTTAAGGGTTTTTCACAGATTTTTCCACTTAAATCACCAATTAAGTGCTAAATATAGCGATTTACTAGAGTAATTTGACCAAGATTGAGTTAGGAACACTTACCCCGATGTTTCCCTTCAAAATCTCCCAAAAATCCCTTCAAGATTAGCTGCAATCCGAGCTCTATAGCTCCAACTATGTTCAAGATGACCAAAACTCCTTCTTTTAAGAATTTGTCTAAGAAAGTCCCCTTTGGATGTAGGTTTGAGATTGATTTGCCGTGATTTATGGTGTTTGGAGGAGTTTCTCTTCGTGGGTAACGATAGTGGGTTTTTGTATGGCAAATGGGCACTGATTTTTATTTATAAAGGGGTCAAAAATTGAGACAAAAATGCCCCTGTCAGACCTAAAATGGGATCGCATATCTGTCGCATAACAGATATGCAGTCCGCATATTTGACGCGACCATCGCAAAGGTAACCCTAGCCTTCACCGCAATTCAGCACGAAGCATGGTTAGCGGTCCGCATGTTAAGAATGCGACCACATTTTCGACCTCAACCAAACATGCCAACATATCCCATAATATTATTCAAACTTGTTCCAAGCTTCGGAACGCTCAGAACAACCTATCAACACCAATTCGCGTCGGATTCAAGCCTAAGGATTTCAAAAATCCTCTAAATCGCTCTTTTGATCTAAACCCAACCAAACCACGTCCAAATGACCTGAAATTTTGCATACAAGTCCTAAATCACATATCGAAGCTACAGCAACTTTCGGAATTCCATTCCGACCCTCGGATCAAAATCTCGCCTATCAACCAGAAATCGCTAAAAATCCTAACTTCACCAATTCAAGCCTCATTCTACACGGAACTTTCAAAACCAATTTCGATCACACTCCTAAGTCATAAATCACCTCCCGAAACTAACCGAACCATTGGAACTCACATCCGATCCCTCTAACTCAAAAGTCAACATTCGGTTGACTTTTCCAGCTTAAACCTTCTTAAAAGAGACCAAGTGTCTCCTTTCCTACCAAATCTACTCCGAACACAAACTATTCAACGTGATTGCATAAAACACGGATAACGAAGCATAATAAGGTAGAAATGGGGAAAACGGAGCGGTAACTCATGAGACGACTGGCCGGGTCGTCACATTCTCCACCACTTAAACAAACGTTCGTCCTCGAACGAGTCAAGAAACGTACCTGAAGCCTCAAATAGGTGAGGATATCTGCTCCACATCTCTTGCTCGATTTCCCAGGTACCCTCTTCCACGGACCAACCTCTCCACTGAACTTCCACTGAAGCTATCTCCTTGGATCTCAACTTCCGAACCTGACGATCTAAAATCGCCACTGGCTCCACCTCATAGGTCAAATCATCGTCCAACTGAATCGTGCTGAAGTCCAAAATATGACACGGGTCCCCAATATACTTCCGGAGCATAGAAACATGAAATACTAGGTGTACACTCGACAGACTGGGTGGCAAAGCAAGCTCATAGGCCACCTCCCCAACTCTCCGAAGCACCTCAAACGGCCCAATAAACCGAGGACTCAATTTCCCTTTCTTCCCGAATCTCATAACACCTTTCATGGGCGAAACCTTCAGTAAGACCTTCTCACAACCATGTGGGACATATCTCGGACCTTCCTATCGGCATAACTTTTTTGCCTCGACTGCGCTGTGCGGAGCCTCTCCTGGATTGTTTTCACCTTCCCTAAAGCATCCTGAACCAAGTCAATACCTAATAGCCTAGCCTCATCGGGCTCGAACCAACCAACCGGAGATCTACACCGCCTCCCATACAGAGCCTCATACGGAGCCATCTGAATACTTGACTGGTAGCTGTTGTTATAAGCAAACTCCGTAAGCGGTAGAAACTCATCCCATGAACCTCCTAAATCAATAGCACATGCACGTAACATGTCCTCCAGTATCTGGATGGCTCGCTCGGACTGCCCATCCGTCTGAGGATGAAAAGCTGTGCTCAACTCCACCTGAGTATCCAACTCCCTCTGCACGGCTCTCCAGAACTGCGAGGTAAACTGGGTACCTCTGTCCGAAATAATAGAAACTGGAACACCATGCAGCCGAACAATCTCTCGGATATAAATCCTTGCCAACCGTTCTGAAGAATAGGTAGTACACACAGGAATGAAGTGCGCAGACTTGGTCAACCGATCCACAATCACCCAAATAGCATCGAACTTATTCAAAGTCCGTGGAAGTCCGACAACAAAGTCCATAGTGATGCGCTCCCATTTCCACTCGGGGATAGCTATCTGCTGAAGCAAACCACCCGGTCTCTGATGTTCATATTTTACTTGCTGACAGTTGAGACACCGAGCTATGAATTCCACAATATCCTTCTTCATTCTTCTCCACCAATAGCGTTGTTTCAAGTCCTGGTACATCTTTGCGGCACCCGAATGAATGAAATACCGTGAGCTATGGGCCTCCTCCAGAATCAACTCCCGAAGCCCATCCACATTGGGTACACAAATTCGGCCCTGCATCCTCAACACTCCATCGTCGCCGATGGTCACATCTTTAGCATCATTACGCTGGACTCTGTCCTTAAGGACAAGCAAATGCGGATCGTCATACTGACGCTCCCTGATGCGATCATATAATGGAGACCGAGAAACCACGCAAGCCAACACCCGATTGGGTTTCGAGATGTCTAATCTCACAAACCTATTAGCCAAGTTCTGAACATCGACTGCAAGATGTCTCTCCCCAACTGGAGTGTATGCCAAACTCCTTATACTCACTGCCTTTCGGCTCAAAGCATCGGCCACCACGTTGGCCTTTCTCGGATGGTATAATATAGTGATGTCATAATCCTTGAGCAACTCCAACCATCTCCGCTGCCTTAAATTAAGATCCTTTTGCTTGAACAAATTTTGAAGGCTGCGATGATCAGTAAACACCTCACAAGATACACCATACAAGTAATGCCTCCAAATCTTCAATGCATGAACTATGGCAGCAAGCTCCAAATCATGCACGGGGTAGTTCTTCTCATGAGGCTTCAATTGACGAGAAGCATAAGCAATGACTCTACCCTCCTGCATTAGTACACAACTGATCCCAACTCTCGAAGCATCACAATATACAGTATACGAACCTGAGGCTGAAGGTAGAACCAATACTGGAGCTGTGGTCAAGGCTATCTTGAGCTTCTGAAAGCTCTCCTCACACTTGTCCGACCACACAAATGGAACACCCTTCTGAGTTAATTTGGTCAAGGGCGATGCAATGGACGAGAATCCCTGAAAAAACAGGCGATAGTAGCCTGCCAACCCAAGAAAGCTACGAATCTCCGTGACTGAGGATGGTCTAGGCCAACTCTGGACCGCCTCTATCTTCTTTGGATCAACCTGTATACCCTCGCTGGACACTACGTGCCCTAAGAAAGCCACTGAACTGAGCCAAAACTCACACTTAGAGAATTTCACATATAGTCTCTCCTCCCTCAATCTCTGCAATACAATTCGCAAATGCTCCGCGTGCTCCTCCTGACTACGCGAGTACACCAGAATATCATCAATGAATACCCCAACGAACGAATATAGATAAGGCCGAAATACATTGTTCATCAACTGCATGAACGCTGCTGGGGCATTGGTTAGCCCGAAAGACATAACAAGAAACTCATAGTGACCAATATCTAGTCCAGAAAGCAGTCTTAAGAATATCTGCATCCCTGATCTTTAACTGGTGATATCCTGAACGGAGATCAATCTTGGAGAACACTCGCGCTCCCTGAAGCTGGTCAAATAAATCATCAATGCGAGGCAAAGGATACTTGTTCTTGATTGTTACCTTGTTCAATTGCCTATAATCGATGCACATTCTCATCGTGCCATCTTTCTTTTTCACAAATAGAACCGACGCACCCTAAGGTGACACACTAGGCCGAATGAACCCCTTATCTAGGAGTTCCTGAAGTTGCTCCTTTAATTCTTTCAACTCTGCTTGTGCCATACGATACGGGGGAATAGAAATGGGCTGAGTGCCCGGCACCAGGTCAATATCAAAATCAATATCCCTATCCGGTGGCATGCCCGGCAGGTCTGCAGAAAATACATCAGGAAAATCCCTCACCACTGGAACAGAATCAATGCTTGGAGTCTAAGCTCCAACATTCCTCACAAACGCTAGGTATGAAAGGCAACCTTTCTCAACCATACGTTGGGCCTTTAAGAACGATATCACCCTACTAGGGACATAATTAGTCACACCACGCCATGCCACTCGATCCGCGGCACCCCCGGCATAGCCAAAGTAACTGTCTTAGCATGACAGTATAAAATAGCACGACACGGAGATAACCAATCCATGCCCAAAATGACATCAAAATCTACCATGCTTAATAGCAATAGGTCCACTCGGGTCTCCAGACCCCCAATAATTACTATACACGACCAGTACACACGGTCTACAATAACAGTATCGCCCACCGGGGTAGACACATGAACAGGTAAAGCAAGAAACTCCCGGGGCGTACCCAAATAATGAGCAAAATATGAGGACACATATGAATAGGTGGAACCGGGATCAAATAATACAGAGGCATCCTTGTGGCAGATTGAAACAATACCTGTAATAACGGCATCTGAAGCACTGGCATCTGTCCTGCCTGGAATAGCATAGAATCGAGCCTGGCCACCGCCTGCTCGACCTCCCCCTCTGGGGCGACCCCTGGCTGCCTGACCTCCACCCCTAGCTGGCTGGGCCGGTGGTAAGGTAACTGGAGCAGAAGTCGAGGGCTGACCCCTCTGCTGGGACGAGCTAGCACCACGATGAGGACACTGTCTCCGCACGTGGCCCATTTTGCCACACTCATAACAACTCCCTGGCGCTGGAGAAGAGGATGAAGGGAACCTCCCGCACCGAAGTGTCTAGCAGGTGCACTCGGCATAGAAGGACCCTGGGCTGACGGAGCATGAGCTGGTAGGGCGCTGAGTGATGACTGGCCCTGCTGCAACCCATGATAACCACGACCTGCAGATGTCCCACAATACTCTGGACGAGCTAACTGAGCAGGCCTAAAGGAACGACCTCTACCCTGCTGAAACTGGCCCCTCGAAGGAGTAGCACTGTAACTACCCGATCCTCGAGGCCTCTTAGCCTCCCTCTCCTCTCGCTCCTGACGGTGAACCATCCTAATCTCGCGAGTTATATCAACCACTTCCTCGAAAGTAGCACCCAATACTCTCTCCCTGGTCATAAGAATATGGAGATGATAGTTAAGGCCATCCACAAACCTCCTGATCCTTTCACGATCAGTCGGAACCATCCAGACAGCATGACAAGCCAACTCAGAAAATCTTGACTCATATTGCGACATAGTCATATCCCCCTGTCGCAGCCATTCGAACTGTCTACGCAGCTCCTCTCTGCGGGACTGCGGCACATACTTCTCCAAGAAAAGAGCGGAGAACTGCTGCCAAGTAAGGGGTGCTGCATCAACCGGCCTACGCCTCTCATACGCCTCCCACCAATTAAAGGCAGCTCCCGCAAACTGAAATGTGGTAAATGCCACACCACTAGACTCAAGAATCCTGGCTGTTCGGAGCATTCGCTGACACTTGTCAAGAAAACCCTGGGCATCCTCACCCTCAGCACCACTGAATGACGGAGGCTGGAGTCTGTCAAACCTCTCAAGACGACGCTGCTCATCATCCGGCATAACTGGTACTATGAATTCCTGAGTGGGTGTAATCGGCTGGGCTGGAGGTGCCCCCGGCATCTGAAGTCCCTGCACTACCTGCTCAGGTGTACGGGCAACTGGAGTCTGATTGCCTCCCCGGCCTGCGAAGTAGTTGCGGCTGTGGTGGCTGAAGCTGCCTGAGCCAGGCCAGTGCAGACTGATAAGATCTGAGCCAAGGTCTCCTGAAGACCTGGATCACAATTGGCACAGCTGGTGCCTGAACTGGTGCTGCTGGAGCTTGTTCTTGAGCTGGGGCAGCTGGTGGATCAACAGATGCTGCCCTCGCTGCTCTGCCTCTACCACGACCACGACCGTGTCCTCGGCCTCTGGTGGCCTCTGGTGGCCTCAGTGGGTGGTATTGGTGGTCGTCCACCTCGTCCGGTAGTTCGCGCCCTTGCCATCTGTGAGAGAATAGGATAGCAGAAGTTTAGTGCTCGGATCCACAAGTTCGCACGACAAGAATTTCAAGAATATGGAGTTTTCCTAAAAAGGTTCTGCAGCCTCTCGAAAATAAATACAGACGTCTCTGTACTGATCCACGAGGCTCTACTAAACTCGCTCATGACTCGTGAGACCTATGTAACCTAGGCTCTGATACCAAGCTGTCATGACCCTAATCCCCGAACCCAGTCGTGATGACGCCTCTCGTGAAGACAAGGCCTGCCAATTCGAACTAAACCTCATTTGTAAGTAGTTAAAGCATCGTTCGCAACAGAAATCAGTGAGAAATCCAAGTCAAATATCTTTTCAACAGGTGGGAACATGAAATCCTTTTTTATCAGATATTAATGTAAAGTAAAATATCGCCCCTCGAGCTCAGTATCGTTTAAAACACCGTATCGGCCCCTCGGGCATATCACATGGTACAATATCCGCCCCTCGGGCATATCACATGGTACAACATCAGCCCCTCGGGCTATCTTTCATATCACAATATCAGCCCCTCGGGCTATATTTCACATCACAATGGGTACCCGCGCTCACTGCGGGTGTACAGACTCCGGGAGGTGCCCCTTTCGACCCAAGCGCAATATCATATCTCGTGGCGGCGTGCCACCCGATCCCATTTACATCATACCTAGTGGCGGCGTGCCACCCGACCCATTTACATCATATCTCGTGGCGGCGTGCCACCCGATCCCATTTACATCATATCTCGTGGCGGCGTGCCACCCGATCCCATTTACATCATATCTCGTAGCGGTGTGCCACCCGATCCCATTTATATCATATCTCGTGGCGGCGTGCCACCCGATCCCATTTATATCATATCTCGTGGTGGCGTGCCACCCGATCCTATTTATATCATTTAAAATGTCATTTAAATCTCAAAACTGAGTAAAAGTGACCGAGTTGTAAAACAGTAGAAAACAACATGACTGAGTTCAAGTAATGAATCAAAACAATGAGGAAACAGTGACAAATACCCCCGAAGGGTTCAAATAACCGGCAATCAGCCCAAAACATGATGATATCAAATAAGTTTCAATCAAACACGTAGTAAAAATCATCAATCGGGACGGACCAAGTGATAATCCCCAGTAGTAAACGACCCCACGCTCATCATCGAGCGCGTGCCTCACCTCAATATAGCACTACGATGTGCAATTCGGGGTTTCAAACCCTCAGAGCATTATTTACGATCACTACTCACCTCGAACCGGCTAAATTCTTAGCCCGCGACGCCTTTGCCCTTTGAATTGGTCTCCGCGCGCGTCAAATCTATTCAAAATTAGAACTAATATGTCACAATATGCTAGGTAACAAAGCCCACGCGAAAACAATCAATAAATATTAAGAAATTCCGAAATTAGCAAAAACCCGAGCCCCAGGCCCACTTCTAAAAATTCAGTAATTTTCACCTCAACGGGTTCCTTATCTCCCCACGAGTTCAACCATACAAAATTTATCGAATTCCTACACCGGTTTGACCCCCAAGTCTTAAAATCTAACTTAAGGGTTTTTCATAGATTTTCCCACTTAAATCACCAATTAAGTGCTAAATATAGCGATTTACTGGAGTAATTTGACCAAGATTGAGTTAGGAACACTTACCCCGATGTTTCCCTTCAAAATCTCCCAAACATCCCTTCAAGATTAGCTGCAATCCGAGCTCTATAGCTCCAACTATGTTCAAGATGACCAAAACTCCTTCTTTTAAGAATTTGTCCAAGAAAGTCCCCTTTGGATGTAGTTTTGAGATTGATTTGCCGTGATTTATGGTGTTTGGAGGTGTTTCTCTTCGTGGGAAACGACAGTGGGTTTTGGCATGGCAAATGGGCACTGATTTCTATTTATAAAGGGGTCAAAAATCGAGACAAAAACGCCCCTATCAGACCTAAAATGCGATAGCATATCTGTCGCATAACAGATATGCGGTCTGCATATTTGACGCGTCCATCGCAAAGGTAACCCTAACTTTCACCACAATTCAGCATGAAGCATGGTTAGCGGTCCGCATGTCAAGAATGCGACCGCATTATTGACCGCATTTTCGACGTTGGTTTTTGTCCAGAAATCTGTCTCGGTCTGCGGTCTCAGTGTGGTGAATATGCGGTCCGCATTTCAGAAATGCGACTGCAATTCTGACTGCATTCTTGACACAAATCTTGCCCAGAAATTTGTTTGAGTTTGCTATCTCATTGTGAGATATGCGGTCCGCATTTGAGAAATGCGACCGCATTCTCGACTCTGGTTTTTCTGCAAATTTTCCTTCCAACGATGAAATAGTCCGTTTAACCACCCAAAACTCACCCGAGGCCATTGGAACCTCAACCAAATATGCCAACATATTCCATAACATTATTCAAACTTGTTCCAACCTTCGGAACACTCAGAACAACCTATCAACACCAATTCGCTTCGGATTCAAGCCTAAGGATTTCAAAAATCCTCTAAATCGCTCTTTTGATCTAAACCCAACCAAACCACGTCCAAATGACCTGAAATTTTACACACAAGTCCTAAATCATATATCGAAGCTACAACAACTTTCGGAACTCCATTCCGACCCTCGGATCAAAATCTCGCCTATCAACCAGAAATCGCTAAAAATCCTAACTTCACCATTCAAGCCTAATTCTACACGGGACTTCCAAAATCAATTTCGATCACACTCCTAAGTCATAAATCACCTCCCGAAACTAACCGAACCATCGGAACTCACATCCGAGCCCTCTAACTCAAAAGTCAACATTCGGTTGACTTTTCCAACTTAAACCTTCTTAAAAAAGACCAAGTGTCTCCTTTCCTACCAAATCTACTCCAACGCAAACTATTCAACGTGATTGCATAAAACACGGATAACGAAGCATAATAAGATAGAAATGAGGAAAACAGAGCGGTAACTCATGAGACGACTGGCCGGGTCGTCACATTGTGTCACTAGCTTTTATGTGAAATTTTAAAGAAAATAAAAATTTTGACTAAAAATAAGACTAGAGTTGACCACGGTCAATATATTGGGTAAACGACACCGGATTGATCTTTTGATGATTCAGGTAGGTTCGTATTGTGATTATGGATTTGGGAATATGCCCGGAATCGAATTCGAATGTCCCTAGGTTGATTTGACTTGTTTTTCCGAAAGTTGGCAATTTGAATGTTTAGAAATTCCATAGGTTTGACCGTAGGTTGACTTTATGGTTATCGGATTCGAATTTTGGTTTTGGGACTTGAAATAAGACTGTTTTTCTATTTGAAACTTGTCTGCAAATTTTGGTTCAATTTCGAGTTGGTTTGATAGGAATCAGACGCTTGGTTGTGTTTCTAGTTATTCTTGAGTTTCCTTTTAAATTTCATGTGTTTTTGTGTCTGATTCGTGATTTCGGATATTATTTTGATGCTTTGATCGTGCGGGTGAGTTCATATGATGTTATTCCACTTGTGTGCATGTTAGTTTGGAGCCCGAGGACGTCGAGTGAGTTTCAGATAGGCTTCAGACCATTTTTGGACTTAGAGGACTGTTTTTTTCTGGTGTCTGATGTCTTGTGCTTTGTGATCGCGAAGCTTCTCTCACGATCGTGAATGGGAAATTTGGGCTGGGGGCTGGTTGTTCTTTGCGAATGCGGGGGCTGGTCGTGAAAGCGAAGCAATAGGGGACTTACCCTTCGCGAACACGATAGGCATCTCGCAAACGCGATGCTTTGTGGGATCTGGGGGAATGTCAGGTGGCTCTTCATCGCGAACCGAACCATAAGTCGTGAACGCGGAGGCTTGGCTGTGAAGAAGCCTTCGCGAACACGATGATAGCTTCGCGAACGCGTAGGTCTTGTGCCAGTATCCTTCGCGAACGCAAAGAACACATGACGCCCAACTATTTAAAAGCTGAAAGTCGGGATTTGATCATTTTTCACCATTTTTGAAAGCTAGTGCTCGGCCTAGAGGCGATTTAGAGGAGATTTTCATCCCAACTTCATTGGTTAGTGATTTTAAACTAGTTTTGATGTATTTTTATAATTATCCATTGATTTTAATCTTTAATCTATGGATTTCATGGTAGAAATTAGGGGTTCAGAGTAGAAATTAGGAATTTTATAAAATATGAAATTAGACTTCAAATTGTGGACGGATTTCGAAATAAATCACATAATCGGGCTCGGGGGTGAATGGGTAATCGAGTTTTGATCTGAATCTCGAATTTTGACCAAATGGGTCCGAGGTTGACTTTTGTTGATTTTTTTAAAATCCATTAAAGATTTAATTTTTTTCATTCATGGGTAGTCTCTAAAGCTTATTTTGAATTATTTGAATTATATTTTACTAGATCTGATTGTGTTGGAGGCTAATTCTAGAGGAAAAGTCATGGTTGAGCATTGATTTGGTTGCGGAGTGAGGTAAGTATCGTGGTTAACTTTGACTTGAGGGAATTAGGACTTGTTGGTCTATTTTCTACGTGAATTATGTGGCCGGACAACGTATATGTAAAGTGACGAGTATATATGCGTTGTCCCTGCTTTAAAGCATGTAGGTGGAAGTTGTTTTATCATGCTATATTGTTCCATTGAGTATGTTTTTCATGTCTTAGTTGGATTATTATTTCTTTAATTGTTCGCTTTCATATTTATTGTTTATTTTGGAGTTATCGAGATATTGAAAGTTGAGTTGTCTATCATGACACTATAATTCAAGTAAAATTTGCTTCTCACCTTGCATTGCTGTTGTGGATTAGTGTTATTGTTTGGTGAGGTAGAGTAAAAAGCACCAAGGGTGTTGCCGTGCCTTGTTTGCATATACTATCATTTATCTGAGAGATTGTGAGGATTAAAGCACGACAGATGATATCATGCCATTGCATTTAAGATATTACATGGTGAGGATGAGAGTAAAAGAATGAAGGGTGGTGCTGTGCCATTGTTGATTTTATTGCTTTATTTGATGTCCGAATTGGTGATTTAATTGGTTGGATTGTTGTTTATTATTTCGTGAAAAGGCTATTCGGTGATTTTGTATTTTCCATTCTTATCATACTTTCCTTTGTACATGTTCCCTCCCTGTTATTATGTTAAATACCCTATTGTTATTTATGTTACTTTATGTATATATCTGCACAGAATCTTAGTAGGTGTCTTATCATAGCCTCATTACTACCTCGTCGGAGTTAGGCTCGACACTTACAGAGTACATTAGGTCGGTTTTACTCATGCTACACTTCTGCATTTCTTGTACAGATTCTAGTGTTGGTCCCAGCAGTGTCTAGTGGTGCTTCTACTCGGATCATATCTACAACGGAGACTTGAGGTAGAGCTGCTGGCGTTCGCAGTCCCTGAAGTCCCCTTCTATTTCTGTTTTTACTGTTTATTCCATTTCAAATAGTTGTATTTCGTTCAAACCATATTTGTAGTATTCTAGTTGCTCATGTACTGGTGACTGCAGATTTCGTGGATTAGACTAGACTGCATTATGTTATGGGTTTATCTTATGTATTACAGCTTTATTAATCGTTAGTAATTATTATTACTATGTTTTACCTTTTAAAATGGTTATTTGATTATCTAATGTTGGTTTGTCTAGCAAGTAAATATTAGGCGCCATCACGACCCTAATGATGAAAACCCGGGTTGTGAAAGAGAGACAATTTTGCACCATACCTTAAAATTAATACTCCTTAAAATATTTATGATGAAGCCAATTTCACTGTCTACTCTTAAATCATGGAAAATATATAACCCATCAACAAAAATCGGTAATCAAATTTATTTTTTTCTTACAAAATATGAGCAACTTGAACTGATGCAATAATTAGTAATTATAAGTATAATATATGGACAAAAATAATCTTGAATTAATAAGTTCTTTAACTAATATGAGTTAGTACGAGTTTATCAACTTTTTTTTTTTTTTTTTTTTTACAAAATTCTATAACCCTAACACCCTAACAATCTCTGCAAATTCTATAAATACGTCAACCTTTAAATTGATAATCGTACCTGAGACATGAAAAATAAAATCACTATTGACTACTTTTTAATATACATTTTTCTATCAAGAATAAAAGAATGTCTAAGTCAATTGTCATGTCTATTTCTTGAATCATGGAATACATATAATACAATCAATCAAAATACATATTTAAATTTACTCTTTTCTTACAGAGTATGGGCAACTTGAGTTATCATAACAATTAGTAATTGTAATTATAATAAATTGGACAAAATAATCTTGAATTGATAAGATCTTTAATTGATATGAGTTAGAACGTGTTATCAATATTTATTACGGAATGTAATGACCTTAACAATCTCTACAAATTTTATAAATACGTCAATCTTTAAACTAATAATCATACATGAGACATGAAAAATAAATTAATAATCGCACATGAAACATGAAAAATAAAATCAAAATTAATAATTTTTAATTTGCAATTTTTATCAAGAATAAACGAACGTCTAGTATTAGGAAGTTTACCTCACGAGCAAATTTTTCTGACAATTATCCTATCAAAAGCTTATGATAAAGAACATGGAATGCTTGCTTCTTTTAGAGAATCCCTCAACTCCTAATCTAATTGATTTTCGTTTTAAAATTCTAAAAAATAAAAAATGTGGAAGATGGTAAATTTTGAACACAAAAGTGATATTAATTGTTGAATTCTAATTATAATCTACTTTTTTTCCCTACCCAACGATAATTTACATAAATTTCCAATCCTAAACGTAAAGTGACAATTTGGAGTTGAAAGTGGCCAAAAGTTTTACCTAAAATATTTATGAATAATTAATTGGTTAAAATTTAATAACAAAAAAAAATAAAATCTAAACCTAATAAGAATTCGAAGGTGCTCGAAAGCTTCCTAACGTGATTTGTTTTGTTCTGTTATTAGTTTCCTTACACAAATCTGGTAAATTACATACTTCTAATAAGGATATTTAATAAGTCATAGTAAATTTTAAAGTACTAAATATTTAAAAAATAATTAAATTACTATTTTATCAAGTATGAATTATATTTCTAAATGAAGGATAGAAAGACAAACAACATTTAGCTAAAGACATTCATGCTTTTAATTTGTACTCGTACGTTACACGTGAATTCTGTATGTATAAATAAAAATGTTTATGAAATATAAAATAAGAATAAATTTTAGTATGTAATAACAGTTGATGTCGAGATAGATGCAATATTAATTTAATAAAAATAATAAATGGTATTATATTGACGCAATAACTGAATTCAAAGTAATTGAGTATCTTTTTGTACCTGAATGTAAGTCATTTATATAGTATTCATATCTATCAATATTCCTAAACAACGTATTGATGCTAGCTTTGTTCGCTATTAGCTTTTATCTAACGTATAGTTGTTAAGCATTAGTTTAATTTACATTTTGACTTGAAGTTTTTGGGTGAACCTTTGTTGAAAATTTCAATATAAAACTTCTGGTTCCGATCACACATAGTGCTACTCACAAATACATAATTTTAACATTATGTCGAACTTGCATAATTTTTCAATAATCTCCAAGTCCTCTTTCAAATGAATTTATACAATTCTTGGTCGAACTCTAAAAAGAACTCCTTCATCCTAATCATATCTATCGGATGAATAACTACACATATAAATATATAATAAAAAGGAACATTTTATGTACCTATGCGATAAACATGAACTTTCTTTTCTCACATCAGCCGTGTCATGTTGTCTATGTTCAAGTTGCATGTCTCTCTTTGTGCTTTTTCTCTTTTTTAGCAAGCACGAAATTTCTCTACGCTTTTTACTTTTTCCTTTTCCTATAGACTAGAAAGTAACTTTTCAGAATATTGATTTGGTACAGTTAATACAAGGAGATACATAGTTTATATAAGGATTGATTCAATAGTAAAATTTTAGTTGTTTTAAAAGTCTTAATAATTAAAATAATTTAAATGATTATTTTGTCCAGTGTAAACTCTATTTTATATCGATAAAAAAACAAACGACATTTCGCTAAGGCCTTTCATACTTTTAATAAAGTATAAATATAGATTAATAGATATAAATATAAATATAGATAGATATATAATAAAACGTTAGTAAATATAAGATTGAATTTAATGTTAAAAACTTTAAAGATTAAACCATCAAATTAAAATTTTAGTTCTACCTCTGCGCTGTCCAGTTTTCATGTATCCATAATTACTAATCCTAGTATCTTTTTTCTTTTTTTAACTGTAAGGATTATGTTTTATTTATTCTCGTTAAGATTCCATTCAATTAATCGACTTTTTAGATGACATCTCAACTCGGGGGAGGGGTTTTTATACTTTGTATACTTGTTGATGTTGATTTATTAGGAATAGGCGCATGCAAGGAAAGTGAAGTGCGGTTTCTAATGAATTTAGTAGCACCCACCCAACATCCCCCCTCACCCCTATNGGGGTGAGGGGGGATGTTGGGTGGGTGCTACTAAATTCATTAGAAACCGCACTTCACTTTCCTTGCATGCGCCTATTCCTAATAAATCAACATCAACAAGTATACAAAGTATAAAAACCCCTCCCCCGAGTTGAGATGTCATCTAAAAAGTCGATTAATTGAATGGAATCTTAACGAGAATAAATACCCCCTCCTCCTTAAAAAAGAAAAAAAAAGAAAAAAGAAAAGGAATGCTGCATGTATACACAGATATTGTATTTGTACACATTCTCTTTTTTGTATTTTTCTTGTATATCTCTAAATGGGAACAGAACAGAGTGAATGTAATTCATTGTTGACTCAGTAAGGTCCTCCTGTAGCCTCCGCATTGAAGATCATCTCAATTCTCCAAGTCCTTCGTGAGGTCCCTACCTTATCTTTAGGATGGATAAACAAAAGTAATTGTGGGATAAAAATTTAATATCGCATAATAATATATATTTGTCAGAGGGTGGAATAATAATTCAGAATAAGTTATTTCAAAATAAAACAGTAAAATCGACAACTTCATGATTAATTCAACATACCAAGCAGTTAATAAGAAATAATACTAGAATAATTAATCATAATATAATTAATTCAACATAACTAATTCTTGTTGGGTGTATGTGAATAAAGACGGGGAAATGATTGTGGCATTATGTGGAGGATCGAACAATAAAGTTTTCTTACCTCCTCTCAATTTCACGCTTACGCAAAATAATTATCTCTTATGGGAAACACAATCTGCTCTACTCTTGAGGTGTTTAATTGGGAGAAATATGTTGATCGTACCAAATACCCACGCCTACCAATTCAACAGATAACTCCTCCACCTCTCAAATTCCTATTACTAATCCGGAATATGAAACTTGGGATCCCATGGCAGAGCTATTCTCCTTTGGCTCAAAACAATCATGGATCCATCCATCCTTGGATACATTATAGAGTTTACAATCACGACTTTGTCGCATCTTCCAAACTCGAATGTACTATTTCCAACAATTTTGCTATGACTCTTCAACCAGTCACCAATCTGAATTGTTGAATTATATCATATATGAACTTGATCCAGCTTATGGCCCCTTGTGAGGAAATTCTTGGACTTCTTCTACAAAAAGGAAAAAAACAAAATTGCAGATGAATCCGCTCATGTCATCCTTTCGGCTAATATCTCAATCTCGTCCTACTTATAACTCCAAATCAACAACTAATCAATCCCATCAACATACTAATACATCTTGCAATCCCGAGTGCAATGACAATAGGTGTCCGTCAAGCCACCCTACTTGCCAAACCTGTGAGAAAGTTGGGCATGCGGCAAAAACTACTATAATCGGTTCAACTACCAATACCCACCTAACTAATATACCTTGTGTTACGACCTGATCGGTCGTTTTATGTATTTGAATCCTATTTTCTCTTTTGAAGCTTTCCGTATGTGTATTTGTGGTGTTATGACTTGCGGGGATGATTAGTTTTATTTCGGGGAAGTTTTAGAATGATTTGGATCCTTTGGCTCTTAGTTTAGAAGCTTAAGTTGGAAATATTGACCGATGTTTTGACTTTTGGGAAACGATCCCGAAACAGTGTGAGGTTCCAATAGGTTTCTTATTGTGAATTTGACTTTGTGTGTATTCCCAGAATTAAATTCGGAAGTTCCTATGTAGATTTGACTTGTTTTTGTCAAAAGTTGGCAATTTAAAGGTTTAAAGATTTTCTTAAGTTTGATCGTAGGTTGACTTTATGGCGATCGGGCTCAAATTTTGGTTCCGAGACTTGGAATTGGTCCGTTTTATCATTTAGAACTTGTCTGCAAAATTTGGTGTCATTCTGAGTTGGTTTCATAGGAATCAGACGCTTGGTTGTGATTTTATTATTTCTTGAGTTTATTGTGAAATTTTTATGAGTTTTGATGTCCGATTCATGGTTCCGGATGTTATTTTGGTATTTTATTCGCGCGAATGAGTTCATATGATGCTTTTATACTTATATGAATGTTTAGTGTGGATCCTTGAGGGCTTGGATGAGTTTCAAACGTGTTTCAGATTGGTTTGAACTCATTCTAGGTTGCTGGTGTGTTGGTGCTGCAATTATCGCAATTGTATTGCGAAGTTGGCAGGGAATCTCAGGTATCACAATTGCCACACCTTGATTGCAATTGCGAAGGTTGGTCTTTGGCTGGGTATCTCGCATTTGCGACCAACTGACCGCATTTGCAAAAGGGACAAACTTCACATTTGCAATATCAGTGTCGCATTTGCGACATTCCCTGGGCTTGTCAGGTTCCACATTTGCGATGAGATGTCCGCATTTGTAAGGGTTCGCAATTGTAAACCCCAGGTCGCTTTTGCGAATTTTTCACCTGAACAAAAGGGCTGAAAAATAGGACTTAGTTTCATTTATCACATTTTAGAACCCTAGACTCAGTAGCAGGCGATTTAGTGGAGTGATTTCCACATACAACTATTGGGTAAGTGGTTTTGTTTCATTTTCAATCATATGACATGATTATTTATGAGATTTAACCTCTAATTCACGGAATTTGGAGAGAATTTTTGGGGGATTTTGTCTATATTTTAAGAAATAAAAACTTTAGATTTGAGAGTCGAATTGGACTCGGATTTGATTACAAAACACATATATGAACTCATCAGGTTATTAATCGAAATAGTTTTTCTTGCATCGTTTGATGATATTAATTCGTTTTTGGTTAGATGACCCATGCGGAGGTAAAATTTAAGGGAAAAGCCATTTTTAAGTGTTGATTTGACCTACTTGAGGTAAGTATCTTGCCTACCTTTGTGTGGGAGAAACTACCTCATAGGATTTGGTTCAATTACACTATTTGAATTATGTGGAAAACGTGTAAACGAGGTGACGAGTGTGTACACGACGTTATGTGTGGAAATTGACCAGTTTAGACTCTTAGGATTCTTATGTGCATTTAATTAAAGTTGTTATATCATGTTGTAACTTTCATTGTCAAGTTTATTCTTATGTGCATCTAATTGAAGTTGTTATTACATGTTGTATCTTTCATTGTCAAGTTTACTCTTATATGCTTTAATTGAAGTGATTATTACATGTTCTATCTTTCATTGTCGAGTTTACTCTTATATGCATTTAATTGAGGTTGTTATTATATGTCATATCTTTCATTGTTGAGTTTATTTTTATGCATTTAATTGAAGTTGTAGTTATTGAGAGCTATTAACATGTTTTTAATCGCAGTTATTGTTATGGAATATCATTCATTTTTGAGTAATTTTCTGTTTCATTTTGTTGTTATTGAGATTGTTGTACACATCATGGTTGAGCCGTGGGCTATGTTGTGGTGATATTGGTACTGTTCTTGTGAAAATATTGTGGCATATGGGCACGTGTGGTGCAAGTTGATTATTGTGTTGTGGTGAGATGCGCATGCGGCCGTATAAGAGTGTTGATATTGATGCGCATGCGGTGAGACAAGGGAAATTTATGCGCGTGTTGCTAGTAAGGCTATACTTCATTTGAATTACACGAGGCGAGATAAGGGAGCTAAAACGCGTGAAGCTATTTCGAAAAAGCTATTTTTAAAATAAATGTAAGGCTCATGCGGCGATGTAAGGAAGATTTGTGAATTGTGACTTATGGAACATGATTATGAGGTGGGGGTACCTCGATGTGATTCTTGTTGTACATTTTATGTTGGAACGACTTCTTGATTTGAATGCTTATTGTGCTCTTTAATTTATTTCACTTGCATTTTTTACTGTATTTGATTATTTGTTGTTTCGTTCACATGTTCACTCCTTTTTGTCATTTAATGCCGTTTATTTTTTTATTGTTAGCCTTATATCAATATTCTGCGATGTTATCATTTATTGCTTTTACTTCCCATTGTTAGATTTTATTTTTATTCTGCATAAGTTTCTATGTCTAGTAAGTGTCTTGACTTGATCTCGTCATTACTCCATCGAGGTTAGTCTTGATACTTACTGGGACCGTTGTGGTGTACTCATACTATATTTCTGCATATTTTTGTGCAGACCCAGGTACCTCTGCCTGTGCCGGATGCTAGTGAGTTGATTCAGACATTGCAAAGACTTCAAGATATACCTGCTCGATGCTCGGAGACCTCGAAGTCACCTTCTAGTGATCATATGCTACTGTTTCTTTTATTCCCGAACAGTATTATATCTAAGGTTTCTAGTGAACTCGTTGTAGAGCTTATGACTCTGTACCACTGATTTCGGGATTGTATGACTGTTATTCCGTTATGTTCTTTTATCATGTCATTTATCAGTTTAAATTAATAGATTAGTCGTATATTTCTATTAAATTCTCATTATGTGCTAGGCTTACCTCGTCTTAGAGACTAGGTGCCATCACGATCCTATAGGTGGGATTTTGGGGTCGTGACAAGTTGGTATCAAATATCTAGGTTCATATGTGCTACGAGTCATAAGAAAGTCTAGTAGAGTCTTGTGGATCAATACAGAGACATCTGTACTTATCTTCGAGAGGCTACAGAGCTATTAGAAAATTCCACTTCTTTCATTCTTTACATGTGTATTTGTTGATTTCAAAATCTGAGCCTTTGTCTTTCTATTCTCTCACAGATGGTGAGGACACGCACTGTCGAATCAACTAAGCAGACACCCGCGCCCCCTACTAGAGCCACGAGAGGCCGGGACTAAGGAGGGGCATGTGCCACAACTAGGGCACCAGCCATAGCAGCGACTGAGGAGCTACCAGTAGCTTCGGATGGGGTGCAGGCACCTGAGGCACCTCTTGCTACCCTTGGGCTCCGGAAGGCCTTAGCATATTTTCTGAGCATGTTCGGTACTTTAGCTTAGGCGGGATTCATCCTTGGTTGCACCAGCTACATCTCAAGCTGGGAGAGGAGTTCAGACTCCCGCGGCACATACTCCAGAGCAGCGGGTCCATGTTGATCAGGTACCGAGTGTTATGCCAGCACAACCCGTTATTGTTGTTCAGCCTGAGGTCAGGCTAGAGGCATTAAAGGAGGAGTAGAAGAGGCTTGAGAGGTTCAAGAAGTATGATCCTCCTACTTTCAGTGGCGCAGTTATCGAGGATGTACAGGGTTTTCTAGACTAGTGTCACTGTATTCTCTACACCATAGGAATTGTGGAGGTGAGGAGTCGCCTTTACTACATTTCAGCTGACGGGGTTGGCATATAGATGGTGACATGCTTATGAGGAGGGTAGTTCAGTTGATGCAGCGCCACTCACTTGGGCCCAGTTTTCGGATTTATTTTTAGGGAGTTTTTTCCTGAGACCCTCCCGGATGCTTGGTGCATAGAGTTCGAGCAGCTGCGTCAGGGGACTATGATAGTGTCAGAGTATGCCATGAGGTTTAGTGAGCTATACCATCATGCACATGCTTTGGTTTCTACAGTCAGAGAGCGAGTCTGTAGATTTATCCAGGGTCTCAGTTATGGTCTTAGATTTAGTATGGCACGGGAGTTAGAGATGGATACTCCATTTTAGCAGGTTGTGGAGATCGCTCGGAGGATGGAGCGTATGCGTGTCAAGGAGAGGGAGTATATGAAGGCTAAGAGGCCTTGAGATTTTGGAGGATTTAGTGGTTCCCGCACTGTAGTTTCAGCTCGCCATGACAGAGGTTATGTGAGTCAACCAGTTCATTTGGCGTTTCAAGCTACTCACGATACTCCAGCTATTCGAGGTCTCAGATCGCCCATTATGTACAACCACTTTCTAGTGTACCTCCTGCAATGGGTGCCCGCAACTGTCATTCTAGCCGACCAGTTCAGACTCAGTTCTATTGTGGTAGACCGTGTTTATCGGTCGTGTTTGGTCACTATCGAGGGTTATGAGACCAGGGTTGACCTTCCGTTACTCAGTATGGTAGACTTTGACGTGATATTGGGCATGGATAGGTTGTCGCCCTATCACGCTATTTTGGATTGTCATGCCAAGACCGTGACATTGGCTATGCCAGGTTTGCCGCAGTTGGAGTGGAGAGGTACATCGACTATGTTCCTAATAGGGTGGTGTCCTATCTGAAGGCACAACAGATGGTTGATAAGGGTGCTTAGCATATCTAGCCTTTGTGAGGGATGTCAATGTCGATACTCCTACCGTTGAGTCAGTTCCAGTAGTGAGAGATTTCCAGATGTGTTTCTAGCAGACCGACCGGGTATGCCGCCCGATAGAGATATCGATTTTGGTATGGACCTGGTGCCGGGAACTCGGCCCATTTTTATTCCACCATATCACATGGCACTAGTGGAGTTGAAGGAAATTAAAAGAACAACTTCAGGAGTTGCTTGATAAGGGTTTCATCCGACCGAGTGTTTCACCTTGGGATGCTCTAGTTCTATTTGTGAAGAAGAAGGACGACTCTATGAGGATGTGTTTGATTATAGGCAGCTGAACAAAGTTACACTTAAGAACAAGTACCCATTACCGCGTATTGATGATTTGTTCGATCAACTTCAGGTTACTTGGGTATTGTCGAAGATTGACTTGAGGTCATGTCGCAACACAAATTGGAGGGCCATGACCGGCACCCAGGCCATACTTGCCGAGCACTGACGTATATTTTATCTAACCTTAGTTATTATTTGTAAGGGCCAACGAGGTCAACATAAATGGTAGACATGAATCATAAATAACCAACAATGAAAAATAATGACATGAACATATATAACATGGGCCAACAAGGCTATCATAAAGCTATATACAACAAAAATCAGCCGACCAGGCTATCCAAAACTATACGCGAGACAACACCTGTCTCTGAGCCTCTAAAGGAACATAAGTGCTGTAACATTGTCAGAACAGGGCCCCGACATACCCATAATGTCGAAAGTAAAAATGAATGCATATAGAATGGCAAGTTCGGAGAAGGGATCTCGCCAATAACCGCTGAATTGAGCAACCTACTGTGGTGGAAGATCTTCGTCTACCTGTCTATTAAGACTTACAACACGGCATGTAGCATCCACAAATAAAAGAAACATCAGTACGAATAAAGTACTGAGTATGCAAGGAAAAAAAACATAAATAAGAATAGTAATGTCAAAAGAGCTAGAGAAGATACAACCTGTAATATCTGAGTGCCTCTGAGGGAGACTGGCATGTATATGTGTATATATATATATATATATATATAACATGAAATGTATGATATATATATCTATAAAAACATAAGCCTCTGTGGGCATCATTATCATCATATCGTACCCGACCGTAATAGGCTACGTAAAAACGTACCCGGACATCATAAGGCTCAGTAGAATCGTACCCGGCCACATGGATCGCGGTAAAACCTAATTGATCAGTGATTGCACAATAGGTGCCGTACCCCGGCCGACTATAGTGTGACTCATTGGAGTAAAATATGTACATATATATAATGCATGATGGACTCATGAAATCACATTCTGAATCTTTCAGTGTGACATAAGATCGGTAACCTCCGTATACATTATTAGAGCTAACTCATCATCATGAATCTTATAAGAATCAGGAAGTGCTAACGACAATTTGTAACATAAGAATAAGAGAAGCAATATCAACATCAATCATTCCACAAGAAGGAAAACAATGTAAGTACTGCTAGCTTCTAAGAGTGGAGTATCTTTGGAAGCTCGTTCGTTTACGTTTTGTACAATTGGAGTCGTGAAAAAGAAAGAAAGGGATAGACTCACATACCTTGTATATACTGCCAAAACTCTAGTTTCCAAATGTCATAGCTCCTTAGTCTACAATAAGAGAAATGATACAATCATTATTGTTTAAGCATCGTAACCATTATATATCGATCACAACCTATTTTACCATAAAACGGGCAGTACCCTCCCCTATTTATGTGACTTCCCACAAGTTACAAAAATCACAAACAACCCAAACAACATCAACAATAATCATATTAAACCTCTCAAATAGTCCTACAATCAACAACAACACACCTACGATTTTTTGAAAATTGGGAAGTACCTATATCACTTCCTTCCCATTCAAACCAACACAAAAAATGACAAGAACAACGTAAAAAACAAAACACCCAAGCTACTACATCAAGAACCATCCGAAACCTAGCTTAAGGACCTTCCAAAATAGTCCGATACGCATAACACCTCACACATACTCACAACTTCAAGTTTAACATGTTTTCCTCCAACATCTAGGCTTGCTATGGCCTAAAATCGACTCAACCCGAGTATAGGGCGAAGAACATACCTTCTAGAACACAAATACGCAATTTGAAGAGATTACTTCATTGCTCTGCCTTCCTCAATCATCCACAAAGAGAGAAAGCGGCAAACTATCGACTAGTTCGGGTTCCTAAGGCTTGAATCCACTTGTTTCACCTTCTCCACCTTTGATTTGGCTTCCAAACCCTAGGGATATGTTTAGGAGATCTAGAGAGAGTTTTAGGTCTGATTTGGGTTGAAAATGAGGCTTGGAGATGAAGGCCACAACTTTATATAGCAAGATAATCCTCAACTGACCTTGTGGGTCCAAAGGGAGCTGCTTGCGCAGCCTCAATGTAAATATCTCTCTACGCCGATATCGTATCGACAAATAGTTTAATGAGCTAGAAACTAGACTCGTAGATATTCAATTTGGTGGATGGATCACCCTATAAATCGAAGTACATTGAGAGAAAACCTCAGTAACATTAGACCTAAATTTTCAATAAAATTATGAACATAACTTGCGACAACTTTTGTCGATCTTTGTTTCATAACTTTCTTGACTTAAAAACGTATGATATGGATATTATATGATTCAAATACCTTAAAACATGACCTCCTTAACTATTAAGCACCTCTAGTTTTACCTTGAAAGTACGAGTTACTATATCTTTGATTCGTTTAACTTCTAATTCTAATATTTGTTAACTATTCTTATACACCCTTGTAATATTTAAGACCAATATGATTAAATTCTTATCATCTCAATGATAATCTCTTCTCAGTTTTACGTCGACTAACTTACAATTTGATTCAATGTATGCGGATATGGGTTGTAATTGGTCAAGGTATCATCAGCTGAAGATTCGGGATTCAGTCATTCTAAAGACGATTTTCAAGACTCGCTATGGTCATTATAAGTTTTTGGTGATGTCATTTGGGATGACCAGTTCTCCCACAAGCTTTATGAACTTGATGAATAATGTATTCCAGTCATATATTGATTCTTGTGTCATCATGTTCATTGATGACATATTGGTGTATTCACGTAGCCGGGAGGATCATGAGCAGCACCTAAGGATCGTGCTCCAAACCTTGAGGTAGAAGAAGCTATATGCGAAATTCTCCAAGTATGAGTTTTGTCTTGATTTGGTGGCATTTTTGGGCCATGTGGTATCTAGTGAGGGAATTAAGGTAGATCTGAAGAAGGTGTAGGCAGTTCAGAGTTGGCTCAGGCCGTTTTCTGCTACCAAGATTCGAACTTTTCTAAGCTTTGCTGGTATTATTGCCGTTTTGTGGAGGGGTTCTCATCCATCACAACTTCTTTGACCAGATTGACTTAGAAGGGTGCCCCATTCAGGGGTTTTGATGAGTGTGAGGAGAGATTTTGAAGCTTAAGACTGCCTTGACCACAACTCTAGTTCTGCTTTCGCCTTCAACATTGGGTTCTTATACATTTTATTGTGATGCTTCACGGATTGGCATTGGATGTGTATTGATGCAGGAGGGTAGAGTGATTGCTTATACTTCATGTCAGTTGAAGCCCTATAAGAAGAACTATACAATACATGATTTAGAGTTGGTAGCCGTTGTTCATGCATTGAAGATTTGGAGGCCCTATCTCTATGGCGTGTCTTGTGAGATATTCACAGATCACAGGAGTCTACAACACTTGTTTAAGCAAAAGGAACTGAATTTGAGGCAGCAGAGGTGGTTACAACTACTAAAGGACTATGATATTACCATTTTTTATCATCCCGAGAAGGCCAATGTGGTGGCCGATGCTTTGAGTAGGACGACTGAGAGCATGAGGAGTCTTGCGTATATTTTAGTTGGGGAGAGACCTTTAGTATTGGATGTTCTGGTGTTGGCCAACAAGTTCATGAGATTGGATATTTCGGAGCTTAGCCGGGTTCTTGATTGCATGGTTTCTCGATCTTCTTTATTTGAGCGCATCAAGGCGCTTCAAAATGATGATCCCCACCTTCTTGTCCTTAAGGACACGGTGCGGCATGGTGATGCCAAGGAGGTCACTATTAGAGATGTTGGGGTGTTGCGGATGCATGGCCAAATTTATTTGCTCAATATGGATGGGTTGCATGAGTTGATTCTTGAGAAGGCCCATAGCTCGCGGTATTCCATTCATCTGGGTGCTGCAAAGATGTACTAGGATTTGAGGCAACACTACTGATGGAGAAGAATGAAGAAAGATATAATGAAGTATGTGGCTCGATGTTTGAACTGTCAGTAGGTAAAGTACGAGCATCAAAGACCTAGTAGTTTGCTTCAGAGGCTTGATATTCCAGAGTGGAAGTGGGAGCATATCACCATGGATTTTATAGTTGGATGTCACACCCCAACCTGGGGTAACGTGGCTAGCACCCGATGCCTTACTGGTCCGAGCGAACCACTCTATGACTTATGATCGTTCGGCAAAAACTAGAACATACATAGGCTGACTTGGCTGAATGCATTCTTTTTGTAACTATCATGGGCCAACATGGCTACAACTCGTAATGTATAGCTATAAGTGCGCAAATGCTGTATCAGTGAACCATCGTACTCAAAACATGAATACACAGGGGCTGTCATGGCATCTGACATACTATACATAATGAACCTGTGTCTACAAGGCTCTAAGAGTATCTGACATCGAAACAAGGTCGAGGCATAGCCCAAGCCTGCCCATAAGTCTGTAGAAAAACTTTTACATGATGACTTATAGACTCGACCGCACTATGAATGAAGTGGAGTCTTACCAATTCTTTGCTGAATGCTAACCTCGTCTACTATGAGGGCTTGTCAAACTGATTAGCTACACCTGCAGGCATGAATGCAGCGTCCACAACAAAAATGACTTCAGTACGAATATTGTACTGAGTATGTAAGGCAAAACTAAAACATAACAATAAGCCAACATCAATGAGAGAGATATAAATATTAACCTGAACCTCTGAAGTGCCACTGAGGGCCATGATATGCATACTAATTATACATATATATTTAATGAATCTCTTTGGACTATTATCTATATCATAACTTGACTACCTAACTGATCAATGGTAGCTGTCCCACTGGACATAGCACGGTGGTAAATGTATGACTGCCCGACCGGCCGTAGCTTGGTGATAAATAAAGATGCATATAATATTACATTATAATCATTAACATCTTTATCGTATGCCTCAATAGGGACTTAGGAACATACTTAGACATGCTTTGCATTACATTTCATAGGGATGAATAACGTAGACATCCTTAACTACCAAGAGTAGAACCATTATGGAATAACATTACGTTTACGTTTTGTTGCTTGGATCATGCCAAAAGAAGGAAGGATTAGCCTTAACATACCTTATCCACGAAGCTACAAATTTTTCACAAGTCCTCGCACTTCTTACGGATGGTAATCTATATCATACAAAGGATTGGTATCAATATTGACTCATATTCTATAGGGAAGTTCATTTAGTCATTTTATTGAACAACTTATGTGCATAGTTTCATAGGGTCTTTTATAGTTCCAATTCAACCCGCTTTAGCAAATTATCCTTCATATTCACTCCTCCTCACCCCACCATGATATCCATACCTTTATAGTTCCATTTGGTATTTTAAATCATATAAAAACAGCTCACACAACATCGCCCAACGTCAAGTTTCATAGTTACTAGTTTCTTCAAGAATCCTCCAACAACATTCAACCCAACACTTGTAAAAACTTAATATTAGGTTAGAAAAGATAAAACTTACCTAAAATAAACCAATAACCGTATGTTCTTTAACTTACTTCACCTTGAAGAAACCCTCAAAGCATCAATAGCAAGGAAGGACTTGGTTGCACTAGTTCTGTAAGATTTCCGACACTTGTTTTGTGTTGTTTCCCTTTTGTTTTGACCTAGAACCATTTGAGAGCTATAATATTACATTAAGGAACAAGAATTAGTCCAAATCCGAAGTCACTTCACTTGAAAGAATCCTCCAAAACAGCCACAAGATGAAGAACTACGATCTAGTAAGCACCACGGGATTTCTAGCGTTGGATTCATATTTTTATCTTTGGTTTTCACTCTAGAATTATGGAGAAAGCTTGGAGAGAATCTAGGAGGGTTTAGGAACTATTTTGGTCGAGAAAAATGAGTTAAAAGGAGTTAAAATTGACTTGACGTTTCTACCGACTTTGTGGGTCCCAAAGGAGCTGCTTGTGCAGTCTAGTGAAAATGCGAATATCTCTCTGCTCCAATGTTGTATCGACGAACGGTTTAATGCGTTGAAAACTAGACTCGTACATATCCAATTTTATGGGTAGATCACCCCTTAAGTCGTATTGTATTGAGATAAAAGCTCTCCTACATTTGACCTAATGTTTAGTGCATTCATGAACATAGCTTGTGATGACCTTTCGTCGACTTTTATTTTACAACTCGCTTGACTTCAAAAATCAGCACACGACTATCATTCGACTAAAATAACTCATAGCATCGACCTTCTTATCATGTTAATAACTCTAGTCTCACCCCAAAAGTGCGGGTTATAACATTCCTAACTTACCAACTTTAGACAAAACTTATTTTATTCAATTCATTTAGCTTCTAAACCTTCCAAACCTCTTGGTACTTGAAGTTCATGATCTTAAACATTTGTAACCTCCAAGGTAACATAATTAACTTACTTATATACTTTCAAAGAGGATCTCATTTCTGAGCTTACATCAATTGACTTATGACGTACTTTTACGTACAAAAGCATGGGGTGTAACATTGGACTTACATGGACCTTGAGGAAATACGATACAGTGTGGGTCATTATGGATAGGCTGACCAAGTTTTCACACTTTGTTCCGGTTGTGACTTCCTACTCTTCAGAGCAGCTGGATCGGATTTATATTCGTGATAATGTTCATCTTCATGGTGTGCTAGTGTTTATCATATCGAATCACGACAAGCTGTTCATATTGCATTTTTAGAGAACCGTGCAGCATGAATTAGGCACACAGGTTAAGATAAGCTTGGCGTTTCATTCCCAGATAGACGGGTAGTCCGAGCGTACTATTAGATCTTGGAGGACATGCTACGCACCTGTGTTTTTGATTTTGGGGGTTCATGGGTTCAATTCCTAGCACTCACAGAGTTCGTATACAACAAGAGCTACCAATCGAGTATCTAGATGGCTCCTTATGAGGCCATATATGGGAGGCAATGTCGTTCTTCAATTGGTTAGTTTGAGCTAGGAGGCTAGGCTGTTAGGCACTAATTTGGTTAGAGATGTCTTGGAGAAGGTGAAGTTGATTCCTGATCGGCTTCATACAACACAACCCAGGTAAAAGAGTTATGCTGATCAGCGGACCCATGATATTGCATTAATGGTGGGAGAGAGGGTTCTACTCAGAGTTTCACCCATGAAGGATGTGATGAGATTTGGAAAGAAGGGCAAGTTGAGCCCTAGGTATATTGGTCCTTTTGAGATCCTTGAGAGAGTTGGTGAGGTGGCATAAAAACCTGCATTGCCACCCAGCTTATCAGGAGTTCACCCGGTGTTCCATGTTTCCATGCTCCGAAAGTATCATGTTGATCCGTCACATGTATTAGATTTCAGCTTAATCTAATGGGACAAAGATTTAACTTATGTTGAGAAGCCGGTATCTATCTTGGACAAGCAGGTTCGGAAGTTGAGGTCAAAGAATATAACTTTAGTGAAGGTTCAACGGAGGGGTCGATTGGCCGAGAAGGCGACCTGGGAGATCGAGCACGATATGCGGAGTTATTATCCTCACATTTTTGGCACTTCAGGTATGTCTCTATGCACGTTCGAGGATGAATGTTTGGTTTAAGTGGGGGAGAATGTAATTACCCGACTGATTATTTTATGTATTTAAATTCTGTTTCTCCTTTTGAAGCTTTCTGTATGTGTATTTGTGTGTTATTACTTGCGGAGATAGTTAGTTTCGTTTCGGGGAAGTTTTTGAATGATGTGGATCCTTGGGTTCTTAGTTTAGAAGCTTAAGTTAAAAATATTGATCGAGGTTTGACTTTTGGGAAAACGACCCCAGAACAGCGTTGTGAGGATTCAAATAGGTTTGGATTGTGAATTTGAACTTCGGCATATGCCCAAAATTAAATTAGGAGGTTCCTAGGTTGATTTGACTTATTTTGTCGAAAGTTGGCAATTTGAAGGTTTAAAGATTTTCATAAGTTTGACCGTAGGTTGACTTTATTCCTATTGGGCTCGAATTTTGGTTTCGGGACTTGGAATAAGTCTGTCTTGTTATTTGGAACTTGTCTCCAAAATATGGTATCATTCCGAGTTGGTTTGACAGGAATCAAACGCTTGTTTGTGATTCTAGTAATTCTTGAGTTTATTGTGAAATTTCATGTGTTTTGATATTCGATTCGTGATTACGGATGTTATTTTGGTGTTTTGATCACGCAAGTGAGTTCATATGATATTCTTAGACTTGTGTGGATGTTTGGTGTGTAGCCCCGAGGGCTCGAGTGAGTTTCAGACGTGTTTCAGATTGGTTTGAGCTCATTCTAGGTTGCTAATGTGCTGGTGCTGCAATTATCACTATTGCGAGCACCAACATCGCAATTGCGAAGTTGGAAGGGGAATCTCAGGTAGCACAATTGCGACAATATCGCAATTGCTAAGGTTGGTCTTTGGATGGGTATCTCGCATTTACGACCAACTAACCGCATTTGCGAAGTTAGTTTCACATTTGCGACATTCCCTGAGCTTGTCAGGTGCCACATTTGCGATGGGATGTCTGCATTTGCGAGGGTTCTCAATTATGAACCCCAGGTAGGTTTTGCGACTTCTGCACCTGAACAAAAGGGCTGAAAAACGGGACTTAGCTTCATTTATCACATTTTAGAACCCTAGACTCGGTAGGAGGCGATTTTGAGGAGGGATTTTCACATACAACTACTGGGTAAGTGATTTTGATCCATTTTCAATCATATTACATGATTATTTATGATATTTAACCTCTAATTTGTGGAATTTGAAGAGAATTTTTGGGGAATTTTGTCTATGTTATGAAAAATGAAAATTTGAGATTTGAGAGTCAAATTGGACTCGGATTTAAAAACAAAACACATACGTGAACTCGTGGGATTTAGGTAGTCGAGATCTATCCTTGGACTCGGGTTTTGATCGGGCGAGCCCGGGGTTGACTTTTATTGACTTTTGGAGAATTATGTGAAGATCTTAGCTTTATTAATCGAATTTGGTTTCTTTTGCATCATTTGATGATATTAAGTTGTCTTTTGTTGGATTTGAGCCGTGCGGAGGTGAATTTTAAGGGAAAAGCAATTTTTGAGTGCTGATTTGGCCTAGTTGAGGTAAGTACTTGCCTAACTTTGTGGGGATGGGGGGGAGGGGAGGGAAACTACGCTGCAGGATTTGGTTCAGTTACACTATTTGAATTATGTGGAAGACTGTGTATACGAGGTGATGAGTGTGTACATGGCCTTATATGTGGAAATTGACCGATTTGGACTCTTAAGTTTCTTATATGCATTTAATTGAAGTTATATCATGTTATAACTTTCATTTTCAAGTTTATTCTTATATGCATTTAATTGAAGTTTTTATTACACATTTTATCTTTCATTGTCAAGCTTACGCATTTAATTGAAGTTGATATCATATGTTCAATCTTTCATTGCCAAGTTTACTCATATATGCTTTAGTTGAAGCGGTTATTATATGTTCTATCTTTCATTATCGAGTTTACTTTTATATGCATTTAATTGAGGTTGTTATTACATGTCATATCTTTCATTGTTAAGTTTATTACAACAACAACAATAACACCAAGCCAAGTGAAATCCCACAAGTGGGATCTGGGGAGGGTAAAGTGTACACAGATCTTGCCCTTACCTTTTGGCGGTAGAGAGACTGTTTTCAAAAGGCCCTCGACTCAAATGAAGTGAAAATGAAGCAATAAATAGATAGTAGTAATAACAAGGTAATTAGACATGGGCGCAAATGGAAATATGTGCAATAACAGATTTTTAAGAATACGACACTATAAAAATAAAGTCAATCTTGCTGGAAATAATGACATAATGTGAAATAGCAAGGGGCTATGTAACGACCCGACAAGTCGTTTTGAGTATTTACACTTTGCTCGATGGTTTGAGGGCATGAGCAGCTTCATATAATGTATTATGACTTACATGAATCGTCGGTTTTGGTTTTCAGGTGATTCGGAATTTGATTTGGAAGAGTGAATTTTATGTTTGAAGCTTTAAATGGTAAAAGTAGATCAAGTTTCACTTTTGTGTATCTGAACCCGGATTGGAGTTCTAATTATTCTGTTAGGTCCGGATGGTGATTTTGGACTTGGGCGTATGCCCGGATTTGCATTCGGATGTTTCTAGAAGGTTTCGACACTAATTGGCGAAAGATGGCAATTTGAAGGTTTGGAATGTTTATAAGTTTGACCAGGAGTTGACTTTGGTTATATCGGGTTCGAATTGTGGTTCCGGGAATTGGGAGAGCTTCGTTATGTCATGTAGGACTTCGGTGCAAAATTTGAGTTTATTCTGAGTTGATTTGATATGGTTCAGCGCGAGTTTTGAAAGTTGAAAGTTTAAAAGTTCATTAAGTTTGATTTGAGGCACGATTCATGATTTTGATATTATTATGCATGATTGAGGCCTCTAGTAGGTTCGTGTTGTGTTATAAGACATATTGGTATGTTCAGATGGGGTCTCGAGAGGCTCGGGTGAGTTTCAGACGTTGTTAAGATCATTTCGAATGGTTTTGCATTGCTGGTTTTCTACTGTTACATGTTGTTTCTGGTGTTCTTTGCGATCGCGAAGGTCTAGCCGCGGTCGCGAAGTTTATTTTGGATTTGCTGTGAATTTGTTCTTTGCGTTCGCGTGAGGATGAACGCGTCCGCGTAGAGTTAGGGCTGGTCTTCATCGCGTTCACATCTGCTTCTGCGCGTTCGCATAATGATTGGGCTGAGCCAGGCAGGATGCTGGTTTCCTCTTCGCATTCACGACGTTGTTCCCGTGATCGCGTAGTTTTGTCAGCCTTGTGTATCACATTCGTGAGGCTTTTGCTGCGATTGCGTAGAAAATTTCAGGGGCAGTGTATTTTTCTTCTTCGTGATTCATTGATTCGCCCAGTGGTTATAAGTACTTTATTTTCGGAGGTTTCGGTCATTTTAATATATTTTGAGGTATGGAGCTCGGATTGAAGCAATTTTTGAGGCAATTTTTACCATATGAATTGGGATAAGTATTCTAAACTCGGTTTGATTGTATTTCGTGAATCGTCTTCGTTTTTGGCATTTGGATTATGAATTTCAAAGAGAAATTTTGGGGTTTTGTCTAAAATTTCATAAAGTGAATTTTTTTAGTTTGAACATTGATTTGGAGCCAAATTTGAGTGAAACTAGTATGGTTGGACTCGTAACTGAATGAGTTATCAAATTTTGTGAGTTTTGTCGATTTCGAGGTGTGGGCCCGAGTTTGACTTTTTGGTTGACTTTGGGCCTTTGATTAAAGATTCCACCTTTATCAATTGGGTTTGTTTTCTTTGGCATTATTTGATGTTCTTGAGTTGCTTTTGGCTAGCTTGAGCCATTCGGAGGCAGGTACGCGTGGGATGGCGTTTTTAGAGTATTGTTTCGCTTTCTCGGTATTGGATTCGGCTTGTTCAAGGTATGTAACACTTCTAAACTTGGTGCTGTGGGTATGAACCCTTGAATATACGTATTATGTGTTTGGTGTTGAGGTGATGCACATGCTAGGTGAAGGGCGTGTGGGCGTGCACCGTCTGAATTATGACTCGTTTGATTCTATGGTACTCTATAGTTACCTAATCTTGTTTCTACCTATGAAATTCCTACGTGCTAGAGTAATTAAACTGTGATCCATGTTAGAAACCATGTTTAGCTATATTCTTATCTTGTTGGGACCTACTGAGGTCATTTCTGTTGTTGAATTATTTTCTTAAACAGCAATTATGTACTAAGTCACATTCATCATTTTCATATCATATCTCAGTCTCTATTATCATCTATTGTTACATCATGTATCATTGTTTGGGCTGATTGGTATGAGATTTGTGAGCCTGGGAGACTGGAGAGATTGATGACTGAGTGAGGCCGAGGGCTTGATTGTGAGTGATGATTACGGGATCGCGCTGCACGTCGTAACATGCTTTATTGATTCGTGATGGGATCAGGCTGTACGTCGCAACATGCCATGTTGGCTTATATTAGCACTTGGGCATGATCCACCCCTCCGGAGTCTGACATACCAGTAGTGAGCGCATGTACCGAGTGCCGAGTGTGAGAGTCGAGTGATTGAGAGTGTTGATTGATTGGGAGGTGCTGAGTGATTGAGAGTGTTGAGTGATTGGGAGGTGCTGAGTGAGGTGAATAGTCCGAGAGCATGAGCACATGAGTTTATCTTTGTGGTGCATTACATTTGACATGCATACTTGGTATGTAGGCATAGAGATGCATTTTCTCATGCTATACGGTATTGTAACATTTATGACTTCTCATACACAGTGACATGTAGGCATAGAAATGTACTTTCCTCATGTTATCCGATAATGGAGCATCTTATTAGTTGTTGAAAGTTTTTTTTGGGGAAAAATCACAGTTTTTCTGACATACTCACATTTTGGTGACTTCGATGAAAGATTTGGATTTTACTGTTATACTTGAAATGCATGCCTATTTTACGTAACTGTGAACGAGCTGAGCATCATAACTTTGAGTTATTTATTTTACTATTTTTATTATATTGTTATGAGTTGTTGTTGGCTATTGGTGTTGGATTCTGACCGTTGTCCAAGCTCGTCACTGCTTTCAACCTAAGGTTAGGTTTGTTACTTATTGAGTACATGTGGTCGGTCGTACTCATACTGTACTTCTGCACCTTGCGTGTAGATTTGGAGCTGATATTACTATGTATGGTGGGATTTGGCTTTGAAGATGAACTTGCGATCCAGTTGTAGCTGCCTCTTGTTCATGGTAGCTTTAGATTTATCAAAATTTGTTTATGTACATTTCAAATAGATGATGTATTTATTTCATACTAGCTTTGTAAACTCTAAATCTTAGAAGCTCATGATTTGTACTACTAGTCCTTGGGATTCTGTATAAAAGCTTAGATATTTCATTATTTATTTTCTTAGTTAGTCTCATTTAAGTGTGATTGTTGCTAATTGGCTTACCTAGCGGGTTGAGTTAGGTGCCATCACGATTAGTTGGATTTTTGGGTCGTGACAGGCTAGGAATAGCAAAATACAAGACTAGTACTAATACTACTGGGATGCCTAGACGAAACTCTAGACTGCCTGTCAACCCACAACCCTAATTCTCGACCTCCATACCCTTCTATCGAGGGTCATGTCCTCGGTATGCTGATGTAGCGCCATGTCCTGCCTAATCACCTCACCCCAGTACTTCTTAAGCCTCCATCTACCCCTCCTCTGACCCCCCATGTTCAACCTCTCACGCCTCCTAACCGGGGCATCAGGGTCTCTCTTCTTCACATGTCCGAACCATCTTAACCTCGATTCCCAACAACTTATCTTCTATAGGAGCCACGCCCACTTTGTCCCTAATATACTAGTTCCTAATCTTATCCCTCCTGGTATGCCTACACATCCATCTCAACATCCTCATTTCCGCTACTTTCAACTTATGGACATGAGATTTCTTGACTGGCCAACACTCGGCTCCATATAACATGGCCGATCTACCTACCCCTTTATAGAGCTTGCCCTTAAGTCTAGGTGGCACATTCTTGTCATACAAAACACCAGAAGCGAGCCTCCATTTCATCCATCCAGCTTCAATACAATGTGCGACATCCTCGTTGATCTCTCAGTTATCCTGTGCCACAGACCCAAGATATTTAAAACTATCTCTCCTGGGGATGACTTGTGTATCCAGTTTCACGTCCATTTCTGCTTCGTAAGCCCCAACACTAAATTTACACTCCAAGTACTTTGTCTTTGTCTTGGTCAACTTAAAACCTTTAGATTCTAGGGTCTATATCCACACCTCTAGCCTAGCATTAACCCCGCAACGCGTCTCATCAATCAGTACTATGTCATATGCAACTAACATACACCATGACACCTTTCCTTGAATGTGTCGCATCAACACATCCATCTCGTCAACACTTTTTATGCATTTAATTGAAGTTGTAGTTATTGGGAGCTATGTGTTGTGGTGATATTTATATTGTTGTTGTGGAAATGTTGTGGCATATGGGCACGTGTGGTGTGAGTTGATGATTGTGTTGTGATGAGATGCGTATGCGGCGGTATAAGGGTGGAGATATTGATGCGCATGCGGCGAGATAAGGGGGATTTATGCGCGTGCTGTTAGTAAGGGTATTACTTCATTTGAAGCGCACGCGGTGATATAAGGGGTCTAAAGCACGTGAAGCTATTTCAAAAAAAATATTTTTAGAGTAAATATAAGGCTCACGCGGCGATATAAGGAAGATTTGTGAATTGCGACTTGTGGAACGTGATTATGAGGTGGGGTACCTCAATATAATTCTTGTTGTACATTCTATGTTGGAATGACTTGTTGATTTGAATGGTTATTGTTCTCTTTAATTTACTTCACTTCTATTTTTGACTGTATTTGATTATTTTTTGTTATGTTCACATGTTTACTCCTTGTTGTCATTTATTGCCTTTTATTTTTTTGTTGTTAGTGTTATATCAATATTATGCTATGTTGTCATTTCTTGCTTTTACTTCCCATTGTTAGATTTATATTTACATTCTGCACAGGTTTTTATGTGTGGTAAGTATCTTGACTTGACATCGTCACTACTCCACCGAGGTTAATCTTGATACTTACTGGGTACTATTGTAGTGTACTTATATTACGCTTCTGTATATTTTCGTGTGGATCCAGGTACATCTGCATGTGCCGGACGCTAGTGAGTTGATTCAGACATCGTAGAGACTTCAAGGTATACCTGCTTGACGCTCGAAGGCCTCAATGTCACCTTCTAGTGATCATATGCTATTGTTTCTTTTATTCCCGAACAGTATTGTACTTAAGGTTTCTAGTGAACTCGCTGTAGAGCTTGTGACTCTGTACCACCGGTTTTGGAACTGTATGACTGTTAGTTTAAATTATATTTTCAGTTAAACATATCGTACTTGTTCCTCAAATTACAGCCAATCTTCTTAGCGTTTCTAAGGTTATTAGTTATGACAACGTCATAATTGAGTTTTATCCTTCTTGTTGTTTTGTAAAGGATCCACAAGGAAAGGTCCTTTGAGTAATGATAAGGAGTGATATTTGTTATCTTGCTGCCTTTCTTCATTCCTCTCAACCGCAAGCTTTTCTTGGTGAAAGGTTCCTATCCAAACATTGCACGATCATTTTGGTCATCCTCATGAGTCCGTTCTCTGTCCTAGCTTCCAATGTTGATCTTTCAGTTTCCAGCAATAAACTTCAGTTGATCTGTGGCCTATGTCAACTTGGCATAATTTGTCGTCTATTTTCTTATTCATCTCATATGTCTAGTTCTTTTTCTTTTAAATTAGTTTATTCTGATGTATGGTGTTCTGCTCCAACTGATTCTATTAATGAAAATATGTGCTTTGTTTAATTTTTTTTATGACTATTCCAAATTTGTATAGATCTTCTTTATGTATTCTAAATCTCAAGTATTTACCATCTTTAAATATCATATCAAAATTGTGGAAACTCAATTTATTTGTAAGATCAAATCTATTTAAACTGATTGGGTTGGTGAATATCACAATATCTCTATCTTTGTCTAAGATTTAGGTATAATTTACTATGTCACTTCTCCTCATACTCATGGTCAAAACAGCGCTCCTGGACATTGTAAGTGTATTATTGTTGAAAAAGGACTTGACCTTCTTACCAATTCATCTCTTCCCTTACCTTTGCGAACGTGCCTTCTTTACATCTACTTATCTCCATAATCAGATGATTAGTCGATCTCTTAATTTTCAATCTTCCTTTTCTCTTCTCTTCAATTGTAGTCACAATTACTCGTTACTTAAAGTTTTTCTGTTTATGTTATCCTTTTCTGCGTCCCTACAACAACCATAAACTTTAGTACAGATCTTTGCCTTGTGTTTTCTTAGGTTACAACAGTAAACACAAAGGGTACCTATGCTTTCATGTTTCATCAAGACGTCTTTACATTGCCTATCATGTAATTTTTTATGAACAAACATTTCATTACTCCATGCTGACCAGTAGTTCCAACCCTATATCTCTTTCTTCAAATTCCCTTAATCATAGCTTACTCATATCTCTATTACCATCATCTTGTACCTCTCCCATTCTTGTTTCCCCTCGTCAACTGTGATGATCCCAATCTTCCTCCGTAGGATGTCGTGATTGTACCTAGTCTCTAAGACTAGGTAAGCCTAACATACATGAAGAATTAACGGAATAACAATAAAACTCCAACTTAAATAAAAGCTCTCATAAAAAGGACTCCACAATACGACTGAATACAACACCCAAAATGTGGTGATACCGAGTCGCAAGCTCTACACGAGTATACGGAAACATCCCTATACAACAGTATCTATAAAAGGAGAATGAAATAGAAACTAGATAGAGGGTGACTCCGAGGCCTACAAATGCCGGTAGGTATACCTTGAAGTCTCCGATCCAAGCTCAACTCAGGGATGCCTATCCTACTATGAAGTACCTGGATCTGCACAAAAAGATGTGCAGAAACGTAGTATGAGTACACCATAGCGATACCGAGTAAGTATCAAGCCTAACCTCGGTAGAGTAGTGATGAGGTCAGGTCAATACACATACTGCAATAAATAAAGAAACTGAACAGGAATAGTACAGTATAATAATAGAAACAATGGAAATGATACAATGAAGAAATATAACAAGAATAGCTACACTGAAATTAAGGCAATTAAGACATCACAAAAGAAAACACATAATAAGAAGGCCAAGGAAACGATGCAAACAAAACACAAGTGACGTAAATAAAAGGTATCAACAAGAATCACTACCGAGGTACCGCCTCGTAATGTCATCTCATAAATCAAATCACAGTCTTTCCTTCTACCACTGCGGGAGCCTTGCATTTAGTTTTGAAAATTATTTTCTTGAAATAGCTACCCGTGTTTTAACCCACCTTATTACACCGCATGACTTCAAGTAGTTCCCTTACTAGCAACACGCGTATCAAGCCGACCTTATCTCACTGCATGCATATCAACCTCAATCCTTATACCACCGCATGTGTATCAATATCACAATATATCACTAATCGCAGCTCAAGTGCCCAAAACCACAACTTGCCAAAGAAGTCAACAATAATAATGTTTCCACAATAAATAGCCCATGGCTCAACCACAATATGTACAAGAGTCTCAACAATAGCAATCAAAAGTGAATGTCTCAATAAGAATGGTATTTCAATAATTTACAACTTTACCTCAATGTGAATCACAGCCTTTAAAACGTCAACACTATAATTCAATAATAAGATATTCCAAGAAATAACAACTTCAAGTAAGGTAACTCAATAATTAAATAATTAACAAGAAAATGAGAGAACAATAACTTCAACTAAGCATGTAAGGCAAATAACAAGTAAGAGATGAGACAAGTATTTACAATGTCAAGTAAATCAAGTAATGATAGATTAACGATGATGAAGATAACATGTTATGACAATTCAATTAAAGGCATGAAAAGAATCTACATAACTTTAACTGGTCAATTATCATATTTATTCTGTCTACCCACTCGTCACCTTGCGTACACGGCCTTCACATACCACAATTAACACAAAACAAAACCAATCCTAAGGGGTCATTCCCCCACACAAAGTTAGACAAGACACTTACCTCAAAACACGCTAACTCAATCCACTGGTAAGCCTTTCCGGCAAATCACGTAAGGATAGATTAACGATGATGAAGATAACATGTTATGACAATTCAATTAAAGGCATGAAAAGGATCTACATAACTTTAACCGGTCAATTATCATATTTAGCCCATGTACTCACTCGTCACCTTGCGTACACGACCTTTACGTACCACAATTAACACAAAACAACACCAATCCTAAGGGGTAATTCTCTCATACAAAGTTAGGCAAGACACTTACCTCAAAACACGCTAACTCAATCCATTAGTAAGCCTTTCCCGCGACTATCCAACTCCGAACGGCTCAAATCTAGCCAAAGTAACTTTATACCATAAATACAAACCATAGAAAACTATTCCAGACAATAAAGTTGCAATCTTAAAGAAAAATAAAAAGTCAACCCCGGGCCCGCATCTCTGGATCCGACCAAACTTATAAAATCCGAACATCCATTCGATAACGAGTCCAACCATATTAAAATTACTCAATTCCGATCTCAAATCGACCTTCAAATCCTCAAAATATGGTGTATGAAGTTTTCACAATTTTTTCCAATTTTTCTAACTCAAAACACTAATTAAGTGGTAAAAACAATGATGGATTCGTGTAAAATAATTAAATCTGAGTTAGTATCATTTACCCCAATCAACTCCTTGAAAATAACCAAAATCTGGTCATGTACTAAATCAAGGTCATTAGGAAGTCCAGCGAGTGTAAGAACTAGAAACATCTTATGTCGTTGCTCTTGTTGCTTTTCAATACTAGCAGAAACTGGCATGAACTTCTCAAATCTTCCATGACAGCCTGTACTTGTCCCAAGTAAGTAAACATAACCAATTTTTGTTTCTTCAAGTTTGTCATTCGCGATATTACATCATAAAAACAAGATATGTCATTAGTGTATAAAGTACGAGCCTTTTCCCAAGAAAATAACATGTGTGGAATGGACGGAACAAGGGCATCAACTAGGAATCAATAGATCACCACAGGATACTACATAACTGAGCATCGACCTTCTCCTAAAGTGCTTTGACCTTTTAATCTCCTTCGCTAGCCCTTTTTGTTAAATGATCTTGAACACCTTGATCTTTACACCACAAATCGATTGACGAAGCCTAAGATAAGTAGTTTGAACTTCCCATTAAAGGTTGAGGTAATCATAATACCGGAACTTCCAGAACCCGTGTTTTTAGACCCAAAAGCATCAACTCCCAAAAGACATTGTTAGATAGAAAAAAGGTCTAGCAAATTAGAACAAATCATCGGAATTGAAGCACGACGACTTTTTCGGCTAGGTTTTCTTTTCCGGATGTTTTCTCACTGCCGCTCTGATACCATGTGAGAAATAATACACGAAAAAATTATATTATTCATGTTAATTGTAATACAATGAACCTTATTTATAAGTACACATAATATATAACCTACTCCTATTACCTATGAGACTAGGACTAATTAACTATTTATAGTGGAGGTTTTCCTTTTTCATCATCTTAATAATTTGTTCAGAATCGGTGCTAATTTGTAGAGGGATGAAATTTTTGTCAAGAGCTATTTTCAGTCCCTGACAGAGGGCTTAAATTTCAGCCTCAACACTGGTGGTATGTGGGATACCCTTCATGTAGCCTAGCACCCAGTCACCTCTGTTGTTCCTGAAAACACCCCTAACCCCTCCTACTTCTGCTTTTGGACAAGCAGCCCATCTGTGTTGAGTTTGTAGTAGTCACTTGGTGGGGGTTCCCATTTGATGTAGATTGCAGTTGTGTTTTCCCTGTCAATGTGATGGACAACAACATGGTAGTACTCTGTAACTCTAGCAATGGTTTAGGCAATAAGGATGAAGTTTATCTTTTTCTCAAAAGACATTGTTGTTCCTGGTGAACATATGTTCCAAAAACAGAAAGGCAGGAGTGTTTTCGAGTTAATTGAATCATTGAAATGCATGTTCTTAACCTTATTCCATGTGTGTTCCCAATTGTTCATTGTAAAGCAAGGTGTGGGTGAAAAGCATGGTTGATACACTCCTGTGATAGTGATAGCCAGAAGATTTTAGCATTGTTGCATTCAAAGAAAATGTGATTAGTGTCCTCCACTTTAGAGCTACAAAAATAGCATATGGGGCTTACATTTAAGCCAATGATGTTTCGATGTTTGCCAGCCTATTGTGCTGCAGAAACCATGTGAACATTTTTATTTTATTTGGAACTTTTAGTTTCCAAATCCAACCAAAAAGATCATCATGGTCATTACTGAAGTCCAGTTCAGATCTAATAAGGTTGTAGCCTCACTTAGTGCTAAAAATTTCATTAACAGTGAAGTTCCAGATAAGCTTATTTTTAGTATTGGTTATAGCAGGGATGAAGTAGATTGGATAACACTTATAATATCCATGAGAATGGGGTAATGAATGGAATTTAAGGTTCCATTCCCCGTTGTGAACGATGGAGTTGATTTTTAGGGTCAAGTCAGAGTTATGCCAAGGTCCATAAAGGATAGAGTTCAGAGGTTGCATATTGGGGATCTAGTATCAGTAGTGAAGTTGACTTTATCCCCTTTATGGACAACCCATCTAGATGCTTTAATGCATACTTTCCATCCCTCTTGTATGCATTGCCAAGTCCTAGTTTTTGCTTTAGGTCTACTCTGACTTCAAAACGATTAAAGAATATCTAACTAAACAATGGGGGTACGACATGCCTAAATTTAAATTTATGATATTGCAATTCGATTAATTTATGATTTTTCTAGGGATAGTTTCATGAATGATCATTTTGCAATTGCTATGATTTCTACCAAGGAAATTGCATTTGAAATGAATATCGAATATGAATTTCTAAGAAACATGTGATATATTGAAAGAACCATTTGATGAGAATGTTGAAAATAAAATCTCAAATCTCTCGAAAAGTCTTTTAGAGTTGATTACTTTTATACATAGTAGACAAGACTATTTTCATTTCATAATAGGTTTGAACAATTCGAGGCATATGAAAATATTTTTGGTTCCCTAGTATTCGAGAACATCATGAGCCCTTTGTTTTTGCAGAACAAGCTCAACAAGTAATATTTATACAAGATCCTCAAGATCATGAATCGTTTATCCCTAGGTTAATTAAACCTTGAGATATTTTTAATAAGGGAGAGAAAATAGTTTGTAGTTTGAGTCATCAATGCAGAGTGATGCCACTGACTTGGCTCTTTTAGAAAATGCTCGTGTTCTAGAAGATGAGTATAATGACTGGGTAAGAAGTGGTGTCGATGGGATTGTAATTGATACAAACGTACATTCTCAAGCTTCTCTAAATGATGGTGAAGCTAATGTTGAAGGAGGAAATGACATTGAAAATAATGTGATTCTGAATAAGATAACTGGAACTTATAGAATATTTTTCTTTCAAGTGTTATTTAAGAGCTGCTAAGCTTTTGTTATTTTTTTTACTTCAGAAATTTAAATATTGAATGTTTAAGTGAATTCGTTGTGCTATTTTTTTTTAACTTATATTTTACTTATTGTATCCATTAAATTGTGATATGCTAAGGTAGTATTGCCACTGGATAATTTTTTTGTAGTTCATCAATAACTCTTATCTCTAGAACAATCGTTATTGCACGGCTTTGTTTGTATGCACGAATCATTAATTTTTTTCACATCTTGACATAAGGATGATGGTTTCTCCTGCTTTACGTATGACCTGTTGATCTGTTGGATTTAATCTGGTACTAGTATAACTTAATATAGCTAGATAATTTCTGTATTTTGGATAAGGAACTATGCAAACTAGAGGTCGCAAGCGACTCATAACATGAACAAGATAATGATGAAAATGTGCGACCTTATATTGAGCAGTTGATGGATGGTCAAAACCACTCTGCAGCCAAACCTTATATTGAGCAGTTAATGGATAATCGAAACTACTCTGAATATCAAGCACATGATGAGCAATCTAATGAGTTGAATAGTTCCGCTGGTTGATATTGAGGCTCAACATAATGATGATGAATCAGGTAACACTTTTCTTTGGGATTGCTTTCAAATCTTAATTGTGTGAAAACTTTATTTAATCTAACTAGTTTTTATTGTGTAATTAGCAACTGAAATTTTATGTAATTTTTATTTGGATATCTAACTTTTTTATATAATGTAACTAGCAACAAAAATTAAAGTGTTATTTGCTTGTATTTATTATGTCCAATGCAAAATTGCTTTATTTTAGAGTATTTGGGAGGGGAAAGAAAAGTTGTTGTGGCTGTGGAGAGGCAGGGGTGGTCTGTATGTTTTGAGCTTGGTGACTTCAGTAGAAAAGCTCTTAAAATGTAAAAGTTGTTGCAATAAAGTTAGTTGCAGCTTTTAGTTTCCTCAAATAATAAGGAAAGGTCTCTATGCAGCAGTAAATGAAGAACTGAAGCAACATAAAAAATCATACGCCACAGCCACAAAATGCAAAATGCCTCTTTTGAATAGTAAAGAATAGATAAAATTGAAGAGCAATTGATGTCATGCTTTTGTTCTACTGTCTAATGTTTAGATGTTTACTTTGTTTTGTAATTTCTATTTTGATAACTAGAATCTCTTGGTGCTGGATATGTACTTGTACTTATTAGTTTTAAAGTGCATTGTTGTACACTTTTGTAATTCGATTAACATCAGGAATTCCATATTCGTTTTGCGTAAGTATAAGAATTGGTTGTTTTCATATATTTTATTATATTGTTCTTGTTAATGAGATGAAACAATGATCTACTTAAGCTATTTGCACATCTAGTACACGAATATCCCGTGGTGCAGAAATAACAGCACCCAAACTCATTTGCTCTTTCGATCGTTAAGTAATGAGGGAAGACAACTTAGGTCCACCCAGTTGCTACCCTTGAACCCCTATAAAAGATTTTTTCATTGTTTACCAAAACAAGGTAAATTATTGCATTGACCAACAGGCCTTAGCAGTAAGAATATGTAATACCTGTCTAAAGCCCATCAAAAGATTCATGAATCCATCTTTATGCTTGCAGAAAAAGATAAGACATCGGATATCCTATCTTACTCGCCGTCTGGATCCCTCTAGTCTATTGCTGTTTCATTTACTAATAGGCTTCTGTTGCCAGATTATGCACATCATATCATCTGCTTTATAATATGTTTTGTTGGTGATCATCCAGGTTACACTTCAGATTATAACCTCAAGCTGGATAAGATGTGACACAAAATCTTTGAGAAAAATTACTTATTGGACTAACCACATCTAACTATTAGAGGAAATTGATGCAATCACACTTGTGCAACTTCAATATGTTGAAGCATTATTTGCTTCTTCATCACTATATATGTTAATTTCTGATTGTCATACTTATACAAAGAAACTATTAGCTCGAAATAATTTTGCGAGAATGGAATTAGCCCTTATGACGTTTGTTTGGGTTCACCTGCACATCTCACAGGGATCTTCCACCAACTCTTCTGCTTTACACAACCACATGTGTTACTCCAGCATCCTAACAACTCTTTTCTAGTCCTTGGCATGCTCCACTTAAGTCCAATCATGCTAAGGGAGAACTGCCAAAGTTGATCCGCCACCACACAATGTAAGAATAATCTTCTGAATATATGGTGTGCAACCTCTTCTGAACATATGGTGATCTGCCAAAGTTGATCTCCTTTTAATCTATAGTTCCATGGGCTTATCTTAGCTGCCACATTACATTAATTTAGAAGTTCCTCCATTGGCTTGATTTTATCATTTATATCTTTTAGTTGGTCTACTTATTACGAACATTGCTTTTTGTTGTTTTATCATGATACTGTTATTTAACAGATTATTCTCTTAGGCGCTTAAGCATATATTTGCCATTTGATGACCTTCGAGACTTCCATTCTAGGTAATTCAGAGCCAAGAAAGGTTCATGGGCCTACTTTACTAAAAGATATTTGGAAGTTTCCTTCAGGGAAGATAGTTGATGTGCCGTTTAATAATCGTCACCAAGCTATTGGAGAAAAAGGTCAAAAGCTTGCTAGCTTTCTAGGAATTATCGCGAGAACTCCAGAACTAATACCTCTACATGCAGATGATTGGAGAAATTTTGACAAGGAGGAAAAGAAGAAATTGGTGGATTTTGTGAGGGTATGTTGTTGTTGTTGTTGTTATTGTTGTTGTTGTTGTTGTTGTTGTTGTTGTTGTTGTTGTTGTTATTATTATTATTATTATTATAATATTATTATTGTTATTTTTGTTGTTGTTATTATTATTATTATTATTATTATTATTATTATTATTATTATCTTCTAAATGTTGGCTTTATTTTTCGAAAGAAGTTCTCTATCCCTAGATGGGGAGAAGCTTATGTCTTAAGGTCACTAGGAAAGAAATGGAAAGATTACAAGTGCGAATTAAAAGGTGAGTATATGCGAAAATATAAGACTAAAGACGCTTTGCTGAAAAATAGATCAAGTCACATACCAAGGGATCAATGGAGTGGTCTTGTCTCTTATTTGTTTTCGGATAAAGCTAAGGGATCAACAGTTAAATCTTTAAAACACCCCTAGTTGATTATTTTCAGTGAATTTTAGCTATGCTCAATTTTTATTTATAATTTGTAAGAGATCATTTTAATATTTTAAGGACGGAGGCGTACCCAAGCAAATAGACACAACAGGCCCAATCAAAAGAAGCCTCATACAGGAGGATCTAAAAGTATTGGTGCCTTGATGGATGAGCAGGTAAACCTGTAAAAAGTACTAACTACAATATTTTAAAATTCTTGTTTTAATGCATATCTGACATCAACTTTATTATATTAGCCTGTAAATGGGATAGAACCTACACGAGCAAAAATTTCATATTAACTCATAAAAAATGCAAGGATGGTAGACCATTTGATGATGATTCTGTCAAGACAATTGTAGTATTTCTTTTATCTTTTAATTTCTAAATTGTGAAATAGTTAGGAAAAAAACTTAAAATCGAATAAATGAATTCCAAATTGGATTTACTGTGTATTCTATGGTCAGAAAATGATAAATGAAAGGATGAGCAATAGTAAGAGCTTTGCTGACCAACCTCCTCGTAGTGTTGCTTGGGAAAGCGATGTGTATTCCCAGGTATTCGAAAATGACAAAAGTGGGTATGTTCGTGGCTTAGGACTTGGTCCAACTCCTTCTGTTCTATGAGGTAGTAAATCTTCCTTAGGAAATATTGTTGGGGAGGATTCGTCTAATGAGGCTGTACAAAGGTTAGAACAAGAGATAACCGAGTTAAAGGATAAACATAATGAAGAAATGAACCTGATGAAACACAATCAAGAGAAGATGTAATCCGAATTACTCGAAATGAGACAACTCATGCGCAAATATACTTCTAATGAACCTATGCCTCAAAATATCGATGGCACCTCAAGTGAACAGGTAACTCGATTTCATAAGTTTTAGACATTCTTAACAAAATTTTAATCCTACAAAAGTATTGTTATCTAATGTGTTAATATTTATCAGGTCCCTGACGCCAACAGCGGCCATGAACGAGTACCACAAACATAAAGGATACCTAGTGTTGCTGAAAATACTTCACTTTATCATGGTACTACTCATCTTTATCCTTCAGCGCGCTACTGTTTGAGTTTTTAACTATTTGAAACACCATCCAGAATATTTGAAAGCTTTTCTGCCTTCGGTTGACCTGGTAAACATATTAGTCTGTCAGCTTCTTCTTCTCTCCTGTAATTGGTGGCGTTCACAATACATACTGCTGCTACCAAAATCAAAAGGAACACCACCATTTCAAATAAAGCTAATTTTCATTTGGCCATATTGTAGTGCTTGGCCCTTAAGGAAACACAGAAAGAAGAAGAATAAAAAGCAACAGTTGTAGAAAAGGTAAAATTAAGGGCTGATAGGCAGTGAGATAATGGAAAGTCGAGTGCTATTACTTCAACAACTATGCATGCCTTTGATGATATACACGCGCACGTCATTTTGTTGTCCGAGTTTAATTTCTATACACTTGACAATCTGACATTAATAATAACTATATATCAATTGCAATTACTTAAGTTGGGACTAGTTAGTAAATTTTGTTGTCCGAAGATGTTTCCTCTTTTCCTTTTGTTGTTCTATTCCGACATTTGCAGCAAAACCTGTCATAACAGAATTTGGCCAAGTTAACTCAGTTAATTAACATCAGTGGTGTATCCATCCTTACAATCATATGTTCACCATACTTGCTGCTGATTTTTTTAGTGTTGGAGAAGAGCTTTGTCTAGCTGGAGATCGAGCTACCACTATCCAACCATCCCTAGCTCCATTCCTTGAAGTTCCATCCCCCTTAGACTTTTCTTTATTTGATCCATCAAACTGCTCAGTAGTACCACCATTACTACTGGAATTTTCAACTTGTAAACAAAGTTCTTGACCTTTCTCGTTGGCATCTATATGTTGAAGATTTGCTTGTGTACCTGCTTTATTAGAAAACAGTATATTTTCTCCAACTACACACACAGGCCCTTCAGCTAGCTTATTTTGCACTTCACTAGCGAGGTCGCACCCTAGATTGAGCCCAACACTGGCCTGATCAGATGAACTATTTGGACAGTTCTTAGCTTGTTCAAGCATTGCCTTGTCACCAGTAGCAGCTACACTATCCAAAACATCAACACATTCAAGTTCTTGCCTCTCATCATGCCCAACAATAGATTTAAAGCCTGCTGGTTTTCCAACTAGTTCTGCACGTGCAACAGTTGCATCAGTCACAATGTTAATTTTCCCCTGTCCATATTAAGTTGCTGCACAGCTTCATTACCTCAACAAACTTGAGTACATCTTTGATCTGAAACACGATCAAAAGTAGGGTCTTTAGAAACTTGCTTTTCCCCCTCGCAAACCTAATAAACCCTATTCAAAGTTGTAGTTTTAGAGCCTACTGGTTTTCCAAACAATTCAGCAGGTACAAAAGCTGGTTGATCATGTACATGCACCAACTAATGTTGAACAATAATCTCAGCAGGAAATTCCAAAACCTTTGTACCATCTGTTATCCTTCAAAGCAGCAGCTTGTTTAGTAGACGATTGAGTTCGATCCCATTAGGAGTTGGGGCATCAAGTACCTGCCCAGCTCTTTTAACCTTCCCATCTGTTGATAGCTGTATCTTAGATTGTTCAATTTCCTTAGTGATCATCTGTCCAGCTACATTAGCGTATTGCTCAGCATCTATAGTTATAGAAGTCCTAGTTAAATTTTGATCAACCACAGGTACTTTTGCATTTTTCAAAACCTAAGAACCCCTAACTACAGTAACGTCAGCAGGACCTCTAGCAGCACTAGAACCAGCTGTTATGGGAGTAGCTTACAAACATCTGATCCTTTGGCTACAACATGCAGATTTTCAACATTAATTTTGTTGCTTAGCATGGGCTGAATATCATGGTTGCCGTATGACCATAATCTGCTGTCCATCGTATGAACTGATGAAATACCAAAGCAAAAAGAAGTAGAATCTCGGAATGAAATCCAACCTTGGGAATGAAAACTAGTTGTCCTGTTGTTTAAACATAGTGTTAGAGCAATATAATATGCACTTCCCTTGTCCATGATAAAGCAAGAGTTTTCTTGTAATGTTTGTTATGTCCTATTCTATAGAAAAAATGGAACTGTCGTTCTACAGTAAAACAACTTTAGCTTGGGGCAATGTTTGCTCGATAAACATCCCAGTTGAAGACTAATATATTTCATCGATTGATATATTTATTTTGTATTTCAGGTCACACAGTCTGATGATCGATAATTTAGTGGGTGGAAGATTTCCATATGATGAAGCATTGCAGAAATTATTTGAAGACTATTATTTGTTTGGATTAGTTATATAATGACAATAGCTATTTGCTTCAAACAATAGAAGTTTATTTTTTAAGCTACTATGATATTACTATTTTGGATTAGTACTTCCTTTTGTTTGTTAAGATTTAATGAGATACATTATGTTTTTATGAATCAATATTATTATGTTTTATATTTGGATCATTTTTTGAATGAATGTAGTAGCTATTATTAATGGTGGCTAAACTATTGTCGTTATAGCTTGTGACTTTTAGTGACAATTTAACAGAATATACTAGTTATAAAAATAGACGATAAAAGGGCAAATTATGATATTTTCACATGGGATATTGTAGCTATTATAATTGCTGTTAAAAATGATTGTTAGCGGCAATTTAATTGAATTTACCAACCATTAAAATGGATGCTAAAAGGACATACTAATACGTTTTTATAAGGAATATTATAGCCATTCTAATTTCCACAAAATAATTACCGCGGAAGGTATGGCCCTTTAGCGACAATTGTTTTGAATTTAGCGGCTATAAAAATGTACGTAAAAAGAGCATTAGTAGCCGTTTTTAGATTGGATTTAGAAACCATAATAATTGCCGCGAACAACTATCGTTAAAGAAAATGATATTTAGCGGCAATAAGTTAGACCTTTACGAGCTTTGTGAAAAACGCCGCTAAAAGGCTTTGCCGACCCTGATATCAGCGCCTAAACATCAATGGCTGGTAAATGATATAGCGGCTATTGTTATTGCTGCCAATACCCTTTTTTATTGCCTCTAAATCCCCTTTTTGTTGTAGTGCACAAATCAAACAACATAAAGAACCGGTAACATCGCTTCGAGAGAAGAGTTTGGATTCAACAAAAATCAAGCAGGTAGTGCAGGTGGTGGATCTGGGAACAACAACAGCACAAATGATCCCTTAAAAACCGATCTCATAAGATTCATGAGGGGAATGAATGATTAGAGGGATCAAAATTTAAAGAATTCCACTCTCGGACGGATTAGATCTCGGGAGCACCACCGATATGAAAGGAGCTGGATTCACAGAAGTATACACAATTGTCGTTCAAACCGATATTTCAAAGTATGATGGAACTTTGGATCCACGAGAGCATATCACAACTTGCACTACGTCTGTAAAGGGAAATGATTTGGTCCCGCATGAGATCGAATCGGTTCTGTTGAAGAAATTCGACGAAACCCTAACAAAGGGTGAATTAACATGGTACTCTCTTTTACCTGAGCATTTGATTGACTCTTTTGAAATGCTTGCAGATTTCTTTATTTACGCTCATGTTGGGGTGAGGACAATCCAATCTAGGAAAGCAGATATATGCAGAATCGCTCAAGGAGAATCTGAATTGTTGTGGGAGTTCACAATTCTGTTTCAAAACGAGAGGATGCTGTTGCCAGCAGTGCTGGATGAGTGGGCAGCTGAAGCATTAACCAAAGGTCTCAATATTTTAAGCTCCAAAGCCTCTAGGAAATTGAGGGAAAGCCTATTCGAGTTTCAGGAAGCTGCATGGGAAGATCTCCATAATCGTTATGAATCAAAAATCAGAATTGAAGATGATTAACTGAGTTCTTTGGTGTCATCCAAAGGTCGCAATCACAATCGAAACCAGGAGAAGTTTAGAAGTGATTTAGATGCAGATCAGAGGTCTTCCAAAAGTCATTTCTAGCCTTATGAAAGAGCTAATGAATGTGGAACTAAAGGTTTGCAATTATCGGAAAGGCTTGTATCGGATAGAAGGACGGATTGTGGTCGGAATAGCAGGGTTTTGTAGGAGAAAGAACCATTGGGGTCTCAGGATTCAGCATATCACCCGGTTATCATATTACAACTTCAATATTAGTTTGGTAGAATTGGTTTCAGCTATGAGAAACATCAAGGAGGCAAGATTTCTGAAGCATCTCGGTCAGATCCTAGTCAAAAGGATCCTAGTCTATGGTGTGAATTCCATGGATCGCATGGCCATAGGACTGGAGATTGCCGGCACTTCGTGAAGAGGTTGCAACATAGTTGAAGAACGGTCATCTTAGAGAATTTCTTATTGATCTGACCAAGAACAATTATGAGAGGAATCGAGATGCCACGAAACCAGCAAAATCTGCCGCAAGGTTACCCTGTTTAACAATAAACATGATTTTTGGTGGAGCTGAAGTAAATGGGGTGACATTTTCTGCAGCAAAGAAGACAAAGATATCGGTAACTCATTGCAAGAGAGTCCGAGAAGAATCAGAAGATGATGAAATAACCTTCATGAAAGAAGATGATGAAATCACCTTATGTTGCCGCACTATGATGCTCTAGTAATATCACTTAATGTTTTAAATTTTAAAATTAAACGTGTGTTGGTTGATATAGGTAGTTCAGCTAATATCATCTAGTTGAGGGTTTTGGAACCAGCAAAGTTAACCCAAAGCATTGTTCCAGCAACAAAGCTTCTAGTCGAGTTCAACCTAACGAGTGTAACAACTTGAGAGGAGATCTTACTGCCAAACACATGCTGAAGGCGTAAAGAATACCACTTTGTTTGAGTTGGTGGATAGCGATATGGGTACAACGTGATCCTTAGTAGGCCATGGATTTACGAAATGAAGGTTGTGCCATCGATTTATCATCAATTTATGAAGTTCCCTACGCCATATGGGATAAAAAAGATTAGAGGTGATCAACCTGCTGCGAGAGAAATGAATATTGTCAGCTTATCCAGTAGTAAGGCGGGGGGAACAAGCAAATAGAAACTACAGGAACTGATGTCTACTACTCTTCCAGATCCGGTCGAAGGTGTTGGAGAGGAGGAGACATCAAATTATTATCAGGTGCCTAGATCCTTTCAGCTACAAAAAGAATCAAATGCCACAAAGTCTACCATAGAGGAACTGGAACAAATTGCTTTGCTCATAGAGTTACCATATAAAAAAGTTTACCTGGGAATTTGGGTTGAGTCTTGGACTCGGGCTTAAAATTATTGAGTTTTTAAAAGCTAACTTTGATTGCTCGCATGGTCTCATTCTGATATGACAGGGATTCCACTAGATGTGGTTGTCCACAAGTTAAGTTTGGGCCCTAATTTCCCGCCAGTGAAGCAAAAGAATGGCCAATAGAGGAAGTCAGGAACGAGTTTGTTAAAGAGGAGGTAACTTGGTTGCTAAATATAGGTTCGATTCGTTAAGCAAATTGTCCTGATTGGTTAGCTAACATAGTGGTTCTTCCTAAAAAGAATAATAAGTTTAGAATGTGCATAGATTATAAAGATCTAAATAAGGCATACCCTAAAGATTCTTTCCCGTTGTCAAACATTGACCAAATGGATGCTAAGGTCGGGCATGAATTGACGAGTTTTCTTGATGCGTAGTCCGGGTATAATTAAATTAGGATGCACCCAGAGGATCATTAAAAAACCTCAATTCATCACAAATTTTGGCACTTATTATGATAATGTGATGCCTTTTGGGCTTAAGAATGCTTGAGCCACTTATCATAGGCTCGTCAATAAGATGTTTGAACGTCAAATTGGTAAAATAATGGAAATTTATATTGATGATATGTTGGTTAAGTATCTTAGTGTAGGAAGTCATGACTTATCTACAAGAGACATTTGATATTTTGAGAAAATACAACATGAAGCCTAACCCTGAAAAATGCGCTTTTGGAGTTGGGTCCGGGAAGTTTCTTGGCTTCTTGGTTTCTCAAAAGGAATAAGTGAATCGCGAAAAGATTAAGGACATAGAATATATCCCTGGCCAACTGACAAGTGTAAAAGAGGTGCAAAGGTTGCCTGGCAGGTTGGCGGTCCTTAGCAGATTCATATCGAGGTCATCGGAAAATATCATTATTTCTTTTCAGTTTTGGGAAAGAAGAATGATTTTTCGAGGACTCCGAAATGCCAACAAGTTGAGAGACCTGAAAAGGTACTTGTCCAGTCCTATGGTAATGTCTAAATTGAATGAGGGTAAATAATAATTAAATTACTTAGCGGTCTCGGAAGTTGCGGTGAGTGCATTCCTGGTCTGGGAGGAAGGAGGTACATAATTTTCTGTTTATTATGTTAGTAAAATACTATCGGGAGTGGAGATACGTTATCCGCACCTGGAAAAGTTGGTTCTAGCTATCGTAGTTGCCTCTTGAAAGCTTAGACTATACTTTCAATGTCACCCAATAGTTGTTGTGATGAAATTTCCCTTGAGGAATGTCCTTCACAAGTCTGAACTATAGAGTTGATTGGCTAAATGGGAAATTGAAATTAGTGAATTTGATATAGAATATAAAACTCAGACTGCTATTAAGTCACGAGTCTTGGCCAACTTTGTGGCTTATTTTAGTCCGGGAATGATACCTTTGGCTGCTAAAGAAGCAGTTATGGTATCGGGAACCATCTCCATTGTATGGACCTTGTTTACGGATGGAGCTTCCAACGTAAAAGGGTCCAGTCTTGGGATAGTATTAATAACTCCTTCGGGAGAGACATGAGACATGCCATTAGAACTGTTCCTTTAACTTACAATGAAGCCGAGTATGAGGCTCTGGTTGCAAAACTTGAATTAGCCTGGTGAATAGGCTCTGAGGTGATTGACTTAAAATGCAACTCCCAGTTGGTAGTGAATCATATATATGGAGTCTTTGATACCAAAGAAGAGCACATGCATTAGTACTTGAATAAAGTTCAAGTTTTACTTTCCTGGTTTAGGGAGTGGTCGGTAATTCACATTCCAAGTCTAGAGAACGTGGAAGCAAATGCGTGGCCAATTTAGGGTTATCCATAAAAATAAAAGGAGCTGATTTCGGTGCAGGTGTTTAATTGTTGCATTCAGTCCATGACGTGGATGGTTATTGTGAAGTTAACTCGACCAACCTAATTTTGGATTGGAGAAACGAGTTTATAGAACATTTAAGGCATGTAAAATTGCGTGAAGATTCTAAAGCCTCCTGGGCACTACAAACTAAAGCTACTCATTATTGCCTTGTTGATGGTCAATTATACCCAAGATCTTTCCAAGGACCGTTGGCTCGATGTTTAGGGACATCAGAGGTTGATTATGTTCTGAGAGAAATTCACGAAAGGGGTTTGTGGAAATCACTTCGGTGCGGACTCGTTGGTTCTTAAATTGATAAGGACTGATTACTATTGGCCCCGGATAGAACAACACGTGAAAGAATTTGTAAAAATATGTGATAAGTGTCAGCGTCATGCGCAATTAGTGCATTAGCCACCAGAGCTTCTGCATTCGATGGTGTCACCGTGGCCATTCATGAAATGGGGGATGGATATAATTGGTCATTTGCCTCAGGGCCCGAGCAGGAAATTTTTTTTAGCTTTAAATGGATTGAATCAGGTGCTTTCAAAAAGACTGGCGAGCGAGAAGTGATTTATTTCATTAGGGATCATATCGTTTGTTGTTTTGGAGTACCAAAGGAAACTGTATGTGGTAATGGGCCACAATTTATAGGTTCCAAAGTCACAAAGTTTCTGGAAGGATTGTAGATCAAAGAATCACTTCTTCCCCATATCATCTAAGTGCTAACGGTCAAGCGGAGTCAACAAACAAGGTGATAATTCAAAAAAACCTCAAAAATAAATTAGAGGATGCTAAAGGCAGTTGCCCAGAAGAGTTGCTGGGAGTGCTATGGGCATATCGAACAATGGAAAAATCAAGCACAAGTGAAATGCCTTTTTCCCTCATGTATGGTGCCGAAGCATTGATTTTGACAGAGATTGGGGAACCGACCATAAGATATTCCCGGGAAAACGAGGAGGAGAATAATGAAGCAATGCTTATTAGCTGGATTTTCTTAAAAAACATCTGAATTTAGCATATGTGAGGATGGTGACACAAAAGCAAAGGATGAAAAGATACTATAATCGTAGATTAAATGTTCGATATTTTAAAGTTGGGGATTTGGTTTTGCGGAAAGTAATTCAAAGTACCCGAGAAGTCAATGTTGGAAAGCTAGGACCAACATGGGAAGGTCCTTACTGGATTTTAGCTATAACCGGTAATGGTTCATATCAGTTGGAAAAACTAGATGGAATATAATTACCAAGCAATTGGAACATGACTCACCTCAAAAGGTACTACTGTTGAAGATCCTCGATGGTAATGAAAGTATGTATTGCACTCTCTTTCCCTTCATCTAGTTTTTGACCCAATCGGAATTTTTTTGGCAAGATTTTTAATAAGGCAGCAATTAAAGCATACTATGAAGAAAAATCATCGACAACAACAAGAACTCCAATGTTCGAATTCTCATACTTAGTATCCGAACACTAGGGGGCACTATTGTATATCAGAGCGCTAAAAGTGTCATTAAGACCGGGGATTGTTATAACCGAAAAATGTATCTTGTCTGGATCAGAGACTGCATGATCACCCTCGTAGAAGTAAGTAGTACAAGTTAGCTACATGTATTGGCAGCTTTATTTACTTCGGTGAATTTTTGCTTATGTAAATGTACTTTTTGAAATGGAAGGAATAAATTAAAGTAATTTTGTTTTTATCTTATTTCTTGTCCAAATGATGTGATATGATCTTTTTCATTTGAAAGTTAGTTAAACTTCAAATGCTAGTGTCGGAGTGAAAAGGAGACATCCTCTTCAAGAATATCATAAACATAAGGGACCTCTCTTATTAAACCCTCATAGTTAAAGGGTAAAAGCTAGAAGTATGAATGCCTGGTATTAAAGTTATCGAATGTAAAATATTCCCGAAATATGTCTTTACACAAATGTTAAGTAAAAGTTGTTTTCATTTCTCAAAATGCCGAACTCAATAAGGGTTTCAGCATAATTACAAAAACAAAAATTATATTAGTTGGTTTTATTTGCAGAGTCTGAAGAATGAGAAGTCTCCGCTACATCTTTTGAAGATGAAGGTTGTACCGTATCCGGTTCAGTACCTTCATCCTTATCTTTATCCTTTTCCTCAGTTTCCTCCTCGATTTTCGAAGAATCAGAACAAGTGCTTGAGGAGCTTGAAGCAGTGGGCCAGGCAGGAATATTCTCGTAGGCGGTTGTCTCCAAACTGAGAGCTTCAACAATGCAGTCGTCTATGTTAGGAATGCCTTTTTTGATATCCTCCAAAGTCTCCCTCCTCATGTGATAAATTGAATAATTTTTCTCAAGAAGGAACATATGTTCTTGACCCTAGAGTTTTTCTTTGATATTTTTGATTTTGGAATGTAGCTGGTCGTTTTCAGCCCTCACGAAGCCATTGGCCCGGCAAAAGTTAGTATTTGTACTCGTGTGTTCGCAGTTTTGCTCCATGACCTTTTTGATCATTTCCTCCATCCTTGCTATCTTTTCCTCGGCCGCGAAATATACTCTTGTGTTGGAATGCAAATTTGATTCCAAGTTGCTGAATTGTTCCATTGAAGCAGACTCACATTCCGCTATTGCAGTCACAGCATCTTGTAGCTCAGCCTACTTGACCTTCAACTCCTCAAGTTTTGTATGCAGTTGAGTGGCCTCTTGGCTGTGAACCACCTTTCTTGCTAAAATTGATCCAACCAGACTTCAAGTTCGCCCATCCGAGCAAGTCTTCCCTCTAAAGCCGGGAGACGCTCAACGAGTTTATCTCGTTCAGCAACAATTTGATCCCGCTTGGTAGCAAATTCTTCTTACGCTTGGGTCATCTTCTGCAAACCCTCGGAAGCAAGTAGGTTAGCTTGAAAAGTCAAAGAGTAAGGTTATTGAGGATAATGCTTAGAAGGGAAAAAGGGAAGAAAGAAGAGTAAGATGATACCTGAGTAGCAAAGTGCATGTTGTTATCGATCAGACACTCCGCAGAAAGACCCTCCATTTTCCGTCGATCCTTGTTTGAAGCCAGAGGCTTCTAGTAGTTGGAAACTCCTGCCGGCTTAGAGAATAAGCGGCTCTCATTTGAAAACGAAAGATTGACACTACATTTACCGTCGGGGATTCGGACGGGTGTCGAGAAAATGTTCTCAGTGCTCCTGTGATCGGGTGATCGAGGGGAACGAACATCTTCCATTTGTTTAGTTGGGGCCGATGGTGCGCAGGAGCTGATGGTGCTGCAGCTGGTGTTGAATTACGGGGTGGAGGAACATCAAAGGTAGAACTCCTCTGATCAGAAGCAACAGTAGGAGCCCGGAAACGTGACTCTGCATTTTCAACTATTTCCATTTCTGTAAAGAGTCCTCGAATTTCTTTCGGTTGAGCATCTAGTTGAGCAGCGAAAATTATTCCTCTTATTCTTTGAAAAGAGACTACTTCATCATCATCCTCGGTTTCGTCTTCATCAAGGACCACCGTGGTCGTTCCAGCTGGTGTCACGACCCAAAATCCACTAGTCATGATAGCACCTAACCTAACCGGCTAGGTAAGCTAACTAACAGTTAACACAATCCAAATGAGATTTATAAGAAAATAGTGAAGAATTATCTGAACTTTTATACAATAACCCAAGGACTGATAGTATAAATCATGAGCTTCTAAGACTTAGAATTAACAAAAGCTGGTACGAAATAAATACATCATATGTTCGAAATATACATAAAAAATTTGCAAAATCTAAAGCTACCAAGGACAAGTGGCAGCTATAACTGGAACGTAGGTACATCTTAGATGCTAGCTCCCCCCACACACAGCAACTCCAACTCCAGCTCCAAAATTTGCACGCAAAGTGCAAAAGTGTAGTATGAGTACAACCGACCCCATGTACCCAGTAAGTATATTGTCTAACATCTAGTGACGAGGCCTTTTGGTTAAAAGATACTCACTGATATAACCTGTGCACTAGAAAATAGAAACAATACTAGAATATAACAGAGAAGAGTGCAAGAACAAATATGCGAAGCAGTAAAAGAATCATTAGAAGAAATTATGGTCAATATTCCTCAATATCACAACCGATCGTTTCCTTATCACGATGACCATCAAAACTAAGGTAGTAAATCCAGAACTTTCATCGCGTGGGAAATGTATTCAAGATATGAAATCAAATAGCACGACAACACCCTCCATGCATTTATCTCATCCTCACCAAATATACGTATAACAGTACCAACCAGGTGAAAGAAATGCCAATAATTGTAACGAAAAAGTGGGAATTACTCAGGTAGCAATAACGAACATGACATTACATATGGACAACAGTGACAGACTAGGTAGGAGACATAGAAGTAATGACAGCAAATAAGATGGAAGAACATAAACTTCACTAACTAACATGGTAGAAGGCTTTGATATATCAAACATGAAGGAAGCATGATCTTTATAAGCTAAACAAACAGAAGGCATAGATAACTAACATAGTATAAGGCACAGATGTAGATATGACAAACATGAAGGAAGCATGATCTTTATAAGCTAAATAAATAGAAGGCATGGATAACTAACATGGTAGAAGGCTTATATGAAAAGTGCAACAATTGAGATACGACATAGATGCAAATATGACAAAAAAGAAGGAAATCATGATATTTACAAGTTAAACAAACAGAAGACATGGATAATACGACAACAATTGAGGTAGAGGACAAAGACAGAACAACAACGACAACTCACATAGAAAATATAGGTGCAACAGTAACAGCTCAAGATAAAGGCATGAATGTACACAAGAAAAAGATATCACAATATAATGCATGTCTCTCGTCCTCGCCTGCACGGAAATGCCCTTCGTCCCATGAACACATGATAAAATAAAAATAATGGTACGGCATCACCCTTCGTAATTTTACTCTCATCCTCACATGATAATGTAAATGAAATGGCACGGCATCACCCTTTGTTCTCTACTCACATGACACGGCATCACCCTTCATTCTTTACACTCTTCCTCTCATGGTAACGTATATGAAATGACATGGCATCAGTCTTCGTGCTTTACACTCTTCCTCACCAAGCACATGTATATCAATAACAAGCAAGGTAGGAAGCATGATTAACATCAAGGAGAGTGATTAAGTGAATATTCCAAATGAACATAAATCTCAACTTTCAAGCCAATAACAATTCAACAAACATCAAGAACTTCATCTTTCAAGTATCTCAACCAATCTCAAAAAAATGATCTTCAGTTCAAGTATAGAATATAATATCTCAAGAATAATGGTTGTAGCGATGTATTTGTGATTAGGTATAGGGATGACGGAATTTAGCACATTAATTGTTTCACAAAGATCCGTCAAAGTTTAATCAAGTTTTAATAATCTAAATCATGGTCTCTATCATTTAACTTCATATTCATATTAATATAGAAGTCCAGTAAAACATGAAGCAGGGTCACATATTCCAACAAGGCACAAATAATCGTATAATCTACCCCTGAGCATAATTAGCCATGGTACATGGATATACGCTCATCACCTCGTATGTGCATCACTCCCACATGTAGCAAACAATATCAATTAGTAGGAAAAATTTTCCCAACGAAGTTAGGCAAGACACTTACCTCAAATAAGTCCAATCGATACACTAAAAGCGCCATGCCGCTCAAATCAACCTCCGAACGGCTCGAAGCTAGCCAAAAGCAACTCAAAATCATCAAATAATACCATAGGAAGCAAACCCAAATGATAAAGGTCAAATCTATACACATTTACTCAAAGTCAACCTAAAAGTAAAACTCGGGCCCGCATCTTAAAATCCGACAAAACTCACAAATCCAACAACCCATTCTATTACGAGTCCAACTATACTATTTTACTCAAATCTGACTCTGAATCAAAGTTCAAACTCAAAAATTAACTTAGGAATGTTTAGACAAAAACCCCAATTTCTCTTTAAAATTCATAATCCAAATGCCAAATTCGAAGATAGATTCATGCAATATAATCAAACCGAGTAGAAAATACTTACCCAAATCCACGTAGTGGAAATCGCCTCCAAAATTGCTCAATCCGAGCTCCACAGCTCAAAATATGATAAAATGGCCAAAGCCTTCGAAATAGAGTGCCTTATAAACATAGCCTAGGGATACTCATCATGATCGTAGGAAAAGCTTCGCGATGCGGAGAACAAATGCCACTGCCTCACAAAAACTCTACGTTTTCGCGACACTGTCAATACGAACTCGAAGCACACAAATGCCCAAGCTTCCGCGAATGCGACCACGCTTATGTGAACGCGGTGAAGAATCCTCTAGCTCCCAACTCCCACTCAGCACTACGCAATCGCGGTTCCCCATACGCGAACATAAACAGTAACCAAACCAAACCTTCGCGAACGTGTACCCTGAGTCACATCCACGACGAACAAACCACCTGTTGGACAAAACAGACTTAAAGATCGCAGCTGGACCTTCGCGATCGTGAAGAACACTAGAAGATACAGGTAACAACAGAAAACCAACAATATCAGCATGGCCTAAAATGGTCTGAAACCCGTCTGAAACTCACCCGAGCCCCTCGGGACCCCGTCTGAATATACCAACAAGTTCAAAAATACAGCACGAATCTACTCAAAGCCTCAAATCACACGTAACAACATCAAAATCATGAATCGCACGTCAAATGAAATTTAATGGACTTTTGAACTTTCAACTTCCAAAACTCGTGTCGATCCATATCAAATCAACTCGGAATGACCTCAAATTTTGCACACAAGTTTCAAATGATATAACGAACATATTCCAACTCCTGGAATAATAGTTCAAAACCTGATATCATCAGATTCAACTCTCAGTCAAACTTATGAACATTCCAAACCTTCAAATTTCTAACTTTTGCCAAATAGTGTCGAACGCTTCTAGAAACATCCAAATGAAATTCCGGGCATACGCCCAAGTCTAAAATCATTGATTATCCAGATCTAATGGAATCATCAAAACTGTTATCCGAGGTCAAATACATATAAAACTTGATCAACTTTTTCAACTCAAAGCTCCTAGTTGGGAATCATTCTTCCAAATCAATCCTAAATCACCTGAAAACCAAAACCGACGATTCGCACAAGTCATAATTCATCATATGAAGTTACTCAAGACTTCAAACTACCGAACAAAATGCAAATATTTAAAACGACCGATCGGATCGTTACACTGGAATTTCTTTTGTTGAAGGATTATCCCGAGTTTGAGCTTTGGAGGTACATTTTCTTTTTGGTTTTACTCCTTGAGTTGGGGACTCAAGGAAGATGGGCCTTCACTGGAAGTAAGAGAGGCATCACAAGCCCTCTTCTGATCAATGACTGCTCGAATTTGTTGATGAGCCAGAATTAAGTCATGGGAAACCTCAACAGTGGGATTGAGAGAAGACCCCTTTGGAAGGTCTGCATATTATGAAAGGGAGTGAATAAATTGTACTATACCATGTTGAAGAAAAGGAAAAGGAGAAGTTTTATTTACCATGATTCTGGGCCTCCAATTGAATTTTTGTGAAATTTCTTTCCACTAACAGGAGTCCGGTATAGAAATATCTAAAAAAAAAATTTACCAATTGGTTTAAGTTCTGAACTGTTAGAGGAACCCAACTGGTTGCTGAAATAAGACAAGTAAAATTTAAAAAGAGGAAATTTTCTTTAGCACAATAGAAAAAAGGATATTTGAAAAACTTATAAGTAAAGTTCCAAGATTCAGGGATAGGAGTTGTTGTCGCCGGAAAAATGTCCCTGGTAGCAATAACAGTAAATATTTCCATCTAACTACGGACGTTATCATCATCAACATAGGTAACGATGGCATGGTGACCACGTTTGCTCAGCTTGATCATGCCTCCACAAAAAATCTTTGGGAAGTAGAGGTTGATCAGGTGAGCAAGAGTGAGGGTTTCACCGGCCTGGGAGCACAATACTCGAAGGCAAGCTACCGTTCGCCATATTGACGGACTTAGCTGAGCCAAGTAGACTTGATAGTTATGGCAAAATTTTAAAATAATGGGATCGGTTTCTCGGCCCATTCTTAAAGTAAAAGGGTACATGTAAATGTACATGAATCCTAATTTGCTGAAAGTAACCCTTTCCACTTTATTAGGGGCTAAAACTTCAATATTTTTCCAGTTACAATCTTCTTCATAACAAGGATACTAAAAGGACGAATGGAAGAAGGAAATCTACTGACATCGGTTCCTGGCATTTCTAGGGTTAGGGGGTTCTTGTTGAACCTGGAGATCTGTCTCACTATTTAGTTTAGAGGAGATGATGATGTTAATAGTAGGATGACCGACATCGGCTTCCTTAGATTTGTTCTTTTTGGATGGGCCACCACCAAAGAAAGTGCCTGAGTAATCGGGGAAAGAGGTAATATAAGACATAGTGATGGAAAATGTGAATATAAATATTTTACTGAGAAAGAGGGAGTTGCATAAAAGCTCTAAGGAAATTCTAAGAAGAAAGGTTTGTAAGTGAAAGGTAAAAATGGTAAGAATACAGATCAATTGGCAATGCATATATTTGTAGAGCTGCCTTATTGTCACAATACAGATCAACTAGCAATGCGACATCTGCTCCCAACTCTTTCAATAAGCCAATCACCCAAACAGCTTCAGAGACAGCACTTGCCATGCTCTTATACTCAGCTTCTGCTGAGCTTTTTGAGATTGTGCTTTGCTTCTTGGATTTGCAAGAGACTGATGAATGATTCACCAATAATTAATTATGAACTCTGGTATAGTCAACTTCACATTCATCTCAATAGGTGTCCAAGTTGGTTTGGCATCTCCCAGACCCAACTCAGATATGACCTGCAAGGCATACTTTCCTTGATTAACCAAAATGCCTTTGCTTGGCCTACTAAATTCCATACCAAGAAAAAACTTCAACTCTCCTAAGTCCTTAATCTTAAAAACCTTGTGCAAGGAGTCTTTTGTTTCCTGTATCAACTGTTGGTTGTTCCCAGCAATTAGCATATCATCTACATAAACCAGAATCACTACTACATCACCCCTTTCCTTTTTTTATGAACAAAGAATGATCAAGACCACTTTGCTTGAATCCTGACTGTAATAAAGCTTCAGTCAACTTTAAATTCAATTGTCTGCTTGTTTGCTTTAGTCCATATAGAAATTTAACAAGTCTATAAGCTAGCTTATATTTTACTAGTTGTCTCCCCCTGACTTGAAAATCCCTGTGACAGCTCCATGTAAACCTCATCATGTAGGTCATTTGCAAAAATTCATTGTAAACATCCATCTGATGGATGTGCCAATACTGCATAGCTGCTAAGGAAAAGACTGTCCAGATGGTAACAATCTTGACCACAAGTGAGAATGTCTCATTGTAGTTAAAGGCTTCCTTTTTACTATAGCCTTTGACTACTAGTCTGGACTTAAACCTCTCTATCTCCCCATTAGCCTTAAGCTTGATCTTGTATAACTATCTATACCCGATTGGATTCTTCCCTGGAGGCAAACACACTAGCTCCCATGTCTTGTTTTCCTGCAATGCCTCTGTTTCTTCTTTTATTACCTCAATCCATCTAATATTACTAGTACAAGCTTCTTGAAATGATTCAGATATGCTAAGAAGACTCCTAAATAAGCTCTGTAAGATGGAGATACTTAGCCATAAAATGAGGCTTCTTGTTTGGTACAGGAATCACATAATTTGTCAACCATTGTGGTTGCTTAGTAACTCAACCAGACTGGCACCACATAATCTGTCAACCACAATGGTTGCTTAGTAACTCTATCAGACCTCCTGAAAGGTGCAGTAAGGTCTACTGGATGAATCTCAGGTTCTTCAAAAAGTCATCATCATCTGTATGTCATTGACTAGGAAAGGCATCTTGTTGATGAGTAGGCTTTGCATATATGTCAGATGCATTTGACTCCTGATGGTCAACACTTAGAGGATTTGCAACTTGTGAGTCCAAAAGCTGATCTGCACCATCAGGTAAAGCAAGGATCTGTAATTCTTTCACCCGTGGAGCATTCTCCATAGTGACTGGTGACATCAATTCATCTATTATAGGATTAGGAATAGAGGAATCAAGATCTGTAAAATGAGAAGGATGGTTAGAAATAAGACCTTCCTGGCAGAAGTTCTGTGATATAGGTCCTTCAGTTTCCTTAAAAGGAAACACCCCTTCTTTGAACTGCATCTTTGCTGATAAAAAATTCCTTCTTCTCCAGGTTGTACAGGAGGTATCCCTTGGTAACATTAGAGTACTCCATCAACACTGCCTTACTGCTCTAGTACTGAACTTATCTTGTCTAGGCAAGACACTAGCATAGCATAGACACCCCAGGGTTCTAAGATGAAAAAGTGTTGGTTTCTTTCCATGAAAAAGTTCATAAGGTGATTTTCCTTGTACCACAATCGATGGCATTCTATTAGTGATATATACTAGGGGTGAGCATAAAATCTGGAAAACAAATTTTCGAACTGGACCGATTCAGTTCGGTATTTCGGTATCGGTTTATTTGGTATTTCAGTATAATTCGGTATCATATTTTCGATTATTCAGTATTTCGGTACGGTCCTTGGTATTAAGGTTTCGTTTTAGAATACAGGAATACCGAATTAATTTTACCTACAGTCTTATACAGCCCAGCGGCCCAACCCAAAATTTTAAACCCCTAACCCAATATTCCTTGTCCATTTCATTAAAAGGCTATAGTTTTTATTGTTATGTCACTTTAACAAACAATTACTACTAATCATGGAGATGAAAATCATTCTATTAATCAGAATTGAGAACTAGTGCTTCGAAAACTTGCTCAACCAGAGCAATGTATATTAATCTTAAGTAAGATTTGGTTCGCTTTATGACAAGATTTATCGGCCCAACTGTTTGTTACTTGCTAGTGCAATGAAATGATAAGTTTTTTCAACTATATATATGCGGTTTCCACTGGCCAGTGCCTCTTCTTGTGTCACATTAGGTAGGGACGGTGCGATACAAAAACCATACCAAACCAAATAAGAAAATATTGAACCGTAACAAACTACTTTGTTATGGTATTTAATATGCACAATTGATATACCGAATACCAAAGTATCGAACAGTAATTCATAAATACCGTATCGAAGTACCAAACACACACTCCTAATATATACAATTGTTAAAAATTCTTAAAGGAATATGCCCCTGAAACCTTATGTCCCTTGCTACTTCAGGAATGTGTCTGTGCTTCTTTTCAACTACTCCATTCTGCTGAAGAGTATAGACACATGTTCTTTGGTGCACTATTCTCATTTCTCTCAACAAACTAGTAATGTTGCTATTCAAAAATTCACTGCCATTATCTGACCTCACTTTCTTCACTACTGTGTTGAACTGAGTGTTTACCATTTTAACGAGATCTCTTAATAAAAGAATCAAAACACTTTTAAATTTCAACAAGAAAATTCAGGTAACACGAGAATAGTCATCAACCACAGTCAAGAAGTACTTATTACCATAAAAAAATAGAGGTGTTATAAGTAGGGCTGGGCATAAAATCTGAAAAATCGAATAAGCAGACCGAACCAAATTAATTCGGTACTTCGGTTTCGGTTCTTCGGTATTTTGGTATTGATTCGGTGTTAATTTTTCTACAAGTTTGATATACGGTATGGTTCTCAGTTTTAAGGTTTTGGTATTTCAGTATTTCGATTTATCCGAAATACCGAACTTCTTTACTCATTATATACTTCCATATGTCAGTATAGAATGACTGCTGCTACTACAGAATATTTGATTAGATTTCAAACATTAATTAGTTGCTGCTTAGAATGACATTAAGGCTCCAATAAGATGTGTAACTGGATATTTTAAGCTGGAGCAGGTAACTCGTTTGTTGTTGTTGCAGCTGCTAGTTGGTGCTCCAATTGTCAAGTTAGAAATGAGAATAACTGTTGCTCCTTAGTTGTTGCGACAATTAGCAAGTGTTGGTGCTCGTTCTTCAATATTTTTTTGGTTGAGCCTGAAAGTGTGTTAATCATCAATGTGTACATTATGATAATTAATATTCCATTAAAAAGACATAGTTCCATTAATGTATCAAACCGAAACCATATTGAACCAAAATAAAAAATACCGAATCGTACCGAATCTCTGTGTTTCTTTGTTTGTGTGTTTAATTTTGCTATTATAAAAACCTCCTTCCCCATTTCCCCTAGAAAGACCTTAATGACTTCTATTCTCTCACTCTCACTCGTTTAATACTATTCTGAAACTTGAGCTCTTGGCCAGCTGAAAGCCAAGGCCATTGGAATCTTTTCTATCTACCTCCTTAGTGCGAGCACTGCTCGGAGCTCGTTCGAAGCTCCTGTGAACTCTAACGCACTAGGGTTTGGAGTTCTTGCTACTGTTTTACTTTGCTATTGGAACTTAGTGATTTTTCTCAATTTTTTATTAAAATCTGCAAATTGGTAAGTGTTCAATCCCTCAATTATGTTTTCTCCCTTCTTATGTTCATGCTTCTGAATATCTATTTATTTGAACTCTTACAAACCAATATGACACAAAATCGACCTTGCGTTGAAATTCTTCTGTAATTCTTCATCAGAATCTGTATAAGTCTATATATGTTCATTTAGTGTATTCAATTTGGAAGATTTCTGACTATTATGCTTGTTTGAAATAATCATGTTTGTGTATGCTCGAATTCCTATAGTAGTTGTTTGTTATGAGTCTTTTCTCATGCCTTACCTTGAACTTTTGTACTGGAACTCCTAAGGAAATCTTTCCAGCCCAGAAGTTGCCTTAATAAGTCTCTTTATGTTGAATGCTTTATGCATAACCTACTATTTCTCTGCAAATTGACTCATGATCATCCCATGTGACAATATTGTCTCAATATTTAGCCTAATATGCGTCCTTGCTATTTGTAAACTTTAAAGTATGATCTATGCCTGATTAGTACTACCTAAAGCCTACAAGGTAAAAATGCAATATCCAGCTTTTCTCCTATGTGTTGGCATATCCTTGCCTACTATAAATTCTGGTATTGTTTGTCTTTGTGCTATGACTGGTATTTAGCATGTTCAAGACTTTTCATGATCAATTAAGAATTGTTTGTAGACCATGTTCATCAACCTGTTTGGTTATGCTATTTTCATTAGTTGTTTCATGATAGACACTTTCATGTGAAGGATGAGCTCTACTTGCTTCTTTTCTATGATTCTGCAATACCCTCATCTAAAGTTCTTTAGGGTTATCCTAAATCATGCTTCGTTTTGAAACTCTTTGGAATGAGTTACTATCCTTTGATGGTCAATCCTGTCACTCTTAAACTTTATTTCTAGAATTACAACCAAAAACTTGCCTCATATGTGCTTTGTCTGCCTTCCAATTAAGTATGATCCTGTATATATATGTCTTGGCTAGAGCTGTTGTTAATCACAGCTTTAAGAACTAAGTGCTATTTAATTATTTTTCTGTGTAGTTTGTCACCTGTATGGCTAAGTTTGGCATCCATTTTGGTAAGTAAGTTATTCTTTTGGGCCTGGTATGTTGGGCCTGCCTTTGGTATTGAGGGTTCGAAGCATACAGTCTGCACCTGGAGTTTGGGCATGCTGTCTGCATGAAGTCCTAAGCCTGTTTAAGGCCCAGATGTATTACTGGGTTATTCAACATTTATACTGGGCCTGTAATTATTTAAAATAATTTGTAATAGCTTGTAAAACTAAATGATGGGGAAATTAGTGAAAAAAGGGGGTTGTGGTATTCTAATGCTTGCATAAAAGGGTAGAAAACATGCCTATAGGGTCTATGTGTTTTATTTGCTATTTCGTTTAGCATGCCTTATTTGCTATTTTGTTTAGCGTGCTTTATTTCTGTACACTAATAGAATCATACCTATAGGGATCACACACATTTTACTCGTACACTAATCAAAGCATGTTAGTACTTGCCGTACCTATTTCTATGTCTATTACTGTGCACACTTAGACAGCATGCCTAAAGGATACACTAACGTTGTTTTTGCTAATGCTCATTTAAATACCATGTCTATAGGGTTTCAACTAGTCAATCAGTCACTTCTATTGTCTTGCTACGCTATTAACTTGGATAACACGACTACAAGGTCTTAATTAATTAATCAACTACTTTGTTACTTCATTGTGTTACCATACATAAATCATGCCTATAAGGATAAAACCTTATAAAATCAATTGCGTCTATCAACAGTTAGAAAACCCGCCTATAGGATATTGTCACTCGCATAAGAAACTGTTAATTCTGGGCTCTCGGAGTTGTTTTACTGCCTCATTGCGTAATATTTAGATATCATGCCTATAGGTTTATATGCCTTAATCTGAAAATCTGTTAGCCTAAAGCTGCATTACTGCTTGTACAATGCTAGAAATCAGAATCACCTAGAAACCATGTCTATAGGACTTAACGACTATAATGTTGCTTAACTACTGAAGTTGTATACTGCCTAATCTGCCCGCGTGCATTTGTTGTTTATGTGTGGAGGCTAACTTGGGCCCCTTAATTGTCTTTATGTGAAGTCCTATACGTTTTGAATGTGCGCCTAGTTTTATCATTTTGAACACCCTAAGTGAAGTCTAGAACCACCTAAATAGTAGGTCGAAAGCTTCCTGGACCATAGGCATGGGACAGGTAGTGCACACATAGGACAGTTTAGAATTAAATTAGAACGCTTCATGTATACTACTTTAACATAGTAATTGGGTAGCAGGAGATGATAGTCTGTGCCCGCTGAATAATATGAGCAACTCCTACCCTAAGGGAGTTGCGAAGCATTATTTATGTTGCACGGGGTGATAATTTAGGCTAAAAAATTTAAGACCCCCTCCCCCCCTTATATGATTATTGTTCCAACTTAGTTATTGAATTTAGAACAATTAAGTTGTACCGTGTAACCTCTAAAGACTTGTACTGATTATCTATATAGCTTAATTATTGTCCCATTTTCTTTATACTTGTTCATAATAGCACCTATAAATTCTCTTTCTTCCCTCGCTTATATGATCACATAGGATAGTTATAATTTAAAAATCCACATAGTGTGAACTTCGGCTGGGACCTACAGTTGTGGACCTTGAAGAGTGCCTAACACCTTCTCTTTGAGGTAATTTGAACCCTTACCCGATATTTGGTGACGTAGACTAGTTAAATCAGAGTCATTCACAAATTGGTGCCCTAAAGCACCTTAAAAATTGTTAGGAGGCGACTCTTCTCTTTTAATACCCATTTAAAAGAGTTATCACACGTTGAAGCCCGCTTTCGTGAGAAAATGGGGCGCCACGGCCCATTTTCCTGGGGAATTACACTTAGGCTCTTACCATAACGAAGTTGACTTGTATGGATTATTTGATGACATGCATATCCCTTCTCTTATTTTCTTTTATTTGTCTAAATTGCTATGACTTGAACATCCCTTCCTTGATTTCCTTTATTGCTATGACATGAACGTCCTCTCTCTGTTTCCTTCATCTTGTTTAAGACTGGTATATCATGTCTCTCCCATCCCTATTTCCCTATTTGGTTCGTTACGTTCTTACACCTTTTCATGAGTTAAACTGACTTCTCTCTTTTGTCTTTCCTTTTTTTTCTTTCTTTTGTTTGTCTTTATCATATTATGTACTGTTTTTACACACTTTCATCATGTATATATCTTGCAACGTGTTACTATTTTTGCAAAAAGCATGTTCCACATCATACTCCACTCGTGCCTATTATTAACATAGTGGCGCTTGATGAGTGTCCGCGCTTTCCTAAAAATACCCTTTTAAACCGAAAAAGCTTATTTGTGGTAGACTAGTCGATCAGCAGTGCAGTCGACGGTGCCTTTTTCTCTCAAGTTGTCCACTTGAGAGTACCAGTCTAGACCTTCTTAGAAACCATACTCCGATTTGAAATGTACATGCATCATGCTAAACCTAGTACGGATTGAGACGTCATTGATATATCAACACGCTTAGATGAACCTTGTCCAAAGTCCAACGGGATTTCCATAATCCCAAAGGACTCCATCATTGCATTGCTTGGAGAAACGTGGAAACATGCTAATTGTTAGTGCGTAAATAGTCGAATCTGGAGGGGGAGAGGGCTAACTTTTATTTGTTTGTAGAAAATGAAGCACTAAATCCCCAGGTTTGGTATGGTCCAGAATATCACGCCTTTGCTAATTGACTGATGGAAAGACCTTGCACCCTATGACAGAAATCATGTGAGGAGAATACTTGGTGACCTGCCATCTTTGCTGAACATTCTACCAAATAGGGACACCACGTTCTGGGATGAGAAGAGAGCTGTTTTTCGATTTGGCAATATAGAAATGAATCCTCTCCTAGAAATTTTGCCAAGTTACCATGTGATAGTCCAGGACTATTGGTGCCAGAGAATCGCACTCCACGCGGTTCTCTGAAGATGTGGGGTTTTATGAAGAATGATGAGCTGGTCTTTCTGAAGAAATCATAAATTCCCTTTGAATTTCTCCATGAGCGTTATGGGCATCACAAATCATATCGCCTTCAGCATGAGGAGCTAGCCATTACCTCTTTGGGATGGGTGCATCGCCGGGTTTATGTTTCCATAGTCTGTTTCTTGGGCTTATTGATATTTTCGATACAAGGGAGAAGAATTCATACTCGCCTAGCCATGTACACTATTATCCCGATGATCTTAGCTGAGATGTACCACGCTTTAGAATGGCGCAAGCATGGGTCCGGAAACTTTGAGGGTTGTAATCTCTTACTACAAGTTTCGCTTCTGGAACACTTTCAGAGGGGTGATTATCGCCAAGAGCTTCTACCAAGGCCACTGAATGACTACATAGCCAGTTATCATCCAAAGAAAATGACATTCATTCCAGAAAGGTTTGCAAAGCCTAGAAATGTTGTAGGCCGGGTGCATTTCTTCAGCAATCTGACAGACGAACAAGTGCATTAGATGTTTGAATGGTTTCCTAGTAGTGATTTCATTATCATAATCTAAAGGAACTACTCACATAGTACTGATCGGGCTGCGAGGCATCTACCCTTACACTCCTATAAGGGTAATGATGCAAGCTAGAAGGAAACAAGTCATACCTCGGGTTTCCAACATGGTTCAGTATAAGATAGATTTCAAAAAAGATACCTTCCCATTCAAGTTCAAAGCGCAACACAAGTGGAACCAAAAGATCATCGTGGAAAGAGAGACCATTGAACCAGACAGGTATCACGCCGGTCATATGTGCTATTATCTCTCATGGTTGGAGGACAAGATAACTGGGGACGTCAAACCAGGAGTCAATCTGAAAGATAGGATCATATATGAGGTGGCTGAAGCATAGGTAAAGTATAAGAGGCTACGCAAAAAGGTGTTCGAGTCCGAAGCTAAGCATCTGGAACAACATAAATTAACCATGGAGGCGATAAGGGAATGGAAAGAGATTTCCAATAAGTCGACAGAGAGGTTAGAATATCTAGAGCAAGGATTGATGGTGTTGGAAGGGAAGATGAGAAAGAGGCTTTGGGATTATCAAGGCATGGACGATGATGAAGGAGGGAAGCTGGCAAAGGCTTACTTGCTACTGGACATACGCGATCTAGGGAATGTGATTGATATGGTCAAGAGAGTCAAGCATAGAAAAGGTCCTTCAGGGACCAACTAGATTAGGAGATAATATCCTTTACTGCTTTCTGGATTAGATTAGATTTTGATGTAATCGGGCTTAATGCCATTAGTGACTTTATTATTATTGTCGATTTAGTGAAAGATTGATTTGGCTTATTTTCGCATTAATGAAATGAGGCAAACGTTGGCATAAATTTCTCCAAGTCTATGTGTCTCTTAGGCCTACCTCAGGCTCAATGAGGTCCCCAAAAAATTAGGATGCGAATTATTGCATGACCTTATGTGATACATGCTTAGATATTGTAAACACTCTTTTACTTCGTCTTACTGACTTGGTTACCTTTTGTTGTTATTTCATTTGATTATTCCCATTCCCAAAGATTGGTTTGTGCATTCTGGCATCATCAGCATACCACACTAGATCCAGAGGTCCTCCACCTCCTCCTCCACCTAGCGACCGGGAAAGTAAAGGCAAAGGGAAGATGGATGATTTAAGTGGTATTCGAAAAGACAACGCTACCATAGCAGAGAATGTTGAAACCTCGGACGGAAGAAGTACGCCGGGATAGAATGAGTTGGTCTTACGTTTGGAGCAGAAAATCCTGGAGCTGCAGGGTGAGCTTGAGCAGGTCCGTAATCTGGCAAACCTCTCCCTTACCCTAAATGTTCCTGACATCAACCAACAAAACACAACCACTCAGAACCAAACACCACCACAAAACACTCAAAACCAGAATCCACCACCCATTGATCCAAATCTTCCCACACCACACCAGTATCACAATCCTGCACCTCCCCAAAACCTTAATGCACCACCAGTGCAAACCCCTCAACAACACCACCATCGCCCGACCCAATATCCGCAAACCACCACTTATCACACTCCTCACAACACACAACCTCCCTCCCATCCCCTCAAACCTCAATCAATGATCATCCATATACCCAAGGTTCAGGAACTCATCAAGGTAACCCAATATACGTGGAAACCTTACCCCATACCTCGCAACAAATCCTATACATACCTGAGCCGACCGAGAAGGACCTGCTCATTCAAAACATGGTAAAAGAACTCAAGAAATTGACAGGGAGAGTCCAGAGTGTTGAAGGTGGGAAGGGTGTTAAAGGTTTAAACTACGAAGATTTGTGTATCCAGCCAAATGTAGAACTGCCGGAGGGTTACAAACCCCCAAGTTTCAGATGTTTGATGGCACTGGTGATCCAAAGGTGCATCTGAGAACCTACTGCGACAAGCTTGTAGGAGTGGGTAAGAATGAACAAATTCGCATGAAATTGTTCATGCGAAGTCTTACAGGAGACGCCTTATCTTGGTATATTAGTCAGAATCCGAAGAAGTGGGCGAATTGGGTGAGCATGGCATCGGATTTCATGGACAGATTCAGGTTCAATACGAAGAACGTGCCAGATGTTTTCTATATTCAAAACCTCAAGAAGAAGCCGACAGACACCTTATGCTAGTATGCTACTCGTTGGAGATTAGAGGCCACCAAGGTGGGGCCGCCACTTGAAGAAGAACAAATGAACAAGTTCTTTGTTAGAGCTCAAGATCCACAGTATTATGAAAGCTTGATACTTATCGAGAATCACAAGTTCTCTGACATCATCAAGTTAGGAGAAAGGATAGAAGAAGGAATCAAGAGTGAGATGGTGACCAATTTCGAGGCACTGCAAGCCACAAGGAAAGCCTTGCAATCAGGACGTATTTCGAAGAAGAAGGAAGTGGGTGCCATGATGGTATCCTAGGGCCCTAAGTCTCCCCTTGCATACCAAACACCTCCACCCACAAATTAACCCTCACCACCAAAATACCAATACCCTGCCACCACCTACCATACATATAATACCCAACCTGCATATTACCATTCACCTCCGTCCGTCCACAAAAATTACCCAAAGCTATGACCAAACTTTGACCGCAGAGCTCCCAGACAATACACCCCAATCGCTGAACCCATAGCCTAATTGTATGAGAGACTAAACCCCTATTCCTATTGTTGCTATTGAGAACCCTTCCCAGTGGGTTAACCCCAACAAATCTTGTGCCTTTCACTCAGGCATGAAAGGGCATACCATTGAAGAATGCCGCATGTTAAAGGGCAAGATTCAGACACTGATCGACACCAAGGTTATACAGGCAAAGGAAATGCACCAAATATCCGTAATAAACCTCTCTCGGATCATAGGGGCGAGCGAGTGAATGTGATAGAAACTGATGAGGAATGGGATCAGGAGGGATCCAGTGGACTTATTCAAGGGGGATACTCCAAAAACACCTCATGTCACCCTCTCACCAATTGTGGTACAAACTCAGGCACCGTTTGAGGTCGAGGTAGCTACGCCCTTCACCGTGATGGTAGCTCCCACACTGTCTTATAAGTCCGATGTCGTCCCATGGGATTATATTACAGAGGCAAGAAGAAAAGGAAAAGCCAAAATGGAAGAGACAAGTGATACGCAAGGTATGACTAGATCTGACAGAGTTTACACACCTGAGAATCTCAGAAGAACAAGCAAAGAACTGCATCTAATGCACCTGCTGTTGAGACGGGCACTGACGATCTTTGGAGGAAGGTTCAGACAAGGGAATACTCTGTTGTTGATAACCTGAACAAGACTCCCGCCCAGATATCCATTTTTTCACTGTTGCAAAATTCAGACGCGCACAAGAATGCCTTGATGAAAGTGTTAAGCGAAGCTTATGTACCCGCCGGTATCACTAGCTGGGAGATGGCTAACATGGTCGGACAGGTACTTGAGAGTCACAAAATTACTTTCCACGAAGATGAGTTACTTCCAGAAGGGTTGAGTCACAAAAACGCATTTCACATCACTGTGCAATTTGAAGAAAAGTTCATTGCCAGGGTCATGATAGATGGAGGTTCGAGCCTGAACATATGCCCACTGACCACTCTGAAAAGACTAGGTAGAGGCCTGCATGATATATAGATGGGAAGCATGAACGTGAAGGCGTTCGGTGGATCTCAGAGAGCCACTGTTGGAGAAATCAACCTTAATCTACAGATGGGCCAGACCTGGTTTGATGTTGAACTAAGTGCTAGACATATCTGCCACCTACAGCCTGTTGCTGGGACGGCCATGGATACACGCAGCTGGGGAAGTCACTTTTACCCTGCACCAGGTTGTGAAGTTCGAGTGGAATCATCAGGAGGTAATCATTCATGAAGATTAAACAACCCTTTTAAACCAACTGGACCGTGCCAGTTATCGAAAATAAGAGGAAATTGGGAGGAGAAACATACCACCCTGCATTGAACGAGTAAACGCAATTGAGAAGGTTCAATGGTGGAGCAATAAGATAGAAAGCATACTGATGTGGTTGGGATATGAACCAGGCAAGGGTCTTGGCCGAAAGCTTCAGGGGATCATGGAACCCATACGACCACAGTATCATGGCACAACCTTTAGAATCGGGTATGAATATACTATGCAAGAACACCAGGATTGGACACCGTAATGGCGCACCGATTACTATCCGCTGGAACAACCCATATCACTGTTGCACCAAACATTCCGCCAAACTTACATGATTTGGGGAAGATGAGATTTTGGCCGGTGTGAGGAACCTGTTTCTGAACGAGGAAGATACGGACTGCAGTGCAATTTTGGAGGAGGAGGAGGAAGAGGAGGAAGACCTTACTATTCAAACAGTGAGAGAAGGAGTTGTTCTCAAGAACTGGACCGCTGCACCGTCCCGGGCTCGTTGAGTACCTGGGTAGCTTTGGCAGAGCATGACTTATTTTTAAATTATTTTTGAGCACTTAAGACATTTTTAGTGTTTTGTTTTTAAATAATTACTCGAGCTGTCAAGTCGTACTTTTTGACAATTTTATGTTTTATTAATGCATTATTGGTTTTCGTATTTATTATTATCTTTCTACATTCTTTTCAACATAATTATTACATATCCTGATGAACCTACGACTATGACATGTAATGAGACAATGCAACATCAGGAAAGTGATTTGGGGGATTTGGAAGATGATATAATACCTGAGGAAATTGTCATAGAAGTAGAGAATTTGAGAACAAACCAAAGTCCAACTTAGAAGAAATGAGGCAGTAAACTTAGGGAATTCTGAAACAGTCAAAGAAACTCGCATAAGCATTCATCTATCACCGTCAGATAAGGAAGAATACATCAGGTTTCTAAAGGAATATGAGGATATTTTCTCTTGGTCCTACGATGATATGTTGGGTTAAGCACATCCATATTAGCTCACAAGCTACCTACCAACCCCATGTGTCCGCCGGTAAAGCAGAAGCTCAGAAAATTCAAGCCAGATATGAGTCTTAAGATAAAGGAGGAGGTTACCAAGAAAATCAAAGCCCAGGTCCTTCGAGTAGTCGAATACCCAACCTGGTTAACCAATATTGTGCCGGTTCCGAAGAAAGATTGGAAAGTCAGAGTGTGTGTTGACTATCGAGATCTGAACAGAGCAAGTCTTAAGGATGATTCTCCCTTGCGCAACATACATATACTAATCGACAACTGTGCCAAGCATGAACTCCAATCCTTTGTGGATTACTTTGTAGGATAAGCACTAGATTTGGATGGACGAAGAAGATGCCGAAAAGACTCCCTTTATCACTACATGGGGATATATTATTACAAAATGATGCCATTTGGTTTGAAGAATACTGGAGCCACCTACATGAGGGCTATGATGACTCTTTTACATGATATGATACACAAAGAAATAGAGGTGCACGTGGATGATGTTATCATCAAATCTAAGAGAAGTTCATATCACATAGCATACCTGAGGAAGTTTTTCGACCGACTTCAAAAATACAATTTGAAGTTAACCCTGCAAAATGTGCTTTCAGAGTCACTGCTGGGAAGTTTCTAGGCTTCATTGTCAGTCCCTGTGGTATTGAGCTAAACCCGTCAAAAATCAAAGTTATTCCGGAATTGTCACCACCAAAGAACAAGAACGATGTGATGAGTTTTCTAGGACGTCTCAATTATATCAGTCGTTTTATAGCACAATCGACAGTGATATGTGAGTTGATCTTGAAGATGCTGAGGAAAAATGCTACAACAAATTGGACCGAAGAATGTCAGAAAGCTTTCGACAAAATCAATGAGTACTTGTCTAATCCACCCCTGTTGGTCCCGCCAGAGCCAGAAAGACCTTTGCTGCTATATTTGTCCGTGTTGGATGGAGCTTTCGGCTGCGTCCTGGGACAACATGATGAAATCGGGAGGAAAGAGCAGGCAATATATTATTTGAGTAAGAAATTCACGCCTTACGAGGCTCGGTACTCTTTGCTGGAGCGCACCTATTGTGCTTTAACATGGATAGCCCAGAAGTTAAGACATTATTTTTATGCATACACCACCTATATCATATCAACTATGGATCCACTAAAAAAAATTAAGAAACCCATGCCGAAAGGTAAGTTAGCAAAGCGGCTGATATTGCTAAGTGAGTTCAACATCATTTATGTGACTCAGAAAGCAGTCAAGGGGCAAGCGTCGGCCGATATCTTAGCAGAGAACCCCCTAGACCAAGAATACAAACCATTAAAGACGTATTTTCCTGATGAGGAAGTGTCATTTGTAGGTGAAGATATTTCCAAAACATATAATGGTTGGAGGTTGTTTTTCGACGGAGCAGCAAACTTCAAGGGAGTGGGCATTGGGGCTGTCTTGGTATCAAAAACCGGTCAACATTATCTAGTATCCGGAAATCTCAGGTTTCCATGTACCAACAATATGGCAGAATATGAGGCCTGCATCTTGGAACTCAAATTGGCCAACGGCATAAATGTTCAGGAGTTGTTGGTAATCGGAGATTTGGATCTATTGGTACACTAGGTACTAGGAGAATAGGGTACCAAGAACACTAAAATATTTCCATACTTGCATTGTGTACAAGAGTTTATCAAGAGGTTTACAAAGATAGAATTCAAACATGTTCCAAAGATTCATCATGAGTTCGCAGATGCATTAGCCACCTTGTCTTCCATGGTACATCCAGACAAGAATTTCATCAATCCTATCCCAATAGAGATTCATAATCAGCCAGCTTATTGTGCTCATGTTGAAGAAGAGTTTGACAAAAATCCATGGTTCCACGATATCAAGGAATACTTGGAGAAAGGAGAATACCTAGAGAATGCTACACACACTTAGAAGCACACGCTTCGAAGATTGGCCAACCATTTCTTTCAGAGTGGAGGAATTTTGTGTAGAAGGAATCCAGATTTGGGAGTGTTACGATGTGTTGATGCTCAGGAGGCATCTAGATTGCTCGAAGAAATACATGCCGGAACTTGCGGACCTCACATGAACGGATTCATTTTGGCCAAGAAGATATAAAGAGCAGGGTATTTCTGGATGACTATGGATAAAGACTGCATCAAATATGTTCAAAAGTGTCACCAATGTCAGGAACATGCTGATATGATACAGGTGTCGCCCAACGAACTCAATGTAACGAGTTCACCCTGGCCTTTCTCTGCTTGGGGCATGGATGTCATTGGAAATGGACACAGTTTCATTTTGGTGGCTATAGATTACTTCACATAATGGGCTGAAGCCGCTTCCTATAAGGTTGTGACTAAGAAAGTCGTAGCGGATTTTGTCCGGGATTGTATTGTTTGTCGATTTAGAGTACCTGAGTCAAGCATTACTGACAATGCCGCCAATCTGAATAGTGATCTAATGAAATCTATGTGTGAAACATTCAAGATCAAGCATCGGAATTCTACAGCATACAGACCGTAGATGAACGGAGCCGTAGAAGCTGCCAACAAGAACATTAAGAAGATATTGAGGGAAAAGGTGGACAACTACAAGCAATGGCATGAAAAGCTACCGCACCACAATTCGTACATCAACTGGGGCAACCCCCTATCTACTGGTCTATGGTACCGAAGTTGTTATCCTTTCCAAAGTGGAGATTCCTTCCTTAAGCATCATACAAGATGCCAAACTCAGCGACGCGGAATGGATACAAAATCGGTATGAACAGCTGCCTCTCATTGATGGTAAGAGGATGAACACAGTGTGTCATGGCCAACTCTACCAGAATAGAATGGCAAGAGCTTTCAACAAAAAGGTTAGATCGAGGCAATTCACCCCGGGGCAGTTGGTGTTGAAACGGATCTTCCGGCATCACGACGAAGCAAACGGGAAATTCTCACCCAACTAGCAAGGCCCTTACATGGTTCACCGAGTACTGAAAGGAAGAGCGCTTATACTTGCAGAGATGGATGGAGAAATATGGCCAAGACCTATTAATTCAGACGCAGTCAAGAGATATTACGTTTAAGATTATGTTTGCACTTTCTATTTGACGTAACCTGAACTACACTTGACTTGATTCCCGTTTAAGAGGGCATATGTAGGAAGCCATATGGGTTCAGCCACATCGTAATAAAATCTTCATTCCCTCTATGGTCAAAAACTGGGGCAAGATTTCAAGTTCGTCAAATATCATTATGTCAAGGATCACCAAGAAGTGTATCACCAGAGGCATGACGAACATGACAAGCATGCCCGTAAATTCATAACAAGAATGTTATCTTTACTAACAGAAGTCACCAAGCACAATTGCGCCAAGCTAAGAATCGTTTTCTTTCTCATATTCAATCTTCGTCTTTCTCTGCATAGCACTAAGCATTGCCTTCATTCTTTGCATGAGGCTAAGCACTGCCTCCATCACTGCATAAGCCTAAGCACTACCGTTCCTTGCATGAGACTAAGCATTGTCTCCATCCTTTGCATGAGGCTAAGCACTACCTCCATCATTGCATAAGGCAAAGCACTGCCTTTCCTTGCATGAGACTAAGCACGGTCTCCATCCTTTGTATGAGGCTAAGTAGTGCCTCCATCATTGCATAAGGCTAAGCACTACCTTTCCTTGCATGAGACTTAGCACTTCCCCCATTCTTTCCATGAGACTAAGCACTACCTCCATCATTGCATAAGGCTAAAAACTATCTTTCCTTGCATGAGACTAAGCATTGTCTCCATTATTTGCATAGGGCTGAACATTGCCCTCATCATTGCATAAGGCTAAGCACTGTCTTTCCTTGCATGAGACTAATCATTGTCTCCATTCTTTGCGTAAGGCTAAGCATTGCCTCCATTATTGCATAAGGCTAAGCACTACCTTTCCTTGAATGATACTAAGCATTGTCTCTATTCTTTGCATGAGGCTAAGCACTGCCTCCATTATTGCATAAGGCTAAGCACTGCCTTCCGTTGCATGAGACTAAACACTATCTTCGTTGCATTGCATGAGGCTAAGCATTGCCTCCACCATTTCATAAGGCTAAATGCTGCCTTCCTCTGCATAGGGCTAAACACTACCCTCATCACACACAAGGCTAAGAGCTGCCTTGTCTCGTTCTCGCATACAACTAAGCATCATCTATTCCCTCTATTGAACTAGCGATATTTTCGCATCTTTGCATTTCATGGGCTGAAACATTGCCACATTGTCCGAAGGCGTCATAGTCTGAGGGCATCATCCTCATAGCCCGAAGACATCATGCCATGGCCTGAGGATCTCTCAAAACTACACATCATTATTCAAAAAGGGGTCATGGTCCAAAGGCACCATCCTTATGGCCTGAGGACACCATTTCATGGCCTGTGAATCCCTTATCATACGCTTCATGGCCCAAGACGTCATGGTCTAAGGACATCATTCTCATCGTCCAAAGACAAATCTCATGGTCCGAAGGGAATTTGCATCACGTTTAAATTTATGCAATAACCCCATATATATTCACGCGCATCGTGTTTTATGTTTTGCAGGTAACTCGTAATGTAACCGTTCTACAAACAGGAGCAATTTTCGCTCCGGTTTCCGTTCACATCTTTTGATCATCTCAAACGCAACCGATGATCAACAATTGATTAGCCTTTATCCCCTAACCACTCAAATACTTGCTTTATACATCCATAACATTCAAATTCACACTCATAGCTCCACCAGAAATTATCCGACACTATCATATCCAAAAGATCCTCTTTCAAAACACACAACCACTCTTATAACAACTCCATCGGTTTCGTTCGCCGTTGGATCCAGAACTACACACGGCATGATTCTCATAATACCAGGGATATGTAGGCAACTCAAGAATCAGGGTTCGGCCCCCATTTTTTCCAAAACACATCATCCTCGCTCATTTCGGAAAAATTGGTCATCATTTTCTTTACCCGACACCTCTTTCATCATTCCCGGATAACGAGGGGCAGCTATTGATACCCAATTTTGATATCATATTTTATAAAATATCATGTATATTTTTAAAAATCCTTTTTTACATCATCACCTATTTACAAGAGACAAATAAGTATTTTCTGTAATTTTTAAGGCTTTAAAATTAATTTTTTTGCATTTAAATTATTCAAATATTAATTAATTACCCTTTCAAATTAGTTTGTGATGACTAAATAACCAAATTTACTATTTACATCCACATATATGTTTTATAACATTTTTACTTCATTTCACAACATTTGTATTTTTTTAGTTGTTTACACAATTTTTGCAATAATAGCCTATATCCTACATATAATTACGTTTATTATATTATTTATGCCACAATAGTATTTTATATTTTTATGATGTTGAGTTATTATTTTCAAGCATTTTTCACAGCATAAAAAATATTTTTACCATTTATTAGACGTTTTAATAATTTATTTTTTTATTAAATTCGGGTATTTTAAAAGCTGGCCCAAAGTAGGCCAAATTCTGGACCAATTTAATGGCACAAACGCCCAAAATCCTTAGCCCAATTCCCCCAACCCAAACCAAACAACCTCTTTAGTTAACCCGGTCGGTACCCGTTTTAAACAACCCGCCCCATTCTTTTCTTCTATCTCAGCCGTTGATCTCAGAGAGAGATCAATGGCCCACAAGCCATCTCCCATCTTTAAACTACCCAACCCCAAACCATAACACCCACTTCCCTGAGACTGCCGCCCTAAAATCCTCTCGTTCTCCCTTCTCTAAAAGAAATCCTAGCCGCCCCACTCAAATCCCAGCCCCAATCCGATATCACATGGAAATATCTCATGTTTCCTTTCCTTTCTTGCACACACGGACATTCTTACCATCTCCTAAACATTGCAGTGTTTGGTATTCTGTTATTTATGGAAGCTAAATCAATGAGTGTTCGTTCGATTCCGATTATGTATTATCTTCATGTTCTTGACTTGATACATCCACTACCAGGCTATATGGGTCCGATTCAATGAGATCTTTGACTATTTTTGTTCTCCGTCTTGAACTAGGGTTTGCTGATTTTTTTCTCCTAAATCTATTCTAAATTGATTTTGCATGTATTTCTTCCCTTATTTGTGTTTGATTGATTGTGTCCTTGTTTGTGTGTTTAGTCTTGCTATTACAACCCCCCCCCCGCCCCGTACCCATTTCCCCTAGACAGACCTCAATGACTGCTATTCTCTCATTCTCACTCGTTCTATACTATTCTGAAACTTGAGCTCTTGGCCGGCTAAAAGCCAAGGCCACCAAAATCTTTTCTATCTACCTCCTCAGTGCGAGCACTGCTCGAAGCTCCTGTGAACTCTGGAACACTAAGGTTTGGAGTTCGTGCTGATGTTCTTACTTTGCTATTGGAACTTAGTGATTCTTCTCTGTTTGTTATTAAATCTGCAAATTGTTAAGTGTTCAATCCCTCATAATTATATTTTCTCCCTTATTGTGTTCATGCTTCTGAATATCTATTTATTTGAACTCTTACAAACCAATATGACACTATGTCGACCTTGCTTTGAAATTCTTCTATAATTCTTCATCAGAACTATATAAGATATGTTCATTTAGCGTATTCAATTTGGAATATTTCTAACTGTTATGCTTGTTTGAAACTATTATGTTTATGTATGCTCGAATTCCTTTATTGGTTGTTTGTTATGAGTCTTTTCTCAGGCCTTACCTTGAAATTTTGTACTGGAACTCCTAGGGAAATCGTTCCTGCCCAGATGTTGCCTTAATGAGTCTTTTTCTGTTAAATCCTTTATGCATAACCTACTATTTCTCTGCAAATTGACCCATGATCATCCCTGACAATAATGTCTCAATGTTTATCCTAATATGCTTCCCTGCTATTTATAACATTAAAATATGCTCCAATCCTGATTAGTATTGCTTAAAGCCTACAAAGTAAAAATGCAATATCCAGCCTACAAAGTAAAAATGCAATATCCACATATGACGCCTAATGTGTTGGCGTATCCTTGCCTACTATGAATTCTGGTATTATTTAAGTCTTTGTTTTCTGACTGGTATTTAGCATGTTCAAGACTTTTCATGATCAATTAAGGATTATTTGTAGCCCATGTCCATCAACCTATTTGGTTATGCTATTTTCATTAGTTTTTTCATGATAGACACATTCATGTGAAGGATGTGCTCTACTTGCTTCTTTTCTATGATTCTTCTAGACCCTCATCTAAAGTTCTTTAGGTTGATCCTGAATCATGCTTCGTTTTGAAACTCTTTGGAATGGGTTACTATCCTATGATGGTCAATCTTGTCACTCTTAATCTTTGTTTCTGGAATTACAACCATAAACTTGCCTCATATGTGCTCTGTGTGCTTTCCAATTCAGTATGATCATGTCTATATGTCTTGGCTAGAGCTGATATTAGCCAGAGCTTTAAGAACTAAGTGTTTAAGCTTCAAAGCTGTTTAATTAATTCCATGTGTAGTTTTGTCACCTGTATGGCTAAGTTTGGCATCCATTTAGGAGAGTAAGTTATTCGTTTAGGCCTGGTATGTTGGGCCTGCCTTTGGTATTGAGGGTTCGAAGCATACTATCTGCACTTGGAGTTTAGACCTGCTATCCGCATGAAGTCCTACGCCTGTTTGAAGGCCTAGATGTATTACTAGGTTATTCTACATATGTATTGGGCCTGTAATTATTTAAATAATATGTAATAGCATGTAAAACTGAATGATGGGGAAATTAGTGAAAAAGGGGGCTAAGGTATTCTAATGCTTGCACAAAAGGGTAGAAAACATGCTTATAGAGTTTATGTGTTTTATTTGCTATTTCATTTAGCATGTTTTATTTGCTATTTCGTTTAGCGTGCTTTATTTTTATATACTAATAGAATCATGCCTATAGGGATCACACACACTTCACTCGTACACTAATCAAAGCATGTTAGTACTTGCCGTACCTATTTCTATGTCTATTACTATGCACACTTAGACAGCACGCCTATAGGATACAATAACGTTGTTTTGCTAACGCTCATTTAGATACCATATCTATAGGGTTTCAACTAATCAATCAGTCACTTCTATTATCTTGGTACATTGTTAACTTGGATATCACGACTACAGGGTCTTAATTAATTAATCAACTACTTTGTTACTTCATTCTGTTACCATACATAGAAATCATGCCTATGAAGATAAAATCTTATAAAATCAATTGCATCTATCAACTGTTAGAAATCCTGTCGATAGGATATTGTCATTCGCATAAGAAACTGTTAATTCTGGGCTCTCGAAGGTGTTTTTACTGCCTCATTGCGCAATATTTAGATATCATGCCTATAGGTTTGTAATGCCTTAATCTGCAAATCTGTTAGCCTAAAGCTGCACTTCTGCTTGTACAATGCTGGAAATCAGAATCACCTAGAAACCATGCCTATAGGACTTAACGACTATAATGTTGCTTACTGCTGAAACTGCATACTGCCTAATCTGCCTGTGTGGATGTTGTTTATTTGTGGAGGCTAACTTGGGCCCCTTAATTGTCTTTATGTGAATTCCTATATGTTTTGAATGTGCGTCTAGTTTTATCATTTTGAGCACCCTAAGTGAAATCTAGAACCACCTAAATAGTAGGTCCAAAACCTCCTGGACCATAGGCATGGGACGGGTAGTGCACGCGTAGGACCCGGTTTAGAATCGAATTAGAACGTTTCAGGTAAACAACTTTAACATAGTAATTGAATAGCAGGTGATGATAGTTTGTGCCCTTTGAATAATATGAGCAACTCCTATCCTAAGGGAGTTGCGAAGTATTATTTATGTTGCACGGGGTGATCCTTTAGGCTAAAAAAACATAGGACCCCCCCCCCTTTATATGATTATTTTTTCCTACTTAGACAATTGAATTAGAACAATTAAGTTGTACCGTGTAACCTCTAAAGACTTGTACTGATTATCTATATAGCTTAATTATTGTCTGATTTTCTTTACACTTGTTCATAATAGAACCTTTAAATTCTTTGTCTTCCCTCGCTTATATGATCACATAGGACAGTTATAATCTAAAAATCCACATAGTGTGAACTTCGGCCAGGACCCACAGTTGTGGATCTCGAAAAGTGCCTAACACCTTCTCTTTAAGGTAATTTGAGCCCTTACCCGATCTTTGGTGACGTAGACTAATTAAATCAGAGTCATTCACAAATGGGTGTTGTAACGCACCTTAAAAATTATTAGGTGGAGACTCTTCTCTTTTAATACCTATTTAAAAGAGTTGTCACGCATCGAAGTTCGCTTTAGCAAGAAAATGAAGCGCGACACTTAGCTAAAGGACAAACATCATACTTATCTATTACATTTCTACAATTTTCTATAGGCAATCCAAGCACTTCCTTCATGGCTCCTCCAGAAGCATGTGCAAACCTTCTATGTCATAGAAAAATATCAACTTCTTTCTTATGTTCACTTAGTCCCTTGCTTACTTCTGCACGCTCCCTTTACCAATCCCCTTGACCCTCCCACTTGAGAGGTCCTGGAACAGGCAAAAGTCAGGGAAAAAGCTAACTGAGCAATAAAAGTCTCTAGTTACCTTAGATACTAACATTAGATAATATTAAAAATCAGGCACAAACAACACATCTTTTACTATTTGTCCTTTAGAAATTATGCAGTCTCCAATATGTGACACCAAAGTCCCTTGACCATTTGGCATATGTACTTTCCTACTACTCCAGGAATCAAGCTTCTTGATATTTTGCAACATATTTAAGTCCGATATCATGTGATTACTTGCACATGTGTGTATGATCTACTCCTTTCTTGCTACATTAGCCATAAAGGATTATATCATACCTGCCATATTGGTCATTGTATTCTGTGAAAGGTCTTTGTCCAACATTCTTATGATCTGATTGTCCCGGTCAGCTGTAAACTATGGTGGCCTAGGAATCACATTTATATGCCCCTTGTCTGCTGCCTCAGTCCTTCCTGCACTAGGTCATACAATGTCAGGATAATAATTTTCAACATTTACATTGTAAGCAATATTGGCTCCTGATCCCTTATTCTTGTATTTAAAATTAGCAGGGTATCCTACTATCTTATAGCATGTCTCTTTAGTATGTCCTTTAATTTTATAAAAATCACACTGCAAATTCCAGTTCTTCTTTGGCATATGATTCTGATTTTGAAAACTTCCTCCCTTTGCAGTCATGAAAGGCTTGGCATTTGATCCTTCATTCATCATAGATACACCAGAAATAACCCTCTACTTTCTCTTTCAATAATCATTGCATATGCTTTGCTAACATTTGGAGTAGGATTAGTCATGCGGATTTGGCTTCGTGCTTGCTCATAATTCTTGTTAATCCCATCAAAAATTGCATCACTTTTTGCCTATGCAAGTGCTCAACATAGTCTTTGTCACAGCAAGATGGAGTCATACTCTCATACTCATCCCACATTTCCTTGAGCTTAATAAAATATATCAACACATTGTTTGATCCTTGGTGCACGTTGTTATTTCCTTATGCAACTAATAAACCCTAGACGCATTCACTTTATCAAAGTGCTCCTTCACATCCTCCCAAACTCGACATAAATTCTTAGCATATATCACTCATGTTACTAACTTCTTCGAAATTGAACTCATAATCCATCCAAAATAATTGCATTACATCTATCCCATTGGCCATTGGTGACCTAAATCCTTCTCGAAATCTTCTCTCTTTAGTGTACTGTCAATTAGCCCTAGCTTGTTTTTACTTTAGCAACTAGATTCTCATCGCTTGGCTCCAAATTGAGTAATTTTCGGATCCCCTCAGTTGAATCGACACAATCAAAAAATCGAAGCTCTGATTGTGTCTGAAGGACATAGATATAATGCATGATTGTGATCGAACTCTGTTTTTGCCATTGCTAAAAATCAAAAATTTCGGGATGAAATCAAGCAAATCTGTTGAGAAATCTAGCTGGATAGCTAATGGATCTGTAAAGTTGGCTCACAATCGCGCCCAATCACTCTAATACCATGTTAGTTTGTGAGAGATCTGCAATCGAACCCTAGAGCAATTGAGGGAAAATGGAGAAGAACTGAAAGTGGAAAATAATTTCTGTTATTGAGCTAAAAAGGAAACACTTCCACACTACTTTGTACACTAACTCTTACTATATATAGACTCAACTAACTACTGACTTAATTAACTACTTTACTTTGCTATTTACAATAACGCCACTCCTTAGGTAACTCATATCTCTACAAAAAAAAAAGTTCCAAAGGCATCTTCTATCACGACCCAAATTTACCTCTATAGGATGTAGTGACGATACCTAGTCTGTAAGACTAGGTAAGCCTAACACTTATTGAATTAAAGACAGAATTTAACTAGAACAACTACGAAGCATGAAACTGGAATTTCCATGGTAAAACCAATGATCTTAAGCGCAATATACCCCAAAATCGGTAGTACAAGTCATAAGCTCTACTGAGTTTGTTAGAAAATCCTTAAATACAATTGTTCGTAATAGAATTAAATAGTACAAGTACAACTTCATAAGGTGACTTCGAGGTCTGCGAACACCACGGCAGGTTTACCTTGAGTCTCCATAGCAATGCTCAACCAGCTAGCTAATAATCAATAATAACCGAGGCATCTAGATCTACACAAAAATATGCAGAAGCGTAGTATGAGTACACCACAACAGTACCCAGTAAGTATCAAGACTAACTTCAGTGGAGTAGTGATGAGGAATAGTCAAGACACCCACTGGACTTAACAACCTAAACAAGTGTAAATGTAGAACTAGCAGGGAACGATATCAATATAAAGCTTAGGCATGATGACAATAATAATACAATGCTTATAATAGGGACTAAACGCAACAGTTAGCAACAAGACACAACAGGTAATAACACTGTAGAGTAAACTGAAAACAGTTCAAATCCCGTGAAACAAAATAAAAGAAAACAAGTGACAACTCAATAGGAACAATCGCTTTCACACCAGGTTTATCCAAGAATTTCCACGAGGTAGCAAACCTCAAAAAAAATCACAAATCACGGGTCCCAATTCGTGAACCCTAATCACTTGGCATCTTGTGCCCACATTACAATTCATAACAGTACGGATGACTCACATGCCAAGGGAGTGACAATATCTAATATCCGCACGGACCACTCACGTGCTAACAGGATAACTCTCACACATTAGGCAAGTACACGGGAGTACATGTAAATGGTTAAAACATCAGGATTCATTTTCTTAGACCGATACAAGTGGTTTATTTACGTGTATGCTTGTGTAAGTATTCTACCACAATTCAAGTCAACAAGTAAGAGTAGAGACAACGAATGGCACATAAGAAACGATCACCACAGAATGTACAGTGTAATAAATACAATAATGAAATTGAAACAATGAATAGTATAACAAGATTAGCTACACAGAACTAAGCAAATAGTGCAACACGAAGGAAAAATAATTAATAGTATGCTAAGGAAAACAACAATCAAAGACAAGTACAAAAGAATAGAGAAATGTCAACAAGAGTCACTACCGAGGTACCGCCTCGTAGTCTCAAATCACAAAATATAATCTTTTCTTATATCACTGCGGGAGCCTTTATATTTAGTTTTGAAAATTATTTTTTCCGAAATAACATCCTGCATTTTACCCCACCTTATCACACCGCATGGCTTCTAGTAGTTCCCCTAGTAGCCATGCGTATCAAGCGCACCTTATCTCACCGCATGTGTATCAATAATAACAACAGCACGGCAGAAACCTCGTGAAAACACCCGAACAATCCTTTCAACAAGAACACTTGTGCCAAACATAACAACTCAATAAAATGATTTTCACAATATGTGCTCATATACCACAATCTTTTCTCAAAACAGTTTCAATATCACAACCACGCATAGCCCTCGGCTCAACAACACTGAATATAATGGGAACAATAACAATAACACGAGGATACGACAAGTAAATCAACTCAGGAACTTCAGAACATAAAGAAACGCTAGCACGAGCTCAGAAAGAAAGACACAACAGGGAATAATGGTCTTAACAAGAATAGCTTAATAAGAAAGAGATAATGTGTAGCAATGATTCCACAAAAATACAATTCGATGATAAGAGAGATAACATGAATCAATGATTCCAAATAAGAATAAGTCAACAATGAAAAGGGATAACAAAACTTCATATAAGGTTGAGCAATTACGTAAGAGATACAACAAGTTCAATTAAGGATAAGCAATTACAGAAACGATAATAATAACTTCAATTAAGGATTGAAAATTACGGAAAAGATAATAATAACTTCAATTAAGGATAAGCAATTACGGAAAGGATAGCATGGCAATAAAAGAGGCAACAACTTAAGTTAAGGAACATAAGAGTTAAATCGGCAATAAGGGTAGAACATGAAGCAATTAATTCCTAAAAGCCCTAAACGGTCAAATTTTCACAAATAAGCCCGAGCACATACTCGTCACCTCGCGTACACGGCCAAAACATGACACAATTAGCACAAATGACTCAAATCCTAAGGAGTAGTTCCCCCACACAAAGTTAGGCAAGATACTTACCTCAAAGAGCTTGACTGATACTCTAAAATGACCTTCTCGAGTGAAACAACCTCCGGACGGCTCAAATCAAGCCAAAATAACTTCAAATCATAGGAAATAATTCTGAATAATAAAGCATTGATTTTTAATTAAAACTAAAAAGTCAACTCTTAGGCCCGCACCTTGGAACCCGATATAATTCACAAATCTGAACACCCATTCGATAATGAGTTCAACCATACCAAAATTATCCATTTTCGATATTGAATCGCCCTTCAAATCCTCATTTTATAATTTTGAAAGATTTTTACAAAATTTCACATTTTCTTCCTTTCAATTCACTGATTTAATGATATAAATAAGTATGAAATCATGAAATGAAATCATGAAATGTAATCATTTTCGGATAGAGAACACTTACCAAAATCAAAATCGTGAAGAATCCTTCCAAAATCACTCAAAATCGAGGCTTCAAACTCAAAAATGGACAAAAATGTCAAACCCTCGAATATATGTGATTCTGCCCAGGTTTTTCGTATTTGCGAACAGAAACGCCGCATCTGCAGCCTCGCATTTGCGAGAAAAGTTTCGCATCCGCGAAACCAACTAGCCAGCCCAGTGGCCGCACCTGTGTAAGAATGAGTCGCACCTGCGACTTCGCAGAACCGTGCAAACAGCCACAGAAGCGGACTCTTCGTATTTGCGATCAATGGGCCGCAAAAATGGCCATCACATCTGCGACAAAAACTCCCCAAAAGCGAAGCTTCCTCCCAGGCCTCAACATCGCAGAAGCGGCTCCACATCTGCGATCAAACCTCTGCAGATGCGGATACACCAAAACACTGCCCAACAGCCTTAACCAAAAATTTCCAAAACGATCCGAACCTCGTCCGAAACTCATCCTAGCCACTAGGGATCCCGTCCGAATATACAACAAGTCTTACAACATAACGTGGACCTACTCGACTCCCCAAATCACATCAACTAACGTCGAAACTACGAATCGAACTTATGAATTTTCAAGTTTTCCAACTTTCAAACTCGCGCCGAAAACACAGCAAACCAACCCGGAATGGCGTCAAATTTTGCATGCAAGTTCCAAATGACATAACGGAGCTAATGCAACTCCAAAAATCAAAATCCGAACCCGATTGAACAAAATCAACTCCCGGTCAAATCTCTCAATCTTTCAAAACTTCAACTTTCCTATTTTCGCCAAAATGCTTCAAATTATCTTACGAACCTCCAAATCCAAATCCGGACGCACGCCTAAGTCCAAAATCACCATACGAAGTTATTGGAATCATCAAAACGCCATTTCAGAGTCCTCTACACAAAAGTCAAATTCCGGTCATCTCTTACTGCTTAAGCTTCTAAAACAAGAATCCTTCTTCCAAATTGACCCCAAATTATCTGAAAACTGAACTCGGCCACACATGCAAATCATAACATATAATACGAAGCTGCTCGAAACCTTAAGCCGCTGAACGAAACGCTAATTCTCAAAACGGCCGGTCGGATCGTTACACCTTTCATTCATATCGATTTGGATTTTTTCACACCATATACGGCAATTCGCGGGTTGAATATTGTTGGCACCAAATAATGCGGGAGATAATATGTTAATGTCAACAATATGGAAAAAAATTACCAACCCCAGAGGATAAATATCATAGTAGATTACTGAGTAGGATATTATTCTTTCAACAACCCCAACGTCACCTTAGTGTTTAACTTTAATAAAAATGACAACATAAAAGAATTTTTGCTCTATAATGTATTTTAACCCGTTATATATAGCAGATAACTTGAGTATTAATCCCACATTGTTATGGATGATTGTTTATTATTATCGTCTTATGACCTTAGCAATTACTGTACACCGTATGTACTTTTTTTTAATGAGGAAGAAGAAATATGGAGGATAATATCGAATCATTACCAACAGGAAAAAGTTCAGCTATATAAAAGTCAAACTTATATAGCAAATTATAATTTGCCTATGACTTCTTGTCAGAGTTTACGTGTCAAACATGAATCAGTTGTTTTCTAAACTAAGCTCGTGTTTCTATCTCATTGGACACAAATAATCGAATATAAATCAAGTTTGTTGTTTAACATATTTCGTTTAGCAACTGCTTGTCCTTTGCGTGTATCCTTGGGGAGTTCCTACAATAACTAATCAAACATATGTTCTGCTTCGATGTTCCTAAGTCAAGGCTTTATGGGTCGAATTCGATCGCTTGTATAGAGAGTATCGGTTTTGGGGTTTGACGATCAGTGTCGATTGAGGTCGTCATCCGATAGGCCGAGATCGGGACATCGAGAAGAGAAGTTCGAGACCAGGACATCGAAAAGAGAAATCCGAGATCGGGACATCGAGAAGAGAAGTTCGAGACCGGATGTCATCGGAACGAAGCTCGAAGCCAAGGCATTCGAGACGAGATCGTCGAGGCCGATCAGGGTGAAACATCCTATGGTAAAATTAGCAGATTTGCGTAACTGAAGGACCGGAAATCTCGTGATATGTAAACATCTCGATGGGAATCGCGGCTCAAATCAGTAAAGACATTGAATCCATTAATTCTAGGGATATCTTACCTTGTAAATAAGATTTTTACATTGTATAGAATTCTTTTCCCTTCCTATATAAACAGGCAGCCCTATTGTAAATGGAGGGACACAATCTACGATCAATATACAAAAAGCTATAGTCTATTTTACTCGTTTATCTTCTTCATATTTTATTTCCAAAGGATTCTAACACAGAAAGGCTACTCAATATTAGTGGTTTGCTCTCTTCCTTGTTCACTGAATTTAGTCTCTATTTCCGTTTATTCTTTAACTGTATTAAACCAGGTCACATATCCTTAAAACCACATATAAATTTAATTGTTACTCGTAATTAAGGGTAAACAAAGGCATATATAATCGTGGCTGACTCGAGCACATGTGTGGCCTAAAGTCAAAATTTAATATGAGACTTAAATTTTTAAAATAAAGTTATAATATATATTTTTATTTGAAGTTTATTTTTCTAGTTTTTTGAGATGCAAAGTTGTAAATAATTTTTTATAATCGATTTTCTCTAATAAATTCTTTCAATGATAATATATTCAACACATTTAATATTTCTTCAGACATTGTTGAAAAACTTTATCCATTATAATTTTGAAATACTTTTCTCTGTGGCAATTATTATAGGAAAACTCTACTTTTACACTTAAAGTACTAATTATTAATATTTTTTAAATACATATAAACCTATTTTCTTTTATAAAAAAAAGGACCTTTTAAATGTGGGGCCTAAGGCACAAGCCTTACCTGTGAAAACGTTAGAGCCGGCCCTATATATAGCTAAGATTCTAAAATTTTAAGCTTTACAACTATATAAATTCGAGAATAACTTGCGAAGAAAAAGAAGTTAAATAGTAATGGCAATATGAAATAGAAAAGTAATTTATATGATTTTAAATAAATAAAACAGAACACATTACAAATTAGTTTTTATTTAGCTAACGAAATTTACTAGATTATCTTTGGAAAAGTAATGCAATGTCGCAACTAACCAACCTTATAGTGTTAGTTCCTTGGAAACTTAAAAAGTGTTGGCATTAACCTCGTTGTCACGTCGTCCCATGTTGATCAATGACCTCACGTCTTAAACTATTCAAAATCCCATTTCCCTGACCACCCAACGCGCGTAGATTTCACTTCCTTTTTTATTTTAATGCCATTTCGACATACTTACATATCTTTTGTAAATGTTAAAATAATTCTAATAATTTTTAATTTCAAATTCTTCCTTGAAATACTCGTCCAATCTTTAGTTGAAATACTATTATTTTCCACATAATAATATATAATAATTTAATTTTTTATGAAAAAATTACGAACTATGATATTGTTGTCATCTTAAGACATAAATCACATCACCTTACTAACAAGGGTTGCGATGGAATGGTAAGTACTTCATCCTTGACCAAAGGTCTTGGGATCGAGTCCCTGGATATGGAGTCGCCTTTGTTAGGAAGCGCTTAACCCCCCTCCTCCCTCCAATGTGAAACTTTCCGGCTCAAATTCGGATTTAGTCGGGCCCTAATGTGGGTACAGAACACCAGATGAAAAACAAAAAAAAAAAGAAAAAGAAAATCCCATCACCTTCATATAATGTTTTTAAGAAGAAAAAAAAAAACTAGATGGCGTAAGAGCCACTTCTCAAACGGGCGCGTGAAATCGTCATTTGCCCTTTCCTCCACTCTCTATCTCCCGCCCGCAAACCAGATAGAAAAAGATGAGTAGCGTAGAAAATGCCTCGACGAATCCGATACTCTTTTCTCTCCTCGCTCCCTTTTCCTCTCTAAAAATTTGTTTGAGAATAACTGGAAATGACCGCATGCACTTTCGATCTCATCTACATGAAAACCCTGCCTCTCATTTTCTCTCTCTAACACATTCTTTCTTTCCACCAATCTTCAATTGATTTATCCGGTAAGAACCGTCAATTTTAGTACTTTTATTGGATTTTATTTTCGATTCAATTTCTAGCAATTTGATTCGTCTCAATAGACAAATTATTGAATGTTGTAATGAAAGAAGTCCAATTGCACTGACATGGATATACATGATTCGTAGAATCGATCTCAATTAGTGTTGTTTTGATTTTATTTATTTTGTTGGTGGATTTGGGAGTTGGATAATAGACAATTAGTGTATTGTTGAATTGGTTGATTGATGGATTTGATTATGGGATAAGCTAATGGTGAATCTGAGATGTGCTTGGCGGGTATATTAACTAAAGTTTGCTGCTTTTGCTTTTGTCTTATTGCTTTTAATTTATTCACTTTCCTGACTCGCGTGATTGTTCTGTTGGGGCACGTTGTTTATGTGTTGGATGCATTATCTGAAAGATTGACTTCTATGAATTAATACATCTTTGTTGCTATAATTTGTCATTTTGAGTCCAGATTTGCTTAAAACTGAAGATGGACACATCCTCTCTTTTTAAAAAAAATTTGAATTAGCATAACAGCCAATGAAATGTGAATATGTGATGATTATAATGTTCTGCATTTGATTCTGGGTATTGGTTCTGGCATATCTGTTGCTGTAAGACATGTCTTCAGTTTTTTTCCCCATAAGCTGTTGATTGGGGGTTCTTCGAGAGGAATGGAGGTTCAGTTAATATTTGTTGCTTATCGGATTGCAGTTATCAAATATTTTCTGTCGAAAAATCAGAATTACCTAAGTTCATTACTGTGACTTGTTCTGTGGGGAGGTGCCTGTTTTTCTCTTTTATTATCACCAATTAGTCTCACTTGTCGTTAATTGCAAGTCATTGGGTTGAGTGTTCCAGGATTTGGCTCTTATCGATCTTTAATTCTACATTCTTCTTTTCCTCCTCTGTTATTGATTCTGGGTGTGAGACCAGCGCCATGACAGCTCAACTGGACAGGATTTGATCACTATGCCATTTATGGTTTGTTTGTGGGATGGATGGTGGCAATAGTGCTAGAGTTATATGTGGAGCTGACGTTGGGTTAAACATCTTATGTGGCTGAAATTGGCTTCACTTATTATGGAATTGTCAGTGTCTCCTTTTTGATAGCTAAAGATTAGATTGTACCAGAGTGGAACTGTACAGTTAAATGTATATCTGTTAATTGTGAACTATTATATCACAGGCTCGTAATTGAGACTTTGTAATGCGATCCGGTAATGGTTTATTTGTTATTAGCTGTCTGATTTCATCTTTGCAAGTTGCATTATGATGTTACTGGTGACATGCCTTTTATTAGGCCTTTGCATTTTTCTTCTGTAAATCGATACCATAGCATTAGACATGTTAAAAACCCCTTTCGCTATGGGAAGCTATATAGGGCCTCGTGAGAATAATAATCATAGTTACAAGAGTCCAGGTATGGAGAACCATTTTTTATTCGTGAAGCCTATTCATGTATAAGGTATAAGGGTAAGGGACGTCCCACTAAGACTTTTTTGCATAGAAGCTACTACTTGATTTCTTTCAGACAACGACTGATCTATTAGCGGCATATTGGTGCATGTTGAGGCAGGAGTTTTGTAGTTGTCTTCTATGGAAATGACACCTATATATGAAGGTGTTTTTGTTATCTTTCGGCTAAACTGGCAAAGGACATTTTTGCCTCATCTGATATTGGATGTTGTTCGATTTATCCAGGTTGAATAGTTTTTTATTACCTCACTTTTCACTTTTGAGGGTGGAACTAGGAACTGAGTTGATTATTCCCCAAGATGTTCAACGACCAACCCCCACCACCCCCGTCCCAGAAAAAAAAGATGGATGGAATGTAGAGGCGGATCCAGGTTTTCAAGAGGGTGGGTGCACTATTGTGAAGAGATGGATTTAGAATTTATATTTGACTGGTCTAACTTTAGTCTCTTACCATGACCTACTATACTTTTAAAATTATAGGTTCAAGATTATATTCTTTTTGAATTTTTAGTAATTTTCACGTATATATCTATACTCCGTGCCGAAAACAATACCGTTTAGAGTGGGATCTGAACTGCCAATTTCAATTATAGAGGTGCACCCAATAATAATTGCACCATAATAGTCTTTGAGCATGGGTTCACGCACATATATTTAAATAATTTTGAGGAAATATAACATTGTGATACATGATTTAGGAAGAGGAGTATGGGTTCACGTGAACCCATATCCCTTTCCTTGGATAGGCCTCTGATGGAATGTCAGGGAGGGAAAGGATAGTTAACGCTCAGGTGCTTCTATTGATGTTTGTTTCACATCATATGTTCATGTTTTGTCCTTTTGTGATTGAGGTTAATCAAAGTGTGTTCTCTATTTTATATCTTGGTGCAAAATTTTTTTTGCTTGTTTAAGATTTTTGTCTTTCTGTGATCAAGTTCAAATATAGAGTTTTTTAATTAACCATAAAAAAGTGCTTTTTAATGAAGTTCAAGTAAATTTCTTTTAACTTGGTAACCTACCTATTGTTGGGTGCTGGCCATGCTTGATGGAGTCTGAAATTTGTAAAAATATAGTAATAATTTGCTTCACTTGATGTGTAAAATCTTGTAGCAACTCTCTACCCTCTCAAGTTTAATCATGGCTCGATGATATTTTAGATTCTGTCTATCCACTTGCCAGTTGTCCTATCTGACTCTTTTATGATTGTATGGACACTTTTGGTTTCCTAGTATACATGGAGACAATAAAACAGTACTAGAAATGCATCTTCTAATATTCTTTTTTCTGTTTCCTTGTGTTCATAATATCTGGACTCTGCACTATGCATGGCTCATATATGTGAGATTACTGAATTTTCTTATTAGTTGATGGTGCATGTAGTGAAATTTTGTTTGAGCTAGATGTCAGTTCCTTTATAGTGCATAGGAAATTTCAATTGGCAATAAAAAAGTTACTCTTGCTATAGAAAATAGGAATGGTACACTTAATGTCAACCCATGTTGCATGTTCATCATGTAGTTCAAGGATGTTAGATTTCTCATTTCTAACATAATGTGATCGTGTTAAATTACTAAAATAGTCTGCATGCAGATTTGTTTAGGAAATGGCTAGAGGAACCACAGGAAGGCGTAGCTTTGCTTCTCGACCATCCAGGCTCACCCCATACCCTTTGCCATCCACTAATCAATCTGAACACATGCATCAAAAGAAATGCTCCAAGATTTTTGAGAACAAAGATTGGGAAGATGCAACATGTTCTGTATGCATGGAATATCCCCACAATGCTGTTCTACTTCTGTGCTCCTCTCATGAAAAAGGATGTCGCCCCTACATGTGTGGAACTAGCTTCCGCTATTCAAACTGCCTTGATCAGTACAAGAAAGCCTACACTAAATTAACTCTGCCTCATCAGACTCAATCTCTTCAAGGTTCAACTGATACTTCAACTGTGGGCTCTTCTGAGAAACATGGGGTAACTGAACTTGCATGCCCACTTTGTCGTGGCCAGGTGAAGGGTTGGACTGTGGTTGAACCTGCCAGAGTGTATCTGAATGCTAAGAAACGAAGCTGCATGCATACTGACTGTGCATTTAATGGAAGCTACAAGGAGATGAGAAAACATGTTAGGGCAGAGCACCCCTGTGCTAGGCCACGTGAAGTAGACCCCCTCCTTGAACAGAAATGGAGTAGGCTTGAGAGGGAACGAGAGAGGGATGATGTTATCAGCACTGTTACATCTTCAATGCCAGGGGCAGTGGTGTTTGGTGACTATGTGATAGAAAGAAGTAATTATGGTTTTGATTCAGAGGATGAGGAGGGTTTTGATGCAGATGTGGTGGATCGTAACGAAGGTGTTGGACTGGGAATCAATAGCAATTTGATGAATGTGCTTCTGTTTTTGCAGGCTGTTGGTTCAACAGGGAATAGTGGGTCAAATAGAAGTATGGGACGGCATGAGAGATACTTAAACGAGACATTGGATGGAGTTATCGGTATGGAGCATAACCACCCAAGGGGTGGTTTTGATTACTCCGATGAAGACAGGGACAGTAGTGGTGAGGATAATCATGATAATGGTATATCATTAGCTGGTCGACTCCGCCGCGAAGGTAGGGTCCTTTTGAGTCGCTCTGGGAGGAGACAGAGGCGTAGAGAAACGAATGCAGGTCGGAGATAGACAAGTGTTTGTAAGTTTAACATGTGAAAAGGAAAGATGAAACTTTTAGGTCTTAGTTCAGTGGTAGAAAAATTTACAGGTTCCTAACATCTTCATATCCAATTGTGTCATAGATGTCTTATATAACTGTATCATATTGATGTTTAACACATGATGGGTTGTAATTGCATGATAGGATATGTACTGGGGGGTGTTGAAAAAGCCAGTTCTGTAATTTCCACTTTGTAACTGGATCTTTGCACGGGTTTGGAACTGTTCAAGCATTGCTTTTTATTCGAAGATGTTCTTGAACGTATACGAATTCAAATGAAATTGAGCAATTACCATTTTTTGCTATACTCCTCTCGGGGTCATATTGCTTGCTTTTAGATCTGTGACATTAATATAGAAAAAGCCCAAAATCATACACTGTCTTTGTCATCAGACTCCAAACAATACATATTCTTTCACATGGAGCGATTAGTCCTCTATATTTAACAAAGTAGTGCACTTTTAGCATAACCCCAATCATCGTTACTTTATTTCAGAATGAACAAATTTCTCTAAAAATAAAATGAGTTCTTCCTTTTCTTTCCCCAATTTTTATAATCCTAGTTCACAAATTCGTTAGACCAATGGGGAAATCAAGTGCGTCAAATTTGTTTTTGTTGAATAAAAACATAAAAACACAATCTTGTACATGAGTTATAGCAGTGGAGTATCCAAAAAAGCTTTTGAGTTCAATCTACATGGATGAGAAAAATCTCAAGACTATAGGTAACTAATCTCTATTAAAAGTTCCTTTATTTCCAGCTTTCTTCTCTGCAACTATAGGATTTACTGCCCATTTACCTGAAAGTTTGAAAATCAATTTAGGGTTTGGAAAACTTAAAATTTTGCTGAGGTAGTGTTAATGTTACATAAAGATTCAATGGAATCAACATTACATGAAAAAGAGCTGAGAATACAAATAAAACATGAGTGAAGGACAAAGGACACTTCTTTTGATTAACGTGGGATCGGGTGATTAAGAGAATAAAGAAGAGGTTGGGGGCTAAATTGTAAATAGGAAAAGTTGGGGAAAAAACTTAAAAAGCCAAAAATAGGTTAAAAACACGGTCATCGATCG
>MCJB01017323.1:1549-26698 GCA_002018475.1 Nicotiana obtusifolia | reverse complement strand
CCAACCACCACCACATTCAAAATCAATTTCTTCTCTCTCCCAACTCTCTCAACTCCCACAATCGTCACTCGTCGCCGACTCTACTTCACATGTTTCAGCGATTCACATGGCCTCATCAAATGATACAAGTCTTGGATAAGAATCTACAACGCATTAGCACGCCCTTGTTGATGATCCTTTACTCTGACAGCATCTAGGGTTTCTCGAACAATGTGATATCTCACACCGGGTAAATCCTTAACCCTTCCCCTTCTTACTAAGACTACAGAATGTTCACATTGCAACTCAGATCACCGAAAAAGCTTTAAATCTCATTGAAACTTTGCTATGGACTCGATATTCTGTCATCAATGTAAGATTTTTTAATTTTATTTTTTTCTACCCCGTTGATGAACCCTAAACATAAAAAAATGCAAAATTTCTATTATAATTTTGCTGCTTTTATTGGTGTGTTTATTAATGTTGTTGTGTAGTTATTGTTGTTGTATACTTATTGTCATTGTGTAGTTTCTGGGTGTGAAGAAATTATGGAATGTAGTTAATGTTGTTGTGCCATAAATTTGGTATTTTTGTCTCGTTGTATAGTTATCGTGCAGTTATTGCAATATTTTTCTGGGTTTGGTTAAGGTTATTTTGCCCTGATATTCAAACATCTCATTGGCGTGTTTGAAATACCTTTAGAGATGGTTGAAAGATCCAACTCTTAAACAACTCATGGATTGTTAAACACTTTGGAGATGTTGCAAGCATCTTATTAAGATGTTTGTAAGATATTTGAAACATTTCTAAGGATGTTTAGTAATCCATGAGATGCTTCACCAAAGAATACCTGATTATTTATCGTTTTAATTGTTTTGTGTTAGAAGAAAATTAATTATTTACTTGCTGATGGTTGTTACTTATTTGCGTGTATAGATAAAATAATAAAGGGATGTGAGTCAAAGAGAGGAGGAAGAGGAAGAGGTGATTCTCTTCGAAAATACCTAACAAAGAATTAGGACATCACCGGAGGATGAACAACAAGAATCAATGCTCATTATAGATGAAGTGGAAGTCACACCTCTTTAAATAGTACTAGGAGGACAAAATATTATAGATGAAGAAGACATTATAAATGAAGTAGAGGAAGAAAATGCTAGAGAAGAAAAAAAGAGAAAAAAGAAGAGGGAATAGATTTTTCTTTTAAAAAAAAACACAAGAAATAGAGAAAGAGAAGAGGAAAAACAGAAAGAAAGTGAAGAAGAAACAAATGTTGTAGAAGAAAATATAAAAGAGGAGAACCAGTTGTTGAAGGTGAAGAAAGAGAAAAGAAGACAGATGTTGATGATGAAGAATCAAAAAAGGAGACAACATCTGTTGAAGGAGAAGAATGAGAAGGGGAGACAAATGTTAATGATGAAAAATTAAGGAAGGAGACAACAACTGTTGAAGGAGAAGAAATAGAAGAAGAAAATTCTGGAGATAAAAATTGTATATTGAAACCAAGAGGAAAAGAAGCTTCAAGAGAAAAACAATTAAGAGAAGAGGAAGAAGTTGTTGAGGTAGAAATAAGAAAAAAGACAAAGAATGATAAGTCACATTCTTAATCTGTTGAGATAAGCTCAAATAAGGCTCTTTCGATAAGAGTTCAGTTACTTCTCTCAGGATGTTTCATCATCTCTCTGTTTTTTGAAACATCTTTCAAGATGTTTAACTAAACAATTATAGCAAAAGAGATATTTTAAATTATTAAATTAATATTCAAGAGGAAGAAGCTTCAAGAAATAAGCTTCAAGAGAAAAACAATTAAGAGAAGAGGAAGAAGTTGTTGAGGTAGAAATAAGAAAAAAGACAAAGAATGATAAGTCACATTCTTAATCTGTTGAGATAAGCTCAAATAAGGCTCTTCCGATAAGAGTTCAGTTACTTCTCTCAGAATGTTTCAATCATCTCTCTGTTTTTTGAAACATCTTTCAAGATATTTAACTAAACAATTATAGCAAAAGAGATATTTTAAATTATTAAATTAATATTCTTGTTTCTTCTTAATTAATATTTTCAAATCATATATAGGATAAAGATGCAGATGACACTTGCAAAGTTGAATTCTTAAATCTTCTATCAGAACTTCTACCTAGGCTGTTCAAAACCGAACCGTAACCGTTAAACGAACCGAAAAACAGCTTATTGGCTTGTTGGTATCGAGTTATCGGGATAATGGTTGATGAATGATTGAAATTTTATAATTAACAGCGTAATGATTTAGGGGCGGATTACTAAATTTCCTTATCGTATAAATCGTTAAACCGTTAAGAATTTTTATATTTATACTTTTACCCTTATGTATATAAAGTAATTTCTGAAATCAATAAAGTAGAATCATGTTAACAAGTTGATTACATGAGTTTGGCTTTGCAAGCTAAATCTGATATTCCCTCAGAATTGGTTTAAATGGAAGGAGAGATAGAATAAACATATCAAGGACTTCCTATTCTATTTGTTTTTTTATAGCTGGACTTACTAGCTAAAAGGGAGAAGACACAATAATGATAGATGGTATCTGTAGACAGCTTGAATTCAAATATTAGTACTAATTCAAACCATTACCAGCACTTTCCAGATTGGCTGAAATAATGCTTAGTTTCTTATTTAGCATTCTTGGAGGGCAAGAAAATTTCAGTTACTAAGCTGACAAAAGTTATTGAAGGATTTTTGTCAAGTAATTGGAGGAAAGAGCTTGAATGATGTAGCAGCTGATTATTTGATGGATCTTATGATTGAGCTAGTTGTAATTGCAAAAAAGAAATCAAAGGGTGGGTAAAAAGAAGCTTTCTTTATAATCTAGCACATGATTTCTGAGGGAAAATGACAAATTTTTTAGTTCTCTACTTATCTTTTATTATCTATTTGGTTTAGCTGATAAATCACCCGATAATCGCTCGTTAATCGTTAATCCAATACCAATCCGCTTGATGTCTTATTGGATGGCTAGCGGATAACTACATTTATAAATCGATAACCGATAAGCCGAACCGTTAAGCATAAATAGCCGCCTGATCTGTCCGATAAGCACCCCTACTTCTACTGTTCAAGAATAGGACAATCTTGGATGATAATAAGACCTTCAATAAGAAGTTCATAGTGAGATCTGCATTTGTAACGATCCGATCAGTCGTTTTGAACAATTGCATTACATTCAGCTGTTTGAAGTCTTGAGTAGCTTCATATGATATATTATGACTTGTGTGAATCGTCGTTTTTGGTTTTCAGGTGATTCGGAATTTATTTGGAAGAATGGTTCTCAACTAAAAAGCTTTAAGTTAGAAGAGTTGACCAAGTTTGAATTTTAAGTATTTGATCCCGGATCGAAGTTTTGATGGTTCCGTTATATCCGGATGGTGATTTTGGACTTGGGCATATGCCCGGATTTGCATTTGGATGTCTCTATAAGGTTTCGGCACTATTTGGCAAAAATTAGAAACTCGAAGGTTTGGAATGTTCATAAGTTTGACCGAGAGTTAATTTTAATATATTCGGGTTTGGATTATTATTCCAAGAGTTGAAATAGATTTGTTATGTCATTTGGAACTCGTGCGCAAAATTTATGGTCATTCTAGTTTGAGTTGATATGATTCGGCATGAGTTTGGAAGTTAAAGTTCGAAATTTCAAAAGTTCATAAAGTTTGATTTGATATGCGATTCGTGGTTTTGATGTTGTTATATGTGATTTGAGGCCTCGAGTAGGTCCCTGTTATGTTTTGGAACTTGTTTGTATGTTCAGACGAGTTCTCGAGGAGCTCGGGTGAATTTCAAATAGGTTTTGGGCCGTTTTGAGGCATGTTAGTTAAGGTTGGTTTTGGCAGAGGACTGGTGTCATTGCACCTGCGGAATGTTAGGCACAAGTGCAGAGCGGCAAATATGGTCATGCAGTCGCAGAAGCATAAAGTGGTTGAGTGAGGGATCTTCGTAGATGCGGAAATATGGGCACATCTCAATAGTGCAGAAGCGTTGGTCAGGGGCGCAGAAACGAAATGGAGCGCAAAAGCGGATTCATGCCTCGCACCTGCGAATACGCAGAAACAGAAGAATGCCCGCAGGTGAAAGAGGTCGGCTATTGAGTGGTTTCCGCAGAAGCAGCATCCGTGTCACAGAAGCCGCCAAAGGTTTGCAAATGCGGGAATGCTTGGGAAGAGGCTTTATATTAGAGGGTTGGCTCATTATTCACATGTTGGGATTTAGAACTCGGTTTTGGACGATTTTGGAGAGCATTTTCACCACATGGATTGGGATAAGTATTTTCTACTCAGTTTTGGTTTATTTCATGAATCTATCTTCGATTTTTGCATTTGGATTATGAATTTTAAAAAGAAATTTGGGGTTTTCTTTTTTGTCTAAACTTTTCTAATGTGAATTTTGAGTTTTGAACAACGATTTGGAGTCGGATTTGAGTGAAATTAGTATGGTTGGACTCGTAATGTAATGGATTGTCGGGAATTTATGAGTTTTGTCGGGTTTCGAGGTGCGGGCCCAGGTTTGACTTTTGATTGAATTTGATAATTAATTGATTACTCAACCTTTATCATTTGGGTTGGTTTCCTTTGGCATTATTTGATGTTTTTGGGTTACTTTTGGCTAGTTTCGAGCCATTCGGAGGTTGATACGAACGGGATGGCATTTCAAGAGTGGTGTTTGGCTTGCTTGATATTTGTTTTGGCTTGCTTGAGGTAAGTATCTTATCTAAACTTAGTTGAGGCACTAGTTGCCTGAATTATTTCTGACAGCTACGGGCTATGGGTATGCATATGTGTGGGGATTGAGCCCATGTGCGAACACTGGGGTATTTATCCATGCTCGGGGTAGTGCTTAGGCTTAAGTTGTAAGCTATGATGTTTCTCATATCTGTAACATTGTTATGAACTACTTGAGCCATGTTTGAGGTTACGAAGAGGCTAATTCGCTTAATAAACTTGGTAATTGCTAATTATGTGATGAAATTTCCGATTTGAGCTATGATAGCACACTTTAGCATGTTATTATACCAGTCCAAGGGCATGAAATCTGATATTTATTTATCATATATATCTGTTCTTGTATACTTTCTTCTGTCTGATATGATTTGGACTGGATTCCCGTGACCATGTCATGACCACGCCCGGCGGATAGTATTAATATGCCAATGACCACGCTCAGCGGATAATATTGATATTCCTAGGACCACACCGGCCGGATTGTATTAATATGCCTGTGACCACACCGGGTGGATTGTATTGTTTTGCAGGTGACCACGGCGGGGAGGATTGTGTTGTTATGCATGTGACCACGCGGGGCAGATTGTGATATAGCATGTGACAACGTCGGGCGGATCTGTTATATTTAGCCTGTGACCACACCGAGAGGATCTGTTATATTGAGACTGTGACCACGCTGGGCTGGTAGCATATTGAATTGGCCGTGCTTGCTTTTGGATAAGGATCGATCCCCCTAGGTCACCCTCTCATGTTTCTCTCTTGATGGTGTACACGCGAATTGTGAGAAACCGACAGGTTTCTGGTTGATGTGAGCTCTGGGAGAGTTGGTTACTATATTTGGATCGAGTTGCATGCTGTTACAGTGCTTATTGGCTTAGTATTATTCGATCGTCTTACGCGCCGCAACGGACTGATACTTGGTTATTGAATTTCATCTTTACTTGCAATTTTCGTGATTGTTTCCCAAATTTACTTGCATATCTTCTTTATATGCTGGAGTGTTGACTGAGTAGAACATTTTAAAAATAAAGAATTGTGAGCATCAGAGTAGTTTTTCCTGAGATTTCCTGATTTTTTCATGTATTTGTTCTATACTTGTTGAAATTATGAACTGTACAAGTATTGGTGAGTATCATTTATATTTCTTGCTTCTTTTACCTCGCAGAGGTTAGTTATGATACTTGTTGAGTACATGGGGTCGGTCGTACTCATACTACATTTCTGCACCTTGCGTGAAGATCATGGAGTTGTTGCTACTATGTATGGCGGGAGCTGGCATTGAAGATGTACCCGTGTTCAGGTTATGGCTATCACTTGTCTTTGATAGCTTTAGATTCGAATTATGCTCATGTACATTCCAAACAGATGTTGTAATTATTTAAATTTAGTTTTGTAAATCTAAGTCTTAGTGGCTCATGACTTGTACTACCAGTCCTTGGATTGTTGTATAAAGGTTTAGTTATTTCATCATTTGTTTCTCATTAATCTCATTTGGATTGTCTTATTGTTAACTGGCTTACCTAGTGGATTGGGTTAGGTGCCATTACGACTAGTTGGATTTTGGGTCGTGACAAGTCGATATTAGAGCTCTAGGTTCATAGGTTCTACGAGTCATGATTAAGTGTCTACAAAAGTCTTGCGAAATGGTATGATGACGCCCATACCTATCTTCGAGAGGCTACAGGGCATTAAGGATAAATTTTCCATCTTTCTTTCCTTATCGTGCGACATTGATTCATCTTGAAGTGTATCGTTTTGAATTCCTTCCACTCACTCGTATGTTATGTGAACGTTCGGTATCAGCTTTGCAAGGATGGCTTGGTGATTCTATGGATGAGGTACGAGATGTTTTTTCTATGTTTTGGCAATGGGCTAATCTGGAGGATTTGAGTATGGGTTTTGGATGCAGCTTGGGCTCGGTGGTTTCAGTTGTGTGAGTATGCGCTTTTGGACTTGTATGTCAGGTATTGTCCCTAGGAGTGGGACTGGTGGCTCACTGAGTGGTTGGATGGCTATATGATGAGTATGATGTAACCACGGGATGTGTTCAGAAGGCTTGGATGTGACGAGAAGTATTTGCTTGGGATGTGGAAAGAACTATTGGATGCTTAATTTCCGTCTTGATGTATTGTTCGGTCCTGAGTCATGAGTGTGTTAGGGATCTTTCAGTTGTTCGTTTGTCGAATGAAGTACGTTCTTATGTCTTGTCAACGAGTTCAGATGCGGGAAGATTTACTGATTGCATGGTGGTTGCGACCAGGATAAAGTCACACAGAGATGCCGATTTGAGGTTGAGCAGGTGGGTTGTCACCTGCGGGGTAGTCTACAGATGCGTAATTTTTTTATGATGTCTCTGCGAAGAATTTTCTTTTACCAGTAGGTTATGTGTGTTGCAATTTGAATATGAATCACTTGAGGAAATTTAGCTTGACTGTCGCGAGGATGAATGTGAGTTTCGCAGATGATTCGAGGTATTGTATGATTAATGTTATATGAGCTTGTGAAGGTTTTGGCTAAATTACGATGCAAGATCATGGCAGTTATGGAATAAATGTATTGTGGATTATCGAATGTTGTGTTCTATGGCTTTGAGCCAAGTGGGAGAGTCTGCTGTCGACGATCAGATTGCATAGTTATGTGTAGTATTGGTTTTGGTCTGAGCTATGATTGTGGATCAGTTATGACTTGCAGAGGTTGAGTTCGAGAATGACTCGAGTAAGGAAATTTCTGGATATATGATATATTTTACTTTACGGGTAAATGAAAATCATAGGATGATTTGGGTTGTTATTCGTGATGGATGTAGTGTAAATAAAGTAGGGTTTACTCGGTTGCGTGAAGGTGGGGTTACCTCTTTGTGTCGGTGCTAAAGGAACACGGGTTGTTTGGCTCTTTGAGCGGTGCAATTAAGATTAGAGAAGGGTGGATGACTTTTGTGAAGGATCTAATGGGTTCAAGATTCATATGTGGTATTTGAGAAATTTTCGAATTCGTAAATAGCTAAGATATGAAATTTGCATTGGATGGTGTTGGGACTCGCGGTATTTCTGTATCATTAGTGGGTTATACATTTCAGTGTCAAAAAGGTGAGGAAATAGATTTACATTCACATAAAGACTTTTCAGCATGGGTATCTCGGTTGCGGTATTTGGGGTGCTTAAGAGAGAATACGATGGCTTAGGGTCTTTAGGACGACGTGGTTTCATGCTAGGATCTCTTGCAGTCAGATTTGGGAAAGGATCATGGTGTTTTGTCAAGGAAAAGTGTTAACTTGAAGGCAATTCAAAAAGAACTCAGAGAAAATAGGATAGCTTGGTAGTAGGTTGGATTGACATGGTAATGGCAAATGATCGGTTCTTTTGGTTCTTATGATCTGGTGAGGCTTTACTAGTGTTTTGTGGCAATATTCTTGAGTTTTTGGAACCTGCATGACTTGTTTGAGTTAAAGTGATTCAGTGCTGATGCTTTGGTTATGTGCAAATGGATTTCGAAGAGTTCTCGATGAATTCTGTCACGGCTTGAGATAGATAATTTCTACCAGCATGAGGAGTAGGTTGCGTATTGTGATTTTCTCCTGGATGAGATCAAGTGAAATAGTTTCTAGCTAATTAAGTATGTATTCTGCTTGTGACTCAGAGTTGATAACGGATTTCTCGTTTTTTCGTACGATGGCATGATAGATGCGAAGCGTCGCGTGGGATTGAGGTTTGCATGTACAAAGTTGTGGTTCAGTTTTGAAGGAAAGGTCATGAAGTTTAGACGGCATGGGCGGTCTCAGATGTTTAGATGAATGCTAGTACTACTTGGTATTGCCTGTGAAGGGTGCGCATTTCAGAAGGCACATTGTGTTTTGACTTACGGATACTTCGTTGGTGTTATGATACTCGCCTGGTTGATCGCTGTTGATATTATTTTGCTACATGGCACGGAAGAGTTGTGGAAGTATTTTCGTGGAATGATTAGGTATGAAGGATGTGTCGGTCATAGGAGTGGTCGAATTGGGATCAGGTATAATTCTGGTATTCTAAGGATTTGGAGACTGGGAGTTCTCAGAGGCAGATTGTTCCTTGGTTGTAGACTATGAAGGTATGGCCAAAGTCAGACAGCTAATATTACGTGTCATGGTAAGGTCATTGTGAACTTTTAGGAGGGTCATTTATCTGTTAGTGGATGATCGGAGTTAATTTGGGGCCCATTGGTAGGCCCAATAAGGATATGTATTCTACATCGGGCCGGATTTGTTGACTCAGCACTGCTACTATTGAGGGATGTGTCATTCGGTTAAAGTGGAGCTTTTTCGTGTTCTGATATATTCTATGAGTTACTCTTCTATGCTACGATGGGATGTGATCTGTTGGTTATTTGCACACATGATGCGGTTCTATTTGGGCGTAGCGGAATTCAAGCAAGATGGTTCTTGGGATGTTGAATGGTTAAATGCGCCTTAGTTATGGTCTTTCCGAGTTGTGGTATATTGTGTTGTTCGCTTCTCCATGGTTATAGTCATGCACTTCGTGTACTTGATATTGATTTACTTGTGGTTGTTGATTTTGAGCATTACGACTCGAGGCATTTCATGTGGGTCGTGTTTGGATTGAGACACGTACTGCGGCGGAGTTATGTTGGGATATAATCCTTTGTGTTGATTTTGGGTGTTTTGGTTCTCCCTTGTGTTATGGGTCCATAGAATTGTGCTTGTGGTGGTATCTGTTGAGCTTGCGGAACGGTTCTCTTATTTGAGTCACTCCCACTTTTGGGTACATTTCAGTTATTGCTTATGGGTGCACGGATTTCACGGTTTAGCTTTGGGTTGTATGGTGTAGCATGTCAGTAGAGCAGCTTGTATTTGATAAGATGAGGTCATTGGACCTAGAATGGGTGCTATCGGATTTGATAAATCTTGGAAGAATAATATCACTAATCAGCTTTGAATTTGGCTATAGTTCTTGTCGGACGAGAGAGCTCAACGGCTTGTTGATTTGATGAGTGGTTATGATCTTTTGCGTGTTTATTTCATCATTGGCAGTGTATGAAGGATTACAACAAGGTCTTATTTGATATGAGTTTTATTACCGATACCAGATTTATCATTGAGCAGATATTGTGGCCGGAATTTATTACTATGCGTATCTAAGTTATGTGGTATATTATGTGACTACGTTTGGGGTTATGGTTATGTCTTGATACAGCTTGTTCAGACTTATATAGTGTGTAGATGCGAGAATTGGGTCTTATGATGAGCTCTAGATGTTGGAGATTTGATTCTAAGGTTTACGGGCTAAGGTTGAAGTAAGGATATTCAGTTATGTTGTGTTGTCACGCTTATATGGATTGGGTGAGGTGGGATCACCTTCGATTTGTGTCCATGGTGAGCTTACATAGTGATTTGATGGCTTTGGAACGACTCTTGGCACGTTCGAGGACGAACATATATTTAAGTGGGGGAGAATGTAATGACGTTTTGAGCAATTGCATTCCGTTCAGCTATTTGAAGTCTTGAGTAGCTACATGTGATGTATTATCACTTGTGTGAATCATCGATTTTGATTTTCAGGTGACTCGAGATTTATTTGGAAAAATTATTCTCAACTAAGAAGCTTTAAGTTGGAAGAGTTGACCAAGTTTGCTTTTATGTATTCCGGATCGGAGTTTTGATGATTCTGTTAGGTCCGGATGGTGATTTTGGACTAGGGCGTATGCCCGGATTTGCATTTGGATGTCTCTAGAAGGTTTTAGCACTATTTGACAAAAGTTGGAAATTCGAAGGTTTGGAATGTTCATAAGTTTGACCGAGTAGACTTTGATGTTATGGGGTTCGTATTACTGTTTTGATAGTTGGAATAGATTCATTATGTCATTAAGGACTTATGCGCAAAATTTGAGGTCATTCTAGGTTGATTTGGTATGATTCGACACGAGTTTTGGAAGTTGAAAGTTCAAAAGTTCATAAAGTTTGATTTGAGGTGAGATTCGTGATTTTGATGTTGTTATGTGTGATTTAAGGCCTCGATTAGGTCCTTGTTATGTTTTGGAACTTGTTGGTATGTTCGTGCGGGGTCGGGAGGGACTCCGGTAAGTTTTGGACGGGTTTCGGACCATTTTGAGGCATGTTGGTTGAGGCTGTTTTTGGAAGAAGACTGGTGTCATCGCACCTGCGGATTATTGAGCACAGGTGCGGAGCCAAAAATGCGGACAAGCAGTCGCAGAAGCATAAAGAGGCTGAGTGAGGGATCTTCGCAGATATAGAAATGTGGACGCATCAGCGGTAGTACAGAAGCATTGATTAGGGGCGCAAAAGCGAAATAGAGTGCAAAAGCGGATTCATGCCTCACACCTGCGAATGCGCAGAAGCAGAAGAATCTGCAAGTGTGAGAGGTCTGCTATTGAGTGGTTTATGCAGAAGCGATATCCGTGTCGCAGAAGCGGCTGAAGGTTCGCAAATGCGAGAATGCCTGGGCAGAGGCTTTATATTCGAGGGTTGGCTCATTTATTCAAATTTTGGAATTTAGAGCTCGATTTTGGGTGATTCTGGAGAAGATTTTCACCACATGAATTGGGTTAAGTATTTTCTACTCGGTTTTGGTTATATTTCATGAATCTATCTTCGATTTTGGCATTTGGATTATGAATTTTAAAGTGAAATTTGGGGGGGTTTTGTCTAAACTTTCCGATTTTTGAGTTTTGAACATCGATTCAAAGTCGGATTTGAGTGAAATTAGTATGGTTGGACTCGTAAATGAATGAGTTTTCAGAATTTATAAGTTTTGTCAGGTTTCGAGGTGTCGGCCCGAGTTTGAATTTTGGTTAACTTTGATAATGATTAAAGACTTGGCCTTTATCATTTGAGCTGGTTTCCTTTGGCATTATTTGATATTTTTGAGTTGCTTTTGGCTAGTTTTGAGCCGTTAGGAGGTTGACACACACGGGATGGCATTTCTAGAGTGGTATTTGGCTTACTCAGTATTTATTATGGCTTACTTGAGATAAGTACTTGGTTGAGGCACCAGTTGCCTGAATTTTTTGTGATAGCTACAGAATATGGATGCGCATATGTGTGGGAATTGAGCCCATGTGCGAGCACGGGGATATTTGTCCATGCTTGGGGTAGTGCTTAGGCTTAAGTTGTAAGTTATGATATTTCTCATATTTGTAACATTATTGTGAACTATTTGAGCTATGTTTGAGGTTACGAAGAGGCTAATTACCCGAATAAACTTGGTAATTGCTAATTCTGTGATAAAATTTCTGATTTGAGCTACGATAGCACACTTTGCACATGCCTACACTTTAGCATGTTATTATACTAGTCCAAGAGCATGAAATCTGATATTTATTGATCATATACATGTGTTCTTGTATACTTGCTTCTACGTGATATAATTTGGACTAGATGCTTGTGACTACACCGGGCAGATTATGTTGTTATGCATGTGACCATTTCGGACGGATAGTATTGATATGCTTGTGACCATGCTGGGTGGATAGAATTGATATGCCTGTGACCACACAGGGCCGATTGTATTGATACTCATGTGACCACGTCGAACGGATTATACTGTTATGCATGTGACCACGCCGGCCGGTTTTTGTTGTTATGCCTATACCACGCAATGCGGATTATGATATAGCTTGTGACCACGCCGGGGGGGTCCGTTATATTGATCATGTGACCACGCCGCTCTGGTAACACGTTGAATTGCCGTGCTTTTGTGTGGATAAGGATCCATCCCCCTAGGGCCACCCTCTCATGTTTCTATCTTGATGGTGTACATGCGGATTGTGAGAAACCGACGGGTTTCTGGTTGATGTAATCTCTGGGAGAGCTTGTTACTATATTTGGATCGGGTTGCATGCCGTAACAAAGCTTATTGTCTTATTTTAATTAGATCGGGTTGCGCGCCGCAATGGACTGGTATTTGGTGCATTTCATCTTTACTTGCAACTTCCTTGATTATTTTCCTAATTTTCGCATATCTTCTTTATATGCTGGATTGTTGGCTGAGTAGAACACTTTAAAAATAAAGAATTGTGAGCATCAAAGTAGTTTTACCTGAGATTTTCTGATTTGATCATATATTTGTTCTATACTTGTTGAAATTATGAACCGTACAGGTGTTGGTGAGTATCATTTATATTTCTTGCTTCTTTTATCTCGCATAGGTTAGTTATGATACTTGTTGAGTACATGGGGTCGGTTGTACTCATACTACACTTCTGCACCTTGCGTGAAGATCATGGAGTTGTTGCTGCTGTGTATGGCGGGAGCTGGCATTGAAGATGTACCCGTGTTTACGTTATGGCTATCACTTGTCTTTGGTAGCTTTAGATTCGAATTATGTTCATGTACATTCCAAACAGATGTTGTAATTATTCAATTTAGTTTTGTAAATCTAAATCTTAGTGGCTCATGACTTGTACTACAGTCTTTGGATTGTTGGATAAAAGTTTAGTTGTTTCATCATTTGTTTCTCATAAATCTCATTTGGATTGTGTTATTGTTAACTGGCTTACCTAGCGGGTTGGTTTAGGTGCCATCATGACTATTTGAATTTTGGATCGTGACAGCATTAGAAACAACAGGTATGGTGAGTTTAAAAATTTGTTGAAGGTTGAGCGCCTCGAAAAGAGGATTAGGAGTAGTTATTTTAGGTAATTTTTGGATTTTCTTGAGAAGCCAATGTTTCAAGTATATGTATCCATGGAAATCGACTTCGTACTTCGTAGAGTATACTGTGAGAAGATCATGGAGTTATGGTTTAGTTTCCATAAATTTTCCATCCGCTTTGACCTTCGTGAGTTTTTCATAATGACTAAAATCAACTATTGGCATGCTTACACTAGTTCATAGATTGAAAAGTACCTTGCCGATGGCAAAGATTTTGTGAAAAATAATTACCAAGAGAAAGAAGTATCTGACTGGTCTGGTTTGTACATTTAGTTATATGTGCAAAGGATTTGAACTGTGGTGTTGAAGAAGATACAGTCAAACTGACCTGCACAGAAGAGGCTTTCTATAATTATTTATGGGGACGAAGTAGTTTCTGTATCTTATGAAAGATATGAAAGAGCGTCAAAAAACTAGGAGTGACACATATAACCTCTGCGACTTCTTAGCATTCAAGGTAATTAAATAAATCTTGTTCATTATTTTTATTTTTGTGTTATTTATAATTTATTTTTTTACTTTTTGATCATATAATATAGGCTTTGGCATCTGAAGTCATACCTTAACTACGGCCAAAAGATTATCCAACAGAGAGGACATTATCGAGGATGAAGAGGTGGATGTTTGAGAAAGTAGATAAAGAAGTGTCTGATCCATTTCAAAGCAAAGATGATCATAAGGCTCATTCTGGTGGATGTTCCAAAGATGATTGAAACATCCTAGTAGTTTTTAAAACATCGTAATAATATTTAAAACATGTTGTGGGTGTTTCAAATATCTAAATGATATTTCAAATATTTCTCTTAATATCTTTGCTTATAAATATTTTATTTTCTTTTCAGGTGGTGCACTATTTTCTTTCCCTACAAAGTCTGAAAAGAGAGAGGCTTACATCCAAAATCTTTTGACTTTCTGACGTAGAGTACGAGATGTCGGACCACCTAATTCAAGAATTCGAAGAGGTTACAGTCTTAGACATTTGGGTGGTACCCAAAAGGAAGAGAATCTATTAGTGAAGATGGTAGCATAGGAAGAGAAATTGTTGGTGCAATGATGACGATAATGATTATGATGGCAGAGGAGTGATTCTTTATGATGATGATGATGGCAGAGGAGTTGCTTCTGTTGAAACAAACGATGAGGATAAAAATATTGTTGTATGTACATCTAATATCAATTGTCCCTACATATGTGCCAATTATCTTGAAAAGGAAGCAAATAACTGGAGGAACGCTATACAAGATAAGTTAAAGAGTAAATGGACATGATGAAACATTTGAAAAAAGATATTTGCAGAGGATGAGGGTAAAAAAGATGCAGAAAACCATGGATGAATTGGTTAATAGGCTATCGAAGAGGCATGTAGTTCTTCTCCAGCTATTCAGGAACCTTACACTGAAGAGAAAAAAGAACAAAAAGAGGAGAAAAATTATAAAGGATGCTGAAAAAGCTAAGAACAAGAAACTTCCACAACAATCAATAAGGAGAAGCTAAGAGTTGACATTTATAAACCTATTGACTGGACAGAGAAAAAATACCCTCATAATATTTATGACAAATAAGGGACCTCAAACAAAATTAACATGGGGACATTCAATTATGAAAGACTTTGTGAATATCTAAGAGTACATATTTTAGCTGGAGGATAACGTACATATTCGTAAACTCTTCATTTTAATTAATTTATCCTTCCCAGTTTCAAATATCCTTGAAAATGTTTTCAATTGAATTATTTTCCCTCCTAAATCCAAACATCCTTTAAGATGTTTGAAACATCTAGGACTGTCAAAATTGACTCAAACCACAATGACACAGGTTGGGATGGTTATTGTCCCGCCCATTTATTGAACTCAACCCATCTTGACCCAACACATCTTCACCTATTTAAAATTGGGCTAATTTTTATCCCAAATTAATCCGTGAGTAACTTTACCAAAATATCTTAGAAGTAATTCTTTTTGGTTTGATATTTTGTATTTGACCAAAACAAAAGAAAATAAAAGTCTTATTTAGTAATTATATAATTCATAATAAAATAACACATATTAATTAAAGTTTGATAAAAATTGAACGGATTGGGCTATAACCCAAATTTTAGCCCGTCTTGACCCAGCCCATCTCACATTCTGACCTACCCAAAATCGGCACAACCCACCCATTTGACACCATGGATGTTTGACACATCCTTCAAGATGTTTAAAAAATTTTATAGGATGTTTAACTGGTAAATATTGATTATTAATTTATTTATTTTGGTTTTGTAACATATGGAGGATGTCTTAGCCCTTATGCAAATTAGACATAAAAGGTACCCCAAGCACTACGATTAAGCAGATATCATTTTGGGTAACAATTTTCTTTTGTATATTACCGGAATACTATAAACTTTTATGTAAAAGGGTGAAAAACATAAAGGGTGCTCCATCTCTGCCCATGATCTTAAATGACTACCAACTTCATGAGCATGATCAAAAGTATGCTCGAGAAGAGATTCCCTCCCGTGGTGGTCGGCTTTGGGATAGTGCAAAGAGAATCTTATGTGTTGAGAATAATCATCATGTCATAATTGTAGTTCTTCTTGAAGAGTCCAAGATGATTTTTTATGACTGAGATATCTTTGTGTAGACAAATGGTAACTTGGGTGAATTTCAATATCTCATAGGCACAGTGTTCCCAAGATACTTTCGATCTTGTGGGCTCTTCAAGAACTTGCCTAAAGAAAAGTTGAATGATGATTGGCTTCCTCAAAGGCTAACTAGTCTCCCACGGGATGATACACATAGTAGTTGTTGTCACGATCCAAAATCCCAACCTGTCATGATGGCGTCTAACACACCGGCTAGGCAAGCCGAAACATAACAATAAAGGAAACAGAACAATAGAACTTCTAGAAATAGCATAAGTCTAAAATCTCAATATACAATCAAATACTGCTAATACAAAGTAAATCCCCCAAAAAATAATAAATACGGAATCATGAGCTCTACAAGCAAATACAAGTTTGAAACTAAATAATAATAATATTGTCTGAACTGTAACAACAGTATGTAAGGAAAAGACAAGTCAAAACTGTGACCAAGGATGCAGCATTACCTCACCTCTCGAAGATAGTCCAATAAGCAAGCCTATTGCTGATAACTGGTCCCTACACCTAGATCTGCACAATTAAGTACAGAGTGTAGTATGAGTACAATCAACTCAATGTACTCAATAAGTATCGTAACTAACCTGATACCTGTTATAACTTGTACAGTTTCATAAAATCCGACAAGTACAAAACAATAACGTGAACATGTATAAGATATTGAAAGGACTATCTCTGTGTGTGTACAGTTACTCAAAATCTCTGTTCGGTCACGGTTACAACATATAAGATGATATGCATATAATCAAATAATAAACCATGGAAGTTGCAAGTAAAGATAAAATGCAATTCCAAAATAACACTGGCCAGATTTTCCTCAACCTCTCCATATCCGTACCAAACCACTTATCAGTTTTCCTCAATAATTGCGTGTACACCATCAAGAGAGAAACATGAGAGGATGACCCTAGGGGGGTGGATCCGTATCCACGCGTTGTACGGACAACTCACATGATATACGGACAACTCACGTTATATTAATATAACTTGCACGGACAAGTCACATGCTAATAATTTCAATATTTGTGTCCGCACGGATAACTCACGTGCCAATAATATCACAGCATGGACAACTCACCTACCAACAATCACAATTCACCCGGCGTGGTCATAGGCTACCAGTCCAGCTCATAACACAGAGAAAGCAAATGTGTGGGAATACATGTACATAATCAATGATTATCAAATTCATACTCTTGGACTGGTATAAATAACATGTTATAGTGTAGGCATGTGCAATGTGTGCTATCACAGCTAGAACAGACAATTTCCATCAAGAAATAGCAGTTATCAGGTTCAACGGTGAAGAATAACCTCAACAAAATCTCAAATATGGTACAAATAGCTCATAGAGGGGTACAAATAGGAGAAACATCTCAACTTGAAGCTTATCAATCATTTCAAGGTATGTCATAGCCCAGCACTACCCGAGCATGGAAATAGTATCACGTTGCATGCATATGGGCCCAACCCCACACATATGCGCCACTCATAGCACGTAGCTATTAGAAATAATTCAGGCAACTAATGCCTCAACCAAGTTTAGATAAGGTATTTACCACAAACAAGCCAAATCACTCCTCTAACAAGCCCTTCCCACGAGTATCGACCTCCGAACGATCCGAATCTAACCAAATGAACTAAATATAATCAATAAAAGCCATAAGAATTGATTCCAAATGATAAAGCTAAGATATTTAACCAAGATCAAAAAGTCAACCTAAAATGTCAACTCCGGGCCTACATCCTGAATCCGACCAATTTCACAAATTTCAAACACTCATTAAATTACGATTCCAATCATACAAAAATCATCAAATTCCGACCTCAAATCGACCTTCAAACCTCCATTTTTTATTTTGAAAAGTTTTCACAAAATTTCTCATTTCTTCACTTTAGTCCACCAATTAATGCTAAAACAAAGATGGAATCATGATATAATAACAAGTCCGAGTCAAAAACACTTACTCTGATCCAAGACGTGAAATCCCCTCCAAAATCGTCCAAAATCGAGCTCCACAACTCAAAATGTGAAATGATACCTAACCCTCGATTTAGCATTTTAAAATGTGCTACCCAGTCATTACACTTCGCGATCGCGAAGAACAAAAATCTCCAGTAGCAAAAACCTCCTACACGAATGCGCTCACCAGGTCGCGAATGTGATGACCAGTCACCCAAACCTACGCGATCGCAGACAGCCTCACGCGATCGCGATGAACAACGCGTGAAAATTCCCAGGCCTCTTCTTCCTTCTTCGAGAACGCGTCTCCTCTCATGCGTTCACATAGCACAACCCCTCAAAGCTTCACGATCGCAGCCTTAACCTCGTGAATGTGTTGAACAAGTACTCACCTGCCAGACTTGACCCTTCGCGATCGAGGCTCTTTCCTCACGATCGCTAAAGAGGAAACCAGATGCCCAGAAATCAGTAATCTAACAAAGTCCAAAATGAGTCCGAACTTGATCCGAAACACACCCGATGCTCCCGGGACCCCATCCAAACATACCTACAGGTCCTAAAATATGAGAGAACTTAGTCGAAGCCTCAAACAACATCAAAATCACAAATCGCACTCCAATTCAAGCCTAATGAAACTAATAAACTTCCAAGTTCTAATACTGAATAATATCATAAATGATACCACGGATCTACTCCAACTCCCGGAACCAAAATTCAAGCCCAGTATCAATACGATCAACTCTCGGTCAAACTTTTCAACTATCCAAACCTTCAACTTTCCAACCTTCGTCAATTCAAGCCAAAACTACCTACGGACCTCCAAATCCAAATTCAGACATACGCTTAAGTCCAAAATCACCATATGAAGCTATCAGAACCATCAAAACTTCATTCCAGAGTCGTTTACACAAAGTCAACATCCGGTCAACTCTTTTAACTTAAGCTTCTAACCTTGTGACTAAGTGTCCTAATTCACTCCGGAACATCTCCGGAACCAAACCAACCACCCCGACAAGTCATGTAACCACAAGTGAACATAAAATAAGCAATAAACAGGGGAACGGAGTTACAATGCACCAGATGACCGGCTGGGTCGTCACAGTTGTAAAGTGTGGTCCTTAATGTTTAAGGAGCACCTCAATAACCAATATTCTGATGGACAAGATAATTGACAATATTATTAGCAGAGTACAAGGAGAAAATGATTGTGGACATCTTTTACAAGAACATGAAACCATGATAACTTTGTAATTGATAGTTAATTTTTTGGATTGTTTGAGTGGATGATTATCTAATTTCTTTTGTTTAAATTGATTTTCATCGCTTCTGATTTTTTAGATATGCTTTTTTCTCTCACCTAATTTCATAACTAAAATTATAATATCCACTACTAGTACAAATAATCTTCAAACATCACGGTAGAAATTTGGAACATCTATTAGTGGAGGTTTCACTCTAACCCTGAACCCTAATTCTGAACCTTAACTCTGAAGGAAGACCATGTACCCTAATCCTGAATCCTAGATATACTATAAGATGTTTGAAATATTTATCAGGATGTTTGATCTTGATTAGCATTAAATTAATATGTTAAATTTAATCTAGTGATCTTAGATAATTAAACATTAACCTATTGATTTATTAAATAATTGAGCATCAATCAAATGATTACGATTAACGAAGCATTAATCTATTGATTTATCATTAACCTATTGAAATTTTCAAAAAAAGTAAACTTTAACCTGTGAATACTTTAAATAATTTATTATCAACTTATTGATTGTATGAATAATTAAACAATATATTGATCCTATAAATAATTAAACAACAACCAATTGATTCTACGAATACTTGATTGTCAATCGACTCATTCAACAAATAAGTCACTCTAACCTGTTGTATAATTCAAATAATTGACCATCAACCGATAGATTCTACGAATAACTAAACAATAACCTATTGATTCTATGAATAATTAAATAATAACCTATTGATTCTACGAATACTTAATCGTCAATTGACTCATTCAACAAATAAGTAAACTTTAACCTATTGAATACTTCAAATAATTGATCATTAATCGATTAAACAATAACCGATTGATTCTACGAATATTTGATTATCAACCTATTGATTATGTGAATAATTAAAAAGTACCTATTAATTCTATGAATACTTGATCGTGAATCTACTCATTCAATGAATAAGCCAACTTTAATCTATTGAGTACTTCAAATTATTGATCATCAACTTATTGGTTCTAAGAATAATTGATCGTCAACCTATTTATTAACGACAATCGATATCAAACATCTTGATAGAAGTTTCAAACATCCATTTACATATTTCACACATCCGACAAGATGTTTGGCACATACTAGAGATGTTTGAAACATGCTGGTAGTTGTTTAAGCTTCAACCAGTATATTTGAAAAAATTAGATGGCAACAAAAGGTGAAAAAGGACACAAAGATACAATAACAACAACATCAAATTGCAATTACTACAAGAAAAAGATGACAATTGTTAATAAAAAACTAAAAATATATTTAGTTATCCAAAAACATCAAACATCAAATTGCCAATACAAGTAAAACAATAAAGTCATTAAATTATGGTAGAGTTTCTTATTCCTTTGGTACTCTTCTTTCATGTAGTTCTTTTATGGCTAGTTCTTTTGTATATGGAGAATCTATTTTGCTTCCTTTTTTACTTTTTCGCTCGCTGAAATTCGCTTTGTCTTCCTTCTTCCCTTTTTGATTACACAATATGGTAAAGATATATCTCTCTTAATAAGCTCAGTAGGAGATCCTAAAGTTCTTCTGAAGGCACTACATTAATTTCTATGACATATGCATTTTCGTATTTACCGTATAAAAGTGAGAAGTATAGTTGTAAATGCTCATTCATATATATCTCCAAACTAAATTTTAAGGCTGCCATAGCATGTGGATAAAGCATTTTGTCCAAGTCAAACTATCTACAAGAACATGGTCTATTGCGTAGATCAACCACACCGTGACCGGTGACGTTGTCATGACCCAAAACCACCAATCAATCGTGATGACGCCTAAGTCACTTGCTGGTCAAGCCAACATAACAAAAATTAAAAAAAAAATTAAAAAAAGAAAAAATAATAATAATAATAATAATAATAATAATAATAGCAGAAAAGTACAAGTCTAATGCCAATGATATAAACAACTGCGTCGAAAAACAATAATCCCCCCAAAACTAGTAAATACATAATCATGAGCTCCAAAGCAAAAATACAAGTTTGAAATACAAACAATATTGTCTGAATGAAAGACAACAGTACAAAAATGAAAAGAGACGCCAAGACTGCGGTCTAAATACAGCTCTACCTCATATATCCAAAGATAACTCAACAACAAGCCTCAGCTACTGGTGGCTCGATCCAATACTTGGATCTGCACAATTAAATGCAGAATGTAGTATGGGTACAATCGACCCCATGTACTCAGCAAGTATCATAACTAACATCGATGAGGTAATAGAAGTAAGAAGTATAAATGATACTCGCTAATCAGCTGTATAGTGCATGATTCTAACAAGTACAGAACAATAATATGATCAAGTCATAAATTACAGATAAAATCACCTTGATGCATATAATAACTTAACATACTCTGCTCAGTCAACAATCTAGCATATAAAGAAGATATGCAAGCAAATCAGGTAAACAACCAAGGAAATTGCAAGTAAAGATGAAATGCAATAACCAAATCAAACATTGGACAGTCTTTCGTCAGAGTCTCAATAACCAGTCAAACCACTGATTAGCTTTTCTCATACCGCGTGTACACCATCAAGAGAGAAACATGAGAGGGTGACCCTAGGGGGATGGATCTATATCCACGCACTGCATGGACAACTCACGTGCCAATAATATATCAACTGCACGGATAATTTACGTGCTGCACGGACAACTCACGTACCAATAACATCAATATCTCGGATCCGCATGGACAACTCACGTGTTTCACGGTCAACTCACGTGTCAATAGTAAAAATATCTCAGATCCGCACGGATAACTCACGTGCCAATAATTACAATCACACGGACGACTCACGTGCTACCAGTTTAATCCATGCAAACAGAAGGCAGATATACAAGATTACATGTACATGATCAATGAATATCAATTTCATATTTCTGGACTAGTATAAGTGACATGTTAAAGTATATGTATGTGCAAAATGTGTTATCATAGCTCAAATTAGGCAATTTTATCACGAAAGTAGCAATTATCAAGTTCAATCAGGAGATTAACATTTATGAAACCTCAAATATGGTACAAATAGCTCATAAATGAAAAAAGACAACAGTACAAAAATGAAAAGAGACGCCAAGACTGTAGTCTAGATACAGCTCTACCCCGTATATCCAAAGATAACTCAATAACAAGCCTCAGCTACTGGTGGCTCGATCCAACACTTGGATCTGCACAATTAAATGTAGAATGTAGTATGGGTACAACCGACCTCATGTACTCAACAAGTATCATAACTAACATCAATGAGGTAATAGAAGTAAGAAGTATAAATGATACTTGCTAATCAGCTGTATAGTTCATGATTCTAACAAGTACAGAACAATAATATGATCAAGTCATAAATTACAGATAAAATCACCTTGGTGCACACAATAACTTAACATACTCTGCTCAGTCAACAATCTAGCATGTAAAGAAGATATGCAAACAAATCAGGTAAACAACCAAGGAAATTGCAAGTAAATATGAAATGCAATAACCAAATCAAACATTGGCTAGTCTTTCCTCAGTGTCTCAATAACCAGTCAAACCATTAATTAGCTTTTCTCATACCGCGTGTACACCGTCAAGAGAGAAACATGAGAGGGTGACCTTAGGGGTGGATCTATATCCACACGCTGCATGGACAACTCACGTGCCAATAATATATCAACTGCACGGACAATTTACATGTTGCACGGACAACTCACGTACCAATAACATCAATATCTCGGATCCGATAACTCACGTGTTTCATGGACAACTCACGTGTCAATAGTAAAAATATCTCAGATCCGCACGGATAACTCACGTGCCAATAATTACAACCACACGGACAACTCACGTGCTACCAGTTTAATCCATGCAAACAAAAGGTGGATATACAAGATTACATATACATGATCAATGAATATAAATTTCATATCTCTAGACTGGTATAAGTGACATGCTAAAGTATATGCATGTGCGAAATGTGTTATCATAGCTCAAATTAGCCAATTTTATCACGAAAGTAGCAATTATCAGGTTCAATCAGGAGATTAACCTTTATGAAACCTCAAACATGGTACAAATAGCTCATAAAAGGGGTACAAATAGGAGATACATCACACCATGAAGCTTAGAAATCAATTCAAGGTATATCATAACCTAAGCACTACCCCGAGCATGAATAATACCCCGTTGCACTCACATGGGCTCAACCCCACACATATGCGCCACACATAGCACGTAGCTATCACAAATAACTCAGGCAACTAATGCATCAACCAAGTTTAGGTAAGATACTTACCTCAATCAAGCCAAATCAATACTCTCGGAAGTCCTTCCTGCATGAATCAACCTCCAGACGGCTCGAATCCCTTCAATTGTGTTGAAAAGCCCTCTAAAAATCGCCTCTAACCGAGCTCCACAACTCCAAAAATGAGAAATAACCAAAACCCTTTAAAATATAAATTTGCTCAGTTAATCCACATTTGTAGACAATCTGCCACATCTGCGGCTCCGCTTCTGCAGTCCAAAACCCGCATCTGCGGTCTTCACTTAAATCCCGACGCCTCGCTTTTGCGGTCCCTCATCTGCGGTCCTTCATCGCAGATGCGGCCTCACACCTGCGCCTAGAATTCTGTATTTGCGATCTTCCCCAGCCTCCAGCCCAGTCTGTTTCTACAGCTTCAAGCCTGTATTTGCGGACTCGCACCTGCGGCCCATCCTTCGTAGGTGCGAAAGCACGAGGACTCAAAACTTCAGCAATGCCACTAATATCCCGAAATGATTCGAAAATAATCCGAAACAAATCTGAGGCTCCTAGGATCCCGTCCAAATATACCAAACAATCTCAAAATATAACACAAAGATACTCGAGGTCTAAACCACACAAAACAATATCAAAACCACGAATCACACCTCAATTCAAGCCTAAGGAACTAATCCAAATTTCCAAATTCAAAACTTACGCCGAACATGCCTAAACAATTCGGCTTGGTCTCAAATTTTTCATGCAAGTCTAAAATGATACAACGGACCTGTTCTAACTCCCGGAACCAAAATTGGAACCCGATATCAACAAAATCAACTCCTGGTTAAACCTATGAACTTTTCAATTTTCGCCAATTCAAGTCAAAACAAGCTAGGAACCTTCAAACCCAAATTCGTACATACTCCTAAGTCCAAAATCATCATACAAAGCTACTGGAACTATCAAAATACCATTCATGAGTTGTCTACACAAAAGTCAAATTCCGGTCAACTCTTACAATTTAAGCCTCCAACCAAGTGATGCAGTCCAAACTGATCAAGACATGTTCCAGCCGTCTCGGCCATTCACTAGGAGTCAGGCTATGGTCCTTCATGGTGTTCACCTAGATTTGGAGAAGGAGTTTGCGTTTCAAGAGCCGTGGGCACTGCCTAGCCCGGAAAAGCAACCTATGGACTTATTTGTGCTAGCCCATGGACCCACTTTTGAGTCCCATGCGTGTGGCTAATGATTTGGAGCCCTGCGAGGCCATATTTTAAAAGCTAACTTGTGGCTATTATTTTAAATACCAGGTGTAGACTCTATCTATATAAGCTACACTTAGAACTATTTCTCATTTTTCAGCCTATCTTGAAATATATGAATATTAAACTTTTCTCTCTAGTTGAGACTAGTTGTGATTTGGTGGACTCTAAATTGTACAACCTTGTTTGATCATTCAATTTGCAAGAGATTGTTATTCTCTTGAGGATTGTTGCATAAGATAGGTGCCTTTGATCCTTTTGGAAGGTAACTAGGACTAGTTCTTCTAGTTATTGTCCAATTGATTATCAATTGTGTCTTCTTTTCTATCTTGTCTTTATCTTCTTGCACCATTTGGTATCAGAGCTGGTAGAGA
>MCJB01017312.1:152822-172858 GCA_002018475.1 Nicotiana obtusifolia | reverse complement strand
AATGTAATTACCCATTACAATACGAGTCCATGCATATCAAATTTGTCAAATTCCGACATCGGATTGACCTTAAATCCCCAATTTCATATTTTCAGAAATTGAGAAGAACCCTAGGTTCTTCTTTTCACGAATTCGTGGATTCATGTTGGGGTTAAGCATGGAAATTATAATCTAAGAGGGATTTTAGGGTATAGAATACTCACCCGATGTTTCTCTTGAGCTTCCCTCTCTATTTATTCCCAACTTCACTTCAATCTTCTTCTCAAAAGCCCCAAATATTTTCAAGATAGTGTAACCCCTTTTTGTTTGCAAGATTAATCAGGTAATCTTCTTTGCATGTGTGTTTTGGGGTTGATTTCTAGTGATTCATTATGTTTGTAATGGCCTTGCTCTCGTGGGTATTTGCGTATTGTATTTCAGAAGTACCCCAAATGGACCCTAGGTCCTATTTATAGTGGCTTAAAAAAAATCGGGCAAAAGTACTGAACCAGGGCCATTTCGCGACCCCTTTGTGCATTTCGCGGTTCGCATTTCTCACATGCGAACCGCTTTTCCCATCGCGGAACAAGCGAAAAGGATGCCCAAGGTTCTGCCCAATTTCGCGACGCCCAGGTGCAGTTTCGCGATTCGCTTTTCAAGTTCGCGAATCGCGAACTCGCCGCGAAGTCAGCCCAATGTTTCTGTCCGTGTTTGCGACTGCCTTTGTCATTTTCGCGGTTCGCTTTTTGATTTTGCGAACCGCGTTTTGGTCGCTTTTCTCACCTGAAGCTTCTGCTTCACTTCGCGATGGGTGGAGGGTTTTTCGCGATTGGCTTATCCAATAAGCGAATCGCTTTTTGGTCGCGAACCTAGTCAGCCAACTGACCTCTTTTTCTTGCTTTACTAATTTAAGTTTAACTTTTTCATACGAAGTCCGATTTGGACGATTCTTTTTGCTACGACTCCGTAATTTCAATACGGAGCTAATTCCTCAAACTAAATTGAACTTGGATGTCGTTTACTAATTTTAAAGTCAAGTACACCAGAAAGTATAGCGTTGTCGCTTCATGAAGCGACGATCTAAGTCCCGTTAACCATTCAAAATTCATCCGAGACCCGCGGGACTTACTCTGAACATGCACACATGTTCTATACTCTCATTCAAACTTGTTTCGATCATTGGAACACTAAAATAAACATCAAATCAGTAGGTTTGCATCAAAATCAAACCTATGGACTCCAAGGATCCTTAAATTGATCCTTCGATCCGAACCTGACCAAACCGTGTCCGAATGGTCTGAAAATTTGCACGCAAGTCCAAAATTACATAAGGAGCCTACAGCAACTTCCGGAATTTCATTCCGACTTCCGGATCAAAATTTCACTTATCGACCGGTAACTCGAACTTACTCGATTCAAATCTGGTGTTGTTCGAGGTCTATCAATTATATTCCGGTCACTCGACTAAGTCATAAATCCTACCCCGAAGCTAACCGAGTCGTCGGAATTCAAATCCGAACCTTCTAACTCATAAGTCAATCCACGGTTGACTTTTGTGACTTAGACTTTCTTAAAAGAGACCATGTGTCCCATTTCCTTTCGATTTACTTCGAGTACGACTTACTCGATTTAGTTTCGCACAATATAATTAATTAAATAATTCGGGGCATAAAAATGAGTCATCACACCAAAATAGAATTTCGAGCTCAATAGCTAAAAGTCAACCTACTGTTAAACCTTTTCAACTTCAAATTGCCAAATTTTGCCAAATCAACACAAATCAATCTACGGACTTCTGAAATCAATTCTGGGCATACGCCCTAGTCCGAAATAACAATACAAAGCTATCGGAGCCATCATAATACAGTTCCGCAGTCGTTTTCACAAAAGTCAAAGTTTGGTCAATATTTCTAATTCAAACTTCTAAGTCAAGAATCAAATGGTCCAAATCAACCCGAAAGCATCCCGGAATGGAACTAACCAACCCCGCAAGTCATAAAATCATAAATACACATGTGTGAAGCATAAAAAGGGGGAAAACGGGGCACAATTACACAAAATGGTCGATCAGGTTGTTACATTCTCCCCCTCTTTAAACAAACGTTTGTCCTCAAACGTGTATAATGACATACTTGAAGTGGTGAATAGATGAGGATAACGACTCTGCATGTCGTGCTCGATCTCCCAAGTCGCCTCCTCGACCGGATTACCCCTCCATTGATCCTTTATTGAAGCAATATTCTTTGATCTCAACTTTCGGACCTGTCTGTCCAAGATAGCCATAGCCTCCATAATATAAGTCAAATCCTCGTCCAATTACACTGTGCTGAAGTCTAGAACATGATCCACGGATCAGCGAAACACTTCTGGAGCATACAGACATGGAATATCGGATGAACCGCAGATAAACTAGGTGGATATGCAAGCTTGTACCCCACATTCCGAATCCTCTAAAGGATCTCAAAAGGTCCGATATACCTAGGGCTCAACTTTCCCTTCTTCCTGAACCTCATTACACCCTTCATGGGTGAAATCCGAAGCAAAACTCGCTCTCCAACCATGAATGCAACATCATGAACATTCCGATCCGCGTAACTCTTTTGTCTAGATTGGGCTGTGTGAAGCCGATCCTGGATTATCTTGACCTTATCCAAGGCATCTCGAACCAAATCATTACCTAATAACATAGCCTCTCCCAGCTCGAACCAACCAACTGGAGAACGACACCGTCTCCCATATAGGGCCTCATAAGGAGCCATCTGAATACTTGATTGGTAGCTATTGTTGTAGGCAAACTCCGCAATTAGCAAGAACTGATCCCAAGCACCCCCAAAATCATAACACAAGCACGAAGCATATCCTCCAATATCTGAATGGTGCGCTCGGACTGTCCGTCCGTCTGGGGGATGAAATGTTATATTCAACTCAACCCGTGTGCATAGCTCACTCTGTACAACTCTCCAGAAACATGATGTAAAATGCGTACCTCGGTCAGAGATGATGGATACCGATACACCATGAAGTCGGACAATCTCGCAGATATAAACCTGAGCCAGCTGCTCTAAAGAATAGGTAGTCACTACCGGAACGAAATGAGCTGACCTGGTCAACCTGTCCATAATCACCCATACTGTGTCAAACTTTTTTTGAGTCTGTGGGAGCCCAACAACGAAGTCCATGGTGACACGCTCCCATTTGCACTCGGGAATCTCAAGTCGCTGAAGCAAACCTCCGGGTCACTGATGCTCATACTTCACCTGCTGACAATTTAGGCACCGAGCTACATACTCCACCTATGTCTTTCTCCATCCTCCTCAACCAATAGTGCTGCCTTAAGTCTTGATACATCTTAGCATCACCCGGATGAATGGAGTATCGCGAACTGTGGGCCTCCTGAAAAATCAACTCATGCAAGCCATCCATATTGGGCACACATAACCGGCCATGTATCAGCAAAACATCGTCATCCCCAATAGTGATCTCCTTGGTATCACCGTGCTGAATTGTGTCCTTACGGACAAGCAAATGGGGGTTGTCATACTGACACTCTCTAAAACGATCATATAGAGTAGATCGAGAAACCACGTAGGCAAGAACTCGATTGGGCTCTGAAACATCCAATCTAACAAACTGGTGGGCTAAGGCTTGAACATCCAATGTTAATGTCCTCTTTGCTGCCAGTAGATATGCTAAACTACCCAAACTCTCCGCCTTTCAACTCAAGGCATCAGCCACCACATTGGCCTTCCTGGGATGATATAAAATGATGATATTATAGTCCTTAATCAACTCTAACCACCTCTGTTGCCACAAGTTAAGATCTTTCTGTTTGAACAGATGCTGTAGACTCCGGTGGTCTGCATAGACCTCACAAGGGACACCGTACAAATAATGCCGCTATATCTTCAATGCATGAACAACGGCTGCCAACTCCAAGTCGTGGACTGGATAATTCTTCTCATGGGTCTACAACTGTTGAGACGCGTAGGCGATTACCCTACTGTCTTACATCAACACTGCGCCAAGGCCAACACGTGACGCATCATAATACACGGTATAAGACCCCAAGCTCGTAGGCAACACCAACACTAGGGCTGTAGTCAAAGTAGTCTTGAGCTTTTGAAAGCTCGCCTCACACTCTTCGAACCATCTGAAAGGGGCACCCTTCTGGGTAAATCTGGTCCTAGGTACAACTATAGATGAGAAACCCTCTACGAAATGATGATAATACCCGGCTAAACTAAGAAAACTCCAAATCTAAGTAGCTGAAGACAGTCTAGGCCAATTCTGCACCGCTTTAATCTTCTTCGGATCTACCTTGACTCCCTTCACTCGACACCACGTGACCCAAAAACGCCACCGAATCTAGCCAAAAATCACACTTTGATAATTTTTCATACAGCTTCTTCTCTCTCAAGGTCTAAAGCATGATCCTCAGGTGCTGCTCATGATCTTCCCGACTGTGGGAGTACACCAAGATGTCGTCAATAAACACAATTACGAATGAATCAAGATAAGGCCGGAATACACTGTTCATCAGGTGCATAAATGCTACTGGGGTATTGGTCAACCCAAACGACATCACAAGGAACTCGTAGTGACTATGCCAAGTCCTAAAGGCAATCTTCGGAATATCTAGATCCTGAATCTTTAGTTGATGATAACCTGACCGCAAATCAGTCTTTAAGAATACTCTAGCACCCTGTAGCTTATTAAATAAGTCATCAGTTTATGGCAATGGATACATGTTCTTTACCATAACATTGTTCAACTGCAGATAATCAATACACATGCGCATAGAGCCATCCTTCTTCTTCACAAACAACATCGGAGCACCCCAAGGCGACACACTAGGCCGAATGAAACCCTTATCAAGAAACTCTTGCAACTGTTCTTTTAACTCCTTCAACTCCACTAGGCCATACGATATGGTGGAATAGAAATGGGCTGAATTCAACGGCAACAAGTCAAAACCAAAATTGTTATCCCTATCTGGTGGCACGCTCGAAAAATCCGCTAGAAATACATCTGAAAAGTCTCTCACTACTGGAACTGACTCAACAGTAGGAGTATCAATACTGATATCTCTCACAAAGGCTAGATAAGCATCACAACCCTTCTCAACCATCCGCCGAGCCTTTAGAAATGATACAACCCTTCTAGGAACATAATCTAATGCACCCCTCCTTCTAACCGTGGTAAACCTGGCATAGCCAGCGTCATAGTCTTGGCGTGACAATTCAAAATAGCATGATAGGGCGATAACCAGTCCATGCCCAAGATAACATCAAAGTCTACCATACTAAGTAACAATAGATCAACTCTGGTCTCAAAACCACCAATAACAACTAAACACGACCGATACACACGGTCTACAACAATAGAATCTCCCACAGGCGTGGACACATAAACAGGAGAACTCAATGAATCACGAGATATATCTAAATACGGAGCAAAGTAAGATGACACATATGAATAAGTGGATCTCGAATCAAATAAGATTGATGCATCTCTAAAGCAAATCGGAACCATACATGTAATGACTGAGTCTGAAGCAACTGCCTCCGTCCTACCCAGAAAAGCATAGAATCTTGCCTGGCCTCCCCCTCTAGGGCGACCTCTACTCGCCTGTCCCCTACCCCTAGCTGGTTGTGCGGGTGGAGCGGCAACTAGGGCAGCAATCATGGGCTGAGAAATCTGTGGACCTGATTAAATCCGTGGAGCCTGAGCAGTCTGGGGAAATGCACCCCTCCTGAGTCTTGGGTAGTCTCTAACCATGTGACAAGTATCACCACACTCAAAGAAATCTCTCGGTGGGCATGGCCGCTGGGACTATCTGGGGCCTGCTTGGCTGGACTAACTGCTGAAGGCACCCCGTGCCGGAGGTGCACTAGAAAGTGGCTGAGCAAAATGTATAACCTGAGATCTCGAAACAACCGGAGCACCATTAGAAGCTGGAACTACTAAATGAACTGGGCCGCTCACATAGCCTCTACTATGATGGGCTGTAGCTGCAGCGTTGCCACCACTAAATCCTCCCATACCTCGAGGCCTCTTTGCCTCTTATCCTCTCTCTTACGGCCCCACTTACCCTCCAACCTCCGTGCAATCTATACCACCTTCTAATATGGGGTATTTTTCTCCAACTCTTGAGCCATGCTAAATCTAATACCATAGTTAAACCCCTCGATAAATCAGCAGACTCGCTCCCTGACTGTAGAAACCAAGGCAAGTGCACATCTGGACAAATCACTGAATCAGACAACATACTCCCACACTATCATAGTACCCTGGCGTAGCTACTCAAACTCTGCGCGCCATGCATCCCTAAGGTTCTGGGGAACAAACTCTCTCAACAATAACTCTGAAAACTGAGTCCATGTAAGTGAAGCTGCATCGGTTGGGCTGCCCTCATTGTACACTCGCCACCACTGATACACTGCTCCTGACAGCTGGAATGTAGTAAAAGCAACCCCACTCATCTCCAAAAAATCCATGGTGCGTCTGGTGCTTTTTCTGTGTTAAACCTGAACAAGTCCATAAAGTCAGATGCCATACTTATCCGATTAGGCCACTTCTTTGGATTCTGACTAATGTACCAGGATAAAGCATCCGCAGTAAGACTTCGCATGAACAACTTTATGAGAATTTGCTCGTTCTTGCCGACTCCCATGAGTTTATCATAGTTTCCTCAAATGCACCTTGGGATCACCGGTTCCATCAAACATCTCAAATTTAGGAGTTTTTTAACCCTCCAGTAGCTCCACGTCTGTCTGGATACGCAAATCTTCATAATTCAAACTTTCGACACCTTTCCCTCTGTCGACGCTCTGGACCCTTCTAAATAACTTCTTTAACTCTTTAGCCATATTTCGGATAAGCAGGTCCTTCTCGGTTGGTTCGAGTAGGTATAGTGTTTGTTGTGGGGTGTTTGGTAGGGTCTCCACATATATCAGGTTGCCTTGCTGTGTTCCTGGGACTTGAGTGTATGCGTGATCATTGATTGAGGTCTAGGGTGGTGGATTTTGGAGTAATGGGTTTTCGGGTGGTGTCTAGTTTTGCGCGGTAGCATTCTGATGATTGATGTCGGGGACATTCAATGTAAGGGAGAGGTTGGCAACATTTCATACCTGCTCGAGTTTGCCTTGTAACTCAAAATCTTCTTCTAGCTACAAAACCAATTCATTTTGTCCTGGCGTACTTTTACCGTCTGAAGTCTCTACATTCTCTACTATAGGAAGCATTGTATTTTTTGTGGCCACTCAAATCGTCCATCTCCTTTGCCTTTTCTTTTGATGTCATTAGGTGGAGGAAGAGGTGGAGGACCACTAGATCTAGTGTGATATGCTGACGTTGCCAGAATGCACGAACCAACCTTTGGGAATGGGAATAATCAAAAGAAAGAAAAATAAAAGGTAGCCAAGTCAGCAAGACGAAATAAAAGAATCTCACAATATTAAATAAGGTAGCACGTAAGCATGCAATAGTTCGTGTCCTAATTTGGGGACCTCATGTGCCGAGGGAGGCCTAAGCGACAAGTAGACTTGGAGAAAATTTGTGCCAACGTTACGTCATTCCATTAATGCAAAAAATAAATCAAACCTAACTTTACTAAATCAAGATAATAATATAAAGTCACTAATGGCATGAAGAATTATTACATTGAATCTAACGAAATCTAACTAGAAAGCAGTAAAGAAAATTTTCTCCTAATCTATTTTTTCCCAGAAAGACCTTCTCCATGCTTTGCCTTTTTGGCTCCATCAATCACATTCTCAAGGTCACGCATGTCGAGCATCGAGTATGCCATTGTCAGCTTTCCTCCCTCGTCATAGCCCATACTTTGGCAGTCTAAAAGCCTCTTCCCCATCTTTCTTTCCAATTCCATCAACCCTTGCCCTAAATGCTCCAACCTTTCTGTCGACTTGAATAGAATGACGTCCCTTTTGAATTCTGCCTTATACTGAATCATATTGATAACCCGAGGTATGACCTGCTTCCTCCCAACTTGCCTTATTTCCCTTATAGGAATGTAAGGGCAGATGCCTCGTAACCCAATCAACACCAAATGAGTGACCCTTTCGACCTAATTATGAACTCTTTGCTGGAAAACCACTCGAACATCCAATGCACCTGTTCGTCAGTCAGATTACTAACGAAACGTACCCAACCTTCAATATTCCTAGGCTTTGCAAACCTATCCGGAGCGAATGTCATCTTCTTCAGATGATGACTGGAGATATAGCATTCAATGGTCTACGTAAGAGCTCTTAACAGTAGTCTCCCCTCTAAAAATGCTCTAGTAACAAAACTTGTAGTAGAAGATTCCACCCTCAAAATGTCCAAACACATGTTTTCATCGACCCAAAGCTCGGTACATCTCAGCTAGTATTGTAGGAACAATAGTGTATTTTTGTCCCTCGATCCCTTCCATCACGGTCCTGGCGACCATGGCTAAACGAATGTGAATATTCCCTCCTTGCATCGGGAAAATTAGCAAACCTAGAAAGCAAACTATGAAGACATAAATTTAACGATGAACCCATCTCAAAGAGGTGATAGCCAACTCCTCATGATGCAAATGGTATGATTTGCTTTGTCCATACCGTTCATAGAGAAACTCAAAAGAAATATATGATTTCTTCACGCAGCCTAACTCGTCATTCTTCTTGAACCCTAGCATTTTCAGAAAATCGCGTGGGGTGCGATTTTCTAGCACCAACAGACCCGGACTATCCCATGGAAGTTTGGCAAAACCCCCAATTTCTTCCAAAAGATGAGTCATCTCTATATTGTCGAACCGGAACACGACGCTCTTTTCATCCCAAAACATAGTGGCTGTCTCAATTAATTCCCTGTTTTGCCGGATGTTCAACAAGGATGGAAAATTACCTAATACCCTTCTTACGTGGTTTCTGTCACATGGCGCGAGGTCGTTCCACCAATCAATCAGCAAAGGTGGGATATTCTGGACCATGCCAAACTTGAGAATTTTGTGCCTCGTATTTTGCAAATAAATAAAAGGCTAGCCCTTTCCGCTCCAGATTTGATTATTTACGCAATAACGATCAATATGTTGGCATATTTTCTCCAAGTAATGCACATAACATGATTGTGTCCTTTAGGATTGTGGAAATCCCTTTGGACTTTGGACAAGGCTTATCTAACTGGATTAATGATCATGGGCGTTTTAATCCATCCTAGGTTTTAATATGATGCATGCACATTTTAAATCAGAGTGGTGTTTCTAGAAGTGTCTAGACTGATACTCTCAAGCGGACGACTTGAGAGGGAAAGGCATGGGGCCATCGACTGCACCGCTGATTGACTTGTCTACTGCTAATAAGATTCTGGTTTGGAAAAGGGTATTTTAGAAAAGCGCTGACTCACATCAAGCGCCGGTATGTTGATAATAGGCACGAGTGGAGTATGATGTTGAAAGCATGCTTATGTTGGACTAATAACATGTGGCTAAGTATTTTGCATGGTGAAACATATAAGAGTAGTAAATAATGCGATAAAATAAACAAGAGAAAGAAGGGAAAAGGAAAAGACAAAGGGAAGAAGTTAGCATAGTTCAAAAAATTCGAGAAACGTAATTAGATGAAGCAAATAAAGGAGATAGGGAGGGGAGGTTAATGATATAGCAATTTCAAGAAAATAAAAGGGGGTAGGAAGAAGGATGTACATGAAAGAAGTCAAATAATTCAACAATCCACACAAGCAAAAATACTTTATGCTAAGAGCCTAAATATTTCCCCAGCAGAGTCACCATTTTGTCGCGCCACATTTTCTCCTGAAAGCGGGCTTCGACGTGCGACAACCCTTTTAAATGGGTATTAAAAGAGAAGAGTCATCACTTAACCATTTTTAGGTATGTTAGGGCACCTATTTGCAAATAACTCCGCTTTATCTAGTCTGTGTTACCAAAGATCGGGTAAGGGCTCAAATTACCTCGAAAAGAAGGTGTTAGGCATTCTTCAAGGTCCACAACTGTGGTTCCCGACCAAATTTAAAACAATGTGGGGATTATTCATTTATAGTTATCCTATGAGATCATGTAAATTAGAACAAGGAGTCCAAATATCTAGTTACAAGGTGAAACGGGTATTAAAGAGATTGCATATGTGAAAGAAGTGGGTTATAGGCTAATAATTAATCGGTATAAGGATTACAAGATATACCTAGTTTGATCTAAGTTCGTACAAAATAGTAACCATATGGGGGATCCTAAGTTTTTGAGCCTAAAAGACCACCCCGTGCTACATAAATAATACTTCGCAACTCCCTTGATTGTAAGGGTTGATTATATTATTCAGCAGGCATAATCAACACAAAAGGCTCAAGTTTACCTCCTCATATAGACTCTAGTGCACGTTGCCAATTAGGAGGACAATAATGATTTATACCAGCTATATTCAAATTAGTTGTGCGGACAGCTGTACATAGGCAGGTTTGGAGTTAAGGCATGTTAAATTGTTCAAGACTTATAGGTACGACTTCTATGTGATTTAAACCACTCAGTAATTAGTGTAAATTCCTATAGGCAGGATTGCTAGGTGACTAGTTTTGACGAAGAGGCTGTTTTTAATACATAGTTCTATTAAAGAATCCTATAGTCATGCTTTCTAGGTGAGTAATAGCATCCTATAGACATGATCTCTAAACGATTCACATATGGGCGGTGAAGTAGTTAATAATGCAGAATTACATATTTGTCCCTATAGGCGTGTTTTGTAGATGGGTTGTGTGATAAAAGAAAATAGCGGCAATAGCAGTGTTGATCACTTGAGTTGACAGCAATAGACATGGTATCACATACCCTTTTAGTAATTTGTATTGACCTCCTATAGGCATAATATCTAGGTGCAACAAGCCCAATTCAGATCTTATAGGCATGCTCTCTAACCATTCAAGCCATTATATAGTCCCTACGTCATGTTTTCTAAGGGAATAACATGTGTAATTATTCCAAAGATTGAGGCATGACGAACAAACAAACAATTAAAATCCTATAGGCATGATCTCTACCATTCATGCAAGAGATAATGTATCTCAGTTCCCCTTTTCCAGTAATCCCCAACTGTTTGTTTACAAGTTATTACATGCCCAACAAAAAATGATACAGGATGACAAATTATAGTTTCAATGAATACGAGCCCAATGAGGAAATTACAGGCCCAAAAAAGAAATAACCTAGGGATGTCCCCGGGCCTTCAATGGTCTTAATCCTCGCAAAACAGCAGACCCAAACACTGGATTATCAAAGCAACCTGAGTTCAATGCTCAAACCTAACATGTATGGCCTAACACTAGGCCCAACGAATAACTTACTTACCCAAATGGATACCAAATTTAGCCATACAGGTGATAAAATACTCATAGATTTAACTAAACAGCTTAAACATTTAGTTCTTAAAGTTGTAGCTAACTGCAACTCTAGCCAGGACATATAAACAGGATCAAGCTAAATTAAAAGGCACACAAGACACATATGAGGCAAGTTTATGTTTGTAATTCCAGAAACAAAGTTTATGAGTGACAGGGTTGACCATCATAGGATAGTAAACCATTCCAAAGAGCTTCAAATGAAGCATGATTTACGATCAACCTAGAGAACCTTAGATGGGGGTCTAGCAAAATCACAGACAAGAAGCAAGCAAAGCACAACCTTCACATGAAAGTGTCTATCACGAAAAGCCTAATGAAAGGAACAACAAAACAGAACAAGTTCATGATCAAGAAATTACTTAATTAAGCAGGGGAAAACTTTAGCATGCTGAACATCAGTCACAATATAAGAGACATGTCAATTTTCAGAAGCGAGACTGGCAAGTACTAAACCTGGTACTAGTTTGCCATATATAGGAAAATAGGCTAGTTATGAGATTTACTCTAAAGGTCTTAATTAATAGACAGAATTGAGCGAGTCAAAAGCACACAGTAGAACCACAAATAGTATGGGGACATGGTCATAACTAACAGTAGAACCCCAGAAAGATAGCAGTTTAGACATGACTGACTCAAAAGGAATAAAAATACATTCTAGGCATGAGTTGGTTGTCATAATAGTCCAGAATAAAGCAAATAGCAAACTCACGACTAACATTAGATATCAACATACACGCAGTAAATGAAACAGGTTAAGAGAGGTAGAAATCGCCTATGTTAAATACACAAATAGTCATTCATAATCAGAAATTAGGCAGATTCAGATGCTAAAGGTATAGAATCATAAGAGGTCTTCGGAACAAGTAAGGTTACAAACAAGGAAACATAGTAGGATATTATTTCATAGATGTGTTAGAGATATTTATACACAAAGCACAAAATATAAACGAAGGAGAATGAAATTGCTATGGCCAAAGAGACTTACCAGTTAACAAACAAGCAAATAAGAGGAACAGTCCTAGAAGTACTTCAATAGCAAAGAGAGCGGTAGGACCCCCAAACTCGGTGCATCAAAGTTCCCAAGGTTTTCAGATGAACCCCAAGCAGTGCTCGCATTGAGAATGTCAATTAAACGAATTCCGATGGCCTTGGATTTCAGTCGGTAGAGAACCAAAAATTTCAGAACAAAGTGAAGAAAAAGTGAGGGAGTAGTAACGAATCAAAGTTCATTCAAAAGGGGAAATTGGGGTGGGGTTATATAGTAGTCGATTTGAACAGACAAACATGGAAAACAACCAATTAAAAAAATAAAGAAAGAAAAGATCACATGCAATCAATGACAGAGCCGGTCAAGGAGATGAAAGAATTCCAAACCCTAGTTGAGTCCAACGGCTGTAAATTGGACCAGGAATAAGAATCATTCATTATAGACAGAGCATCATCTATATCTTCACAAAATCGGAGTCAATCAAGCATATTCTTGAAAGGTAGTTCTTGCCAAAATAGGGCAAGAACTAAATAACATCACAGACGCGTATACAATAGCGAAGTATCACAAAATAGGTAAGTGAATCGTGGATTGATTCCATTTTTAGGTCGGAATCAAAGAGAAATTAGGAAGCGGCTGCTAGGGTTTCTCAGAAGAGAAAGGGGGAGTTGAGAGCATTAGGGGCGGCTGATGGAGGGAAATGTGTTAGGGTTTCAGGGATTAGGTACTTAAAAGTGAGGCAGAGGTTCTGGGCCATTATTTTTTTGAGATCAACGGCCAGGGTTAAACGAGAGGTCGGCAGGTCGGAGAACGAGTCCCGACTGAGTTAGGAATTAAAAGGGTCGTTTGGTTTGGGCTGGGGAAATTGGGCCAGGGATGTGGGAGATCTGGGCCGGTAATTTGGTCGAAAATTGTCTAGTTTGAACCATATTTTAAAATACACAAAATTCATAAAAATAAATTAAAATGGCTAATAATTGATAAAAATACTATTTAAGAAATTAAGTGCTTAAAAATAGTAATTTAGAGTTATAGAAATATAAAAGAAATACTATTTTGACATAAATAATATAATAAATGCCATTATTATAATAATATAGGCTATTATAACAAATATTGTAAACAATAACACAAATGTAATTATATAAAATGGAGTAAAATTATTATAGAATATGCATATAGGTACAAATAGTTAATTTGGATCACCAAAAATAATTTGAAGGAGTAATTAATAAATGTTTAACAATCGAAAATGCAAGAAATAAATTTTAAAAGCTTTAAAAATTAAAGAAATCACTTACATGACCTCTATGAATTGGGTAATAGTGCAAAAGAATATTTGAAAGTATATGAAATACTTTAAGAAATATGAGGGCAAAATTGAGTATCAACATGTGTGATAAGAATGTGCCACTAAGACTTAAGGGTAAGTTCTACAAAGTATTGGTTAGACTGACCATATTGTATGGGGCAGAGTGTTGGCTAGTGAAGAACTCGCAAGTCCATAAATGAAAGCAGCTGAAATGAGGATGTTGAGATTGATGTGTGGGCATACCAGGTTGGATAAGATTAAGAATAAAGTTATTCGGGAAAAGATGGGAGTGACCCCGTTGGAGAAAAAGAAGCAGGAGGCGAGGTTGAGATGGTTCAAGCATGTTAAGAGAAGAAGCATAGAACCCCCAGTGAGGAGGCATGAAAGGTTAACCTTGGTTGTATGATGAGGGCCAGAGGTAGGCCAAAGAAGTCTTGGGGAGAGGTTATTGGGCGGGATATGGTGCAGTTGGAGCTTACCGAGGACATGACTCTTGATAGGAGGGTGTGGAGGTCGAGGATTAGGGTAAAAGGTTAGTAGATAGTCGAGCGTCTCCCTTTGTCTTCCTCAGTTTGTTAACATTATTGTTAGTTTGTTATCCATTTATTCTTGGATTGATATTACTACTGTTTATTTTCTACCTTGGTTTCGGTCCTCTTTCTATCTTATTTTTCTTTATACTTTCTACCATTGCTTGTTTTTATCTTTTCTTTAGATGGGGGTCTTCTTGAAACAGCCTCTCTGCCTTCCAGGGTAGGGCAATGTTGCGTACATCTCACCCTCCACAGACCCCACTTGTGAGAATTCACTGGGTTTTGTTGTTTTTGTTGTTTATTTGCTGGAAACGTTGGATGATTTAATCATGTTAGTTGTTATAAGTTGTAATTTGAAGAGTAGATTATAAAAACGACTTGCTGAATATATTGTATAACATGTTGAGGTTATTCTTGGTATGTATTATTGTTGAAGGTGTTGCTGAGTTATAGTTATGAATATATGAAGGTATTACAAGGCAAAACCCCTCTTCCTCTCTATGCATATAGACATGTTGATGTTGTAGTTATATTGCTTTAAGATGGAAGTAATGGACGAATGATGTATTTGAGTCGTTTGTTGTGTTGTGTGGAGATGCTGAGCTAGTTTAGTTGTTTAAAGTGCATGGAAATGTTGGTGTATATGTATTCTTGGGGTGGTTGGCGGTTTTACTACTAGTAGAAAAGAGTTAGGCGAAATTGATGCCGTAGAATCATGTGAGAGTGTTATTTTCATTCGATGGTTACTTAGTACGTTCCTTTATGTTGATAGTAGTATTGTTTACTTGGTTGTAGCTTGATTGATGAAAGGAGATGATTTTGCCATCACCATGGAAGGATTGATTTAGAGGTATGTAAGTCTTTCCCTTTCTCCTTCCAGCATGATTATTATGACATTGCCCTTATAAGAGGTTCAAGGGGATGAGTCCTAGCATATGTTCTATGTTGATGGGTTAAGACCCTCTAATAGTTCAAAAGTGAATGTAGATAAGAAATGAGTTCCTCATTTTAATCCACAGATAATCCCATGAAATGAGTAGAGACCTCGGGGAACTTATGTTGAATCTACGGCGAGAAATATAGCCTTCGTTTGATGATTAATGTGGCTCACGAGTAGAATCACATATAGAACCTATGATCTAAAGCAATGGCCAAAGTAGTTTTCATTGGTTAGTGAAGGTAGCTTGGAAGGATCCCTAATGCAAATAAGAGCAAGATGTAAATTAAAAGATGTGATAAGTTGCTTAACAAGAACCTCCTCATAAATTTAAAGATTATGAATGAGCAAGCTGACAAACGAAAAATATTATGTACGTTGAAGAACGTAAGGTCGAATAAGTTGTGAAACACATTGTACTAACTAACTAGAATAATCATGTCATGTGCAAATAGTAATGAAATTCCTTATGTTAAAGGAAGTAGATATTGAGTAACTATGTACGTTGAAGAACGTAAGGTCGAATAAGTTGTGAAACACATTGTACTAACTAACTAGAATAATCATGTCATGTGCAAATAGTAATGAAATTCCTTATGTTAAAGGAAGTAGATATTGAGTAACTATGTACGTTGAAGAACGTAAGGTCGAATAAGTTGTGAAACACATTGTACTAACTAACTAGAATAATCATGTCATGTGCAAATAGTAATGAAATTCCCTATGTTAAAGGAAGTAGATATTGAGTAACAAATGCGACGAGTCGCTGGAAAGAATACGAAATACGAGCCATACGATGTACTAAATAAATTGGTAAATGTAAGATTATACGAATCTCAAAAGTCTTTTAATAGTATGTCACGATGAATGTGTAAATATGAGAATAGTTATGAGTTTCTTTAAAGCTAATGAGTAGGGATTACGAGTTCCTGTATACGAACTAAGAGTTATTGAAAGTACTAGAAAAAGTTGTACATTATAGACACGATTACCTAGCTTGTAAGATGTGACTATTGCATGTTGTTATAATGTTATTTATGCATAAGTATGTTCCCTACGGATGGTCTATTAACGCATAGGTGGATAGTGAAGGTTAACATATGTATGGTCTATGAAACGCTTAGGTAAGATAAGGGTTGGCTATGGATGGTCCCATGTGTACACATAGTCCGGCCAAATATTGTGATCCGTATGGACGGTCCACTTTGCTACGCGTCCGTGCCACCGGATAGTGATGTTGTAATGTGCCTTACGGATGGTCTACCTTGCTACACGTAAGAGTCACTTTGTAATACGATATTAAGTAATGATGAGGATGTAACAAGAGATCACTAAGAAAGGGTTGATAGAAATAGTTCAGAATCTTATGCTAGGTTGAGTTGTTCAATCAGACATAAGGACCATTTGGTCCAAGTGATAGCGATCTAGTATGCTCATCTAGAGTACGAGGTGAGGCCACTCTTATTCTTATCATTCAACAGAATATTTATGTATTCATTCATGCTTTTCTATTTTCAGAATTTACTTATATCTATTGCTTTCTGACTTACATACTTGGTACATCTAGTTGTACTAACGTCCAATTGTTGCGGTGCAACATTTCATGCCTGCAAGTATAGGTTAGTTTGACGAGCCCTCAAAGTAGACGGGGCTGATATTCAACTCTCTTTCGGAGTGCAGCCGAGTCTAGAGGTCATGATATCAGATTTTGTTATATACCTAAGGGTAGGTTGGGGCCCAATCCCGATGATATCTTGATGCCAGATACTCTTAGAGGCTTTGCAGACATAGGTTCAGTTTGTGCAGTATGTCAGAGGCCTTGACGGCCCTTGTGTGTTCATGTTTTGAGTACGACGACTCGCTAATATAGCATTTGCCCACTTACAATTATACATTACGAGTTGTGGCCATGTCGGCCCATGATAGCTTATGATACGATATAGTCGGCCAAGTGTGCTTATGTATGCTTGGTTATGTCCAGCGGTTACGAATTACAGAGCGGTTCACTTGGGCCAGTATGGCACCAGGTGATAGCCATGCCTCACCTAGGTTGGGGTGTGAAAGATATTTGCATGTACAAGGTTGTAGTTCAGTTTCGAAATGAAGGTCATGAGTTTTAGACAGCACGATAGATTTCATATGTATAAGAGGATTTTAGCACTATCTTGTGTTGTCTGGTTAAGTTGTATGTGGTAGTAGATACATTTTGTGAGGATCTGTGGATATTTGACTAGTACTACAGAGATCGCCTGGTTTTTGACAGTTGATTGTATAAGTTATGGATATGTTATAGTGGACATTTGGAAGGATATTTACCTATTTTAGGATGATCATAATTGATTTGGGGGCCTATTGGTAGGCCTAATGAGAATGTGAATTCTGCGTCAAATAAGGTTTGTTTACTCAACACATCTTTTGATGGGGATGCGTCAGCGGCTAGAATTGACCTTATTCATGTCTATGTTCCATGTGCTACGCTCTTATGTTACTATGGGCTGTGAGACTACTTTACTATTCACACACATGATGTGGTTCTATTTTGGCCTTGTGGCGAGATTCGAGGGAGATGGCTGATCACGTCCAATTCACTCTCAAATAACAAGCATGAAGCAGTACTCGTAATTATAATATCTAACGCGAGTCGGGGTCGAATTCCACAGGGAGTTTAGATTGGTATTAAGGTAAATACTCAAGAAGAGAACGTGAAATAGCTAAATTAGACTCTCAAACACAGTGGGTGATTGTTATCTAAGTTAACAGTTAAGAGATTAAACTAAACAATAGCAACTAGAGAATGAAATGTTTTTGGTGTTTTGATCAATTAAGGGAAAATCCTAGGGATGTAACCTTCACCTATGTGTAAACCTGATGGGTATAGTAAATTAATGCTTGTTTGGTAGATCGGGGTGTGTTATAACTCTCAATTATCAAGTACCACTCAATACCTCTCGGTCATAGAGTGGTTATGCCCAAATCGGCTTTCTCAAGACCAAATGGTTAGCAATCTAAGCAATTGATATGAGTCCAAGTGGGATTATCCCTATCTCTAGTTCAAATCATTCAATCAAACTAGTAAAAATCTTAACTAGCTTAATTTCTTGTTAACCAAGTTTTCCTAGACTAGGTTCCTCTTTCTCAAGTAAGAACTAAGTCAAATAGGCATGAATCAATGTTGAAACCGTTAATTATAGATATAAAGTATAAATAAGGCTAAATAACAAATATCCAATCATAAAAAAGCATTAATATTAACAAGCCATAAGTTTTACACACTAGGGTTGGGTCACAACCCTAGACAATCTAGCTACTCATGCTTGAAGACTTAGAAAATAAAATAGAAGAAGTAATTGAAGACATAAAACTACAATTAAAAGATAAAAGTAGTTGTTCTTCTCTAATTTTGATCACAACTTTCCCAAAGTAGTAAACCATAACCGCTCTCAGCTGCTAGGAATACAAACATTTCCCTGGAAAAAAAAAGTGTTTCTCGTCTATTTATAGTGTCTAAAATTTTGCTAAGAAAAATGCCCTTCGGGAGGTTGTGCGGCTATAGAATTTGGTGTGCGGACCGCACTTTATTCTGCTCTTGCAATGGGAGGAATTTTTTGGCTGCCGCACATCAGCTTCTGCGGCCACACATTTTGGCTATGAACCGCATTATCAAGAGGCTTTACACCTGATCTTCTGCAGCTTCTTTGAACTTTTCAAGCTTGTTAGTGCGAACTACTTTAGCGACCACACAATTTGGTGTGCGGACCGCACTTCTGCTAAACTTCCTCTGAGGCTTCAAGGGTAAGTCTGTAGCTGCACTTGCATTTCTACGGTCTATATCTTCATCTGCGACCGCAGAATAAGGTCTGTGGACCGCACTTTCCTTTGTATTGATCCTCTTTGCCTTTTGAGCTGGAACACTCCTTCTTGAGTTAGGTTTCTTCATTGAGCTAAAATCGTCCGGCATGCCTGCAATTTACGCAATTTCATTAGATTCAGAAACACAAATAACTTCTTTTGGACTAAAAACTAAAGCAAGAAGGTACTAATAAGTGGTTAAAATCCACACGTATCAACTCACCCAAACTTAAGTCTTTGCTTGTCCTCAAGTAAATAGATTAGTTACCACCTCCCCTAAATGAAAAATCATTTCAAAGAGTCAATTGTAAGTCATTCGTACTCAGTTGGGACCAACAATTACCCACAATACTCATGCATTTTCAACAAGGTGACAAAACATATGTGACTTGCATATAACTCTAGTGTGACATTTGAGCTTCAAGAATTAGCTTCACTCATCAAGGACTCTTGTTCTATCATGTAAATCATGGTGGACTCCAAACTCTTTCTCCTCTACCTTCCATTTTCCCTACTCATTTCAAGATTTAACTCTCAATGTCTAGAGCGATAAATGATTCACTCGTCTCTCACAAAGGAATGTCACAAGTAAAGAATTAAGTACCATAGACTTGCCCCTCGTGTAGATCTCCACTAATGTAGGCTCACTTGGTTCAAAATCAAGTAGGACTTCATTCGGGTTGTAATGAAAGATTTTGGATTAGGGTAGGATGCCATATGGGATAAGTGGTTACATCCTCCCTTAAGCACTCCCTTTTTCATTTCTTGGCTCACATGCCAACCCCTTAGAGGACTTTCTTTTTTCTTAAGGGCTAGAGAGACTTTCCACCACTTGTTATTGTTTATTTTATTTTTTTTATCCCTTGATGCTCATACAATAGATAATTGCCTCTCTTCGATTTCATCAATCTCCCTTTTCATTTTCTTTTTGTATGTTCCTTTTATGTTCTTTTTTTTCTTGCATTCTCTTTTCATGGAGATCATTTCTTTTCTCTCTTTTCAGTGTCTTGATACCTCTTTTAGATTCCTCATCATCCCCCCCCCCCC
>MCJB01017312.1:107141-152802 GCA_002018475.1 Nicotiana obtusifolia | reverse complement strand
CCCCCAAACTTAGGCGTTGAGCCACTTATTACATATGAGTATTAAGGATGGTTCGGTGCCAAGAGAGGATTATCATCAAAACAGGTAAAGGCTTGTAACATGTTTACCAACAGAGAAAGGCTAAAGGATCAAAAGGGTTGACTAGGGATAACGATCATAGGGTTGCAATAGAAAGCTCAAACGGTCCAAGGAAAGCCTACCATCACTTTCCAAACCAAGAAAACTTAGATTTTCACCTTTAAACACATTCGGGGCAAGTTCTAGACTATCCACTCAAGTACTTAGACTAGCAACAAGAAGTCACCGCACCTCTTATGCAACTAGACCGTAAAAGAAGATAGAGTCTAAAGCCCACAACAATCACAGTCAAGTTAACGATCACTATGATCCATTCAACCACCTAATGATGATCAAAGTCAACTCAAGAACCTCAAAGTCACTAAACTAGAGCTATTTTCTTCCAAAAACCTTGTTTCCAACCATAAGCATGTATTAAGTATGCTGGTACCACATGAAGCATAAATAACTCTTTTTAGAGAATGAACTAGTTAGGGCTTTTATTCATTAGTACTTACTACTACTATTACCTAAACATGAAATAGACTCATTCCCTTAATAAAGTTGCCACACTATCCATCATCGGGAAGAGTCACCCGGTTCACACAAAAGACCACCTTTGGAAAGAATTGCGGCATTAAGAAAATCAAAGGCTTTTTATCACATTACTAAGAAAAACATAAATGCTACTAAAACAAATGCAACTAAAGGTAAACAACTAAAAAAGCTAATGAAAGTAAAAACTACTAAAGATAAATAAAAAAGCAGAATCATCCAATCATTACATTTTGAAGTTGTCGAATGTATCAAATGAATCAAATATGATCCAGCGCCCAGAATAAAAAGAAGAAATGCCCCCAATGCTTAAAAAATAAGATCAAAGAGTAGAGAGGGCGAAGAGATTCCCTAAGTGTCCATGGTCATCATTGTGTCACCAGCAGCATCAGTTCTAGCCGGCTAGCTAACTGAATATCATCATCAAGTGTAGGAGCAGCCTAATAACGGAACATGACACGCACTACTTCAGCAGTGTCAGATGCAATGGCTCCTCAATCTGAGAAGTTAGAGCATCATGAAAAGATGGAGTTGCATGAGGCTAGGAGGGGTCTAGTAGCATTTCAAATGGCAAGTTTCCGGCCTTAACTATCGGGGTCACCTTAGCTCGAAGCGCATCCACTGACTTCTTGCTGGCATGTGTCTTAATCATTCTCTTTACCTTCTTGGTCAACCGCTCAATCACAGCAACATGTGTTACCAATGTATCCATGATGACCTTCTGGTTGTTCAAAACTGTGCTCAGCTTCTTATCTATCTCAGAGGAATTCAGGGGTGCCTATGAAAATGATTGCCCTGCAACCGTACTAAATATCTCAGGCAACTTTGAAGTAGTTGGTTGCATCTAGTTTCTGAGGCTCGCCAGTGTCTGGGAGACCCGCAAGGCAGACAATGGGCCTGTAGACATGGGCACCGCCTCGGAGCTAGGGTAGGCACTGTAAAAGGAGCTAAGGATGGTGGCTCAGGGATAACAGCTGCTGCACTGGTAGAAGGGTCGACCGAAGTAGATGGAACATCAGATGGACCAGGGGCTACCACTACTGGCTCATCAGACTGGCCAGCAGTAGTAGAAGGCTGAGTGCTATTCTTCAGGTTCCTTGGATCTTGCAGCTTGTACCACTCAAATGGCCCTGTTGGCTTGACCTTGGTATTAAACAGCCTGGACTCCACTTTGGAATCCGTGAGATACTCAATAATGGTGCTGGGATAGGGGTAAGAGGAGTTACTCTACTGTGCCACGAATGAGATATTGGCCGACATCAGGGCACCCATATTGATCGAGTACCCGGCCATAATAGAAGCCACCAATATAGCTCGTGGAAGTTGCAGGTTGTTCTCATTCAAGCACGGATCAAGACTGCTGCACACGAAGGTCTGCCACCCCTTTGCCTCAAAACTCAGAGTGTTCCAGAAGATTGGCACCCCAGCATCAATGCAAGGGGGAGTAGATCTAGGTGCAAGAATCTCTGCAAGCACGGCCTAGCCTCTTCCTTCAGAGCCAACTTCTTTAGATAATCTATAATCCACCAGTAATAACTTGAAACTTATTATGTAATACATTGTCACTAAGGCTCATGTCTCATAGGCAAACATCTAAAGTTATTTGCCTGATCCACCTTAGGGGTGATACTGTACTTCAATAACCGTATTTCATAGCACCATAAATTTTCTTATGTTATTTTGGAACCTCAGGCGAGACATCACGTCGCCTCTAACTCTTCTTTGATCTCATAACTAGACCTCTCGATACCTGAAACCATAGGATGGGAGATGTGCTACTGACGACACCACTATCATTTCTGGACACTGTATCATGGCGCTTCTAGCCCTCTATCTAACATCTAGACTTTTCACAACCTTCTGTACTTGAATATCTCGTACCTTCTTCACATTTACCTTACTTACCTTTAAATATCTCATCGTATCTTCTGTCTCTTTCATAACTTTGCTTCCACATAGGTGGAATTCACATCCATACCTTAAGGCTCTACTCTAATACTAGCACCTCTGGTGCATGCACAATCCAGCAAAAGCTTCATACTAACTTCTTACGACTCAACTCTATGGCACGATATGGAAACGAAATAAAAGTAACATTTCCTAAATGCCCTGTTGCCTCTCAGTTATAAGTGTGAGGCGAAACACACCCATAAGTGAGATTCTATTAGATATGGCTTTTTAGACTCCTTAGGACACGACCTTCTTTGATACCACTTTGCCATGCCCCAAACATGGGGGGCGTGGCTGCACCCGGTGCCATACTAGCCCGAGTGAACACTCTATAACTCATGATAGTTCGACAAAAATTAGAACATACATAGGTCGAGTTACTTGAACTTATTCTTTCTGTAACTATCATAGGCCAACATGGCCATAACTCCTAACGTATAACTATAAGTGGGTAAATGTTGTATCAGCGATCCATCGTATATAAAACATGAATACACACGGTCCGTCAAGACCTCTGACATACTGTATATAATGAACCTGTGTCTATAAAGCCTCTAAGAGGACAGGGCCCCAGCCTACTCATAAGTCTGTAGAAAAACTTTGACATGATGACTTATAGACTTGGCTGCACTCCGAATGAAGTGGAGTCTTATCAATCCTTCATTAAATGCTAACCTCGTCTACTATGAGGGCTCGTCAAACTGATTACCTACACCTACAGACATGAATGCAACATCCACAACAAAAGGGATGTCAGTACGAACAATGTACCGAGTATGTAAGGCAGAGTTGAACATAACAATTAGTCAACATCAATGAGAGAAATATAAGAATCAACCTGCACCTCTGAAGTGCCATTGAGGGTCATGATATGCATACTAATTATACTTATATATTTAATGCCTCTCTTTGAGACTATTATCCATATCGTAACATGCCTGTCCAACTGACCCATGGTAACTGCCTGACCGGCCGTAGCATAGTGGTAAATGCATGGCTGTCCAACCAGCCGTAGCTTGGTGGTAAATGCGTAACTACCCAACCGGCCGTAGCTCGGTGATAAATGCATGATTGCCCAACCAGCCGTAGCTCGGTGGTAAATGCATGACTCCCCAACCAGTCGTAGCTCGATCATAAATGCATGACTACCCGACCAGTCGTAGCTCGGTGGTAAATGCATGACTGCCCGACCAGCCGTAGCTCGGTGGTAAATGCATGACAGCCCGATCGGCCGCAGCTTGGTGGTAAATGAAGATGCATATAACATTACATTATGAACATTAACATCTTTTTCGTATGCCTCAATAGAGACTTAAGAACATACTTAGACATGCTTTGGATTACATTTCACAGGAATTAATAAATCCTAAATTACTAAGAATAGAACCATTTACGGAATAACTTTACGTTTACGTATCATTACTTAGATAATGCCAAAATAAGGAAGGATTAGCCTTAACATACCTTTGTAGTTTACTTAACTCACGTTGTTGGTTCCACCCACTAGTACTTCAATCTACAAAAAACGATAAGGGAGCATTGTTAAGTTTGTAGAAGCTAGCATTCAACACAAATGAGCGACTAGCTCGTCTACGAGTATTTGGACAACACCTCCCCTTATTCTTTTCCTTTCCTCAAATCAAAAAACAAGACCAATATGTCAAAAATATCAGCAACCATATTACATCAATATCCAACCATATATCTATCGCAATATATCACCAAAACAATCCACACATCTCACACAAGTGCTACTTTGCACTTTTCCATCCCTATAACTTAGCTAGAACTTGAATACACTTCAATAATGACACCACAATATACTCAGGTTGTACATACTGATTTTTAAGCCACAACTCAACATAAAAACGAACTCATAATAGTCCACAAATTGCAGCAACTCAAACTGAGTTTCAGATTATTACTTCATTATTTATTACTCCCACAACTTATTTAATGCACCAATAAGATTAAACACAACATGTCCAATCCAATACTCTCATGTGACAGCCATAAAATAATAAGAAACTACTCCAAACAGTTCATAACACCGCAACAACTTCAAATCAATTTCCAGCCCCTACTTAACAAGTCCTTCACCAATCAACCTAGCTAGAACATAGATAAACTCAAATATATGAAGGATAGAGGATTTTATTACCTATATCAGATCTTGTAGGGATGAAATTATGGTATTATATTTCCCTTGATGACCATTAACTTGCTTCACTTCAGATCCTTCAAGATTGGAGATTACCCTTTAACTTGAATTGAAAGAAGGAGAAGATTATTGAAAACTTCTTGAGGGTTTGGAGTAGGTCAATTTGGGAGAGAATTTCGTGGCTCTATTTATGTTTCTACAACTTGTATATTATGAGGATATGTATCTTGATTCGGCCCCCTAAAAGGGCCTTCTTGGCTAACCTACACATGTTTATTTAGGTGGACTACTTTGGGCCTTCCCTTTTAGCAAGAACGTGACACACCTACTTGTCACCTGCTTAGTTAATTAATAGGTGTCACATGCTTCACTTATTCAGTTAGACACATATCTTGCCCTCATTTAACTATCACAACATGTGCTAAGTAGCTCAAGCTAGTAATACGGGTAAGCAAGTAGCTCAAGCAAGTATCCTGGTAAACAAGCAGCCCAATTTTATGTATCCATTATCTCATTTGCTTTTCCAAGTCTCATTCAACTTAACTTACTTAAGATTTTGATAAACCTTCCTTATCCTTGTAGAGGGATTTCATTCCTTATGAGCTTACATCAACCGACTTACGAAGTACTATTACGTACGAAAACATAGGCTGTAACAAAATCTATCTTCCCAAACAATATTCTTTGATCTTGCCATCCCTGCCTGTGCACATGATCCCCCTCTCCCATCACACTGGGCATCATCAGAATCAGAGCCCGGAGCAGCTGCGTTGGACTCATGACTATCACTTTCCTAGCCCTGGGAAGTGTTGTGGGATGTAGAAGGCACATCTAGTGGCTAAGACTACCTCTATGGCCTGGATTGCTCTTCAGTGTGCTCCTATAGTAAGAATAAAGAATTCCCCTCGAAGGCCTCCCTTTACGCGACATAAGAACTAGTTTCTGAGAGGTCTCTACCTCCCCCCGACCTGCAGTTGGCTTCTTAGTTATTGCTCGTTGTACACTTAGGTACAAGGCACCTCTGCCCCTTCCCGTTGAAGGTTCACCTCTTCCTTTGGTAGATTCACCTCGACCTCGTGATCGTACCATTGTCTGCATATGCACAAAGAGATTTGTCAATTGAAATTCATGTTGCAATCAGTTAAGACTCATATAAGTAAGTGAGGACAACATAGAAGCAGTGAGGTTTCAGTTATCTGAGAATGTAGTAGAAAGGGGGAAAGTACGGTCCACATAATTTGAAGTGCGGTCCAAAAGTGGAAGTACGGACAGCATTATTCCGAATGCGGGCCGCACTTCAGCACAGATATGCTAGGTGTCCAGGTGCTTCCTCTCTGATTGTCAATGTGGAGGCCTTCTGCGACTACAAAATTCATATACGTCCGCACAATTATCTTTGCAGTCTGCACTTGAGATGCTCAGTGAGCAAGTCTCTGATTATCAGTGCGAACCAATTTTGCAGCCTCACAGCAAAATTTGCGGTCCGCACAATTAAAGTGCGGCCACACAAAAAACATCCAACCAGGTACCCTAATCGATAGATTGCGGACCGCACAATTTCAAGTGCGGTCCGCACATTCAAGAACAAAAAAAGGGACAGGAGTGTTACCTAGACTATGCAAAAATTTCGTTCAATTCTACTTGGCAACATGGTATAGACATGAAAATCAGTTAACCCAACACAATCTACACATGCTTTATCAATTTCCCATGCCCCACATGGATACATTGAAGGAATGCAACAACAGATGGCCTAACAAAAATTAAAAAGGAAAAATAAAGATAAAACTAACATGAAGTAAAGCATACCAGATAGTGTAAGTGTGCTAAGATCCAAGTAAGTGAAAATGGTTGTATGTAATTGAAAGTGCAAGTTCTTCAGGCAATTCTCTTAGAGTAACAGTGAATTTGGAGAGTGTGAAAATTGTAAAATGGTGGCTCATGTTCTATTTATACTCAGAGAATATGGAGGGTTACAGAGGCGAATACGGCTGCACAATTTCAAATATGGGCTGCACTGTGTTACCTGGCCTTCAGTGGACAACACAATTGTGCATTCCACACTTTTTCAAGTGCGGCCACACTTTTGACAATGTAGAACAACCACCTCTCTGATGTTGTGCTTTTGCGACTGTCAAATTTAATGAAGTTCCACTCTATTGCTCTGCACTGGTGGAAAAAGATTTTAGAGGGCCTTTCATTTGGCACCTAAGATCAACTCTTGCAAGTGTGGTCCGCAGATGAAATCTGCGGCCGCACAAGAGCCTCTATGGCAGCGTTTCTTTTCTGTGGCCGCATAAAGAAAAAATGCAGTACGCATTTCTTGCTTTGGTGACACAACCTTATCTACCATTTCACATCTAACACTTATTCCTGCATCACACTTCAAATCAAGTTAGAAACAACAAATAACATCTAACTAAAAGAGAAAAAAGGAAAAGAACTTGGGTTGCCTCCTAAGAACTGCCTTACTTAACGTCGTGGCATGATGCAATGTTATAGAAACCTCAAGTGAAGTAAATAACCACAACCACGTGGCTCTCCCCAATTTTTCCACAGTAGTGCTTCATCCAGTGACCATTGACTCGAAATATTTCATTGTTCTTGTTCTTCAAGTCCAATGTATCGAAAGGTGTTACACCAACAATTCCAAGCGAACCACTCCACTTTGACTTAAGCTTCCGGGGAAACACCCTCAACCTTGAATTGAACAATAACACTAGATCACCGGCCTTGAATTCCTTGTTCCAAATAAACTTTTCATGAAGATATTTCATCTTTTCTTTGTACAAGGACGAACTCTCATAAGCATGATACCGTAACTCATTCAATTCATTCAAGTGTGTAACCCGCAAGTTTGCAGCTACATCCCAATCAAGATTCAATTTCTTCAAGGCCCAGATTTCCTTGTGCTCTAGTTCCACCAGAAGATTACGAGCTTTCCCGAATACCAAAGGGGATGAGGACATTCCAATAGGTGCTTTGTAAGTCGTCCTCTATGCCCATAGAGCATCATCAAGATTCTTAGACCAATCCGACCGATTTGCATTTAGCGTCTTGGACAAAATACTCTTTATCTCCCGGCTGGAGGCTTTCACTTGATCACTAGCTTGAGGGTGACAGCGAGTTGTTACTTTGTGAGTACACCATACTTGCTAAGTAAAGTGTCAAAAGCCTTGTTGCAAAAATATGACCCCCATTGCTTATGATGGCACGTGAAGTACCAAATCTTGTAAAAATATTCTTCTTCAAGAAAGTCAGTACACTTCTAGCCTCATTGTTGGGTAAGGCAATGGCCTCAACCCATTTAGATACATAATCTCGTGCGACCAACATGTAGGTGTTTCCACAAGAAACTTGCAAAAGGGCCCATAAAGTCGATACTCCCAAACATCAAAAATATCAGTCACCAAGATGGTTGTAAGAGGCATCTCATGTTTCTTTGAAATTCCACCGGTCCGTTGACATTCATCACATCTTTTCACCAACTTATTTGCATCATTGTAGAGAGTAGGCCAATGGAAACCACGCCTTAGGACTATAGCTGTCGTTCTCGCCCACCATGATAACTACCATACGGCGAGGAATGACACACCCCAAGAATATCACCTTGCTCTTCTTTTGGCACACATCTCTGAATCACCCCATCCGTGCAAATCCGGAAAAGGTATGGCTCATCCCAATAGTAGTCTTGACAATCCCTCTTGAGCTTCTTTCAATGGTTTGCAGAGAACTCATCCGGAATGATACCACTCACAAGAAAATATGATAAATCCGCAAACCACAGTATGTCTTTCGTTGAAAGTGCCAAAAGCTGCTCATCGGGGAAGAGTCATTGATTTTAAGGCCATCATGCGGCTTTGCCTCCTCCTCCAAACGAGACAAGTGGTCCGCCACTTGATTTTAAATACCCTTCTTGTCTTGGATGTCAATATCAAATTCTTGCAACAAAAGCACTCATATTGTCGCCGAGCTTTGGATTCCTTTTTGCTCATAAGATAGCGAAACGCCGAATGATCCATGAGGACAATAACTTTGGCACCCATCAAGCACGGGTGGAACTTCTCAATAGAAACATAATAGCGAGGAGCTCTTTTTCCATAAAGGTATAATTAACTTGGGCACTATTCATGGTCTTACTAGCATAATAAATTGGATGAAAAACATTGTTGACACGCTGCCCCAAAACAGCAACAACCGCTACATCACTTGCATCACACATGAGCTCGATCGGCAAACTCCAATTTGGAGAGATAATAATTGGAGTAGTTGTCAACTTGAACTTCAATTGTTCAAAAGATCTCATACAATCATCATTGAAATGGAACATGGCATCCTTCTAAAGGAGCTTGCACAATGGGTTCACCACTTTAGAGAAATCCTTAATAAAGCGATGGTAGAAACCTCCATGGCCCAAGAACCTCTGCACATTCTTCACCGAGGTGGGGGGTGAAAGCTTAGAAATAACCTCAATCTTCGCCTTGTCAACTTCAATACCATTCTTTGAGATCTTATGGCCAAGGACGATGCCTTCCTCAACCATAAAGTGACATTTCTCCCAATTGAGTATCAAATTTGTTTCCTCACATCTAACCAACACTTTGTCTAAATCTGCAAGACAATCATCAAAAGAATTACCGACCACCAAAAGTCATCCATAAAGGTCTCAAAGTAGTCTTCCACCATGTCCGTGAAAATAGCCATCATACACCATTGAAAAGTCGCCGGTGCATTGCACAAACCAAAAGGCATCCATTTGAAAGCAAAGGTATATGGACATGTAAAAGTGGTTTTCTCTTGATCTTTCGGAGCAATAAGAATTTGGTTGTAGCCCTAGTACCCATCAAGAAAACAATAGAAAGCACGGACGGCCAATCTATCGAGCATTTGACCATAAATGGAAGAGGAATGTGATCCTCCCTTGTGACTTTGTTGAGCTTACGATAATCCATGCAAACTCTCCAACTGGTGACCGGTCTTGTCAACTCATTCTTCTCATTGGAAACAACTGCCATGCCCCCTTCTTTTGGACACATTAAACCGAAGAGGTCCATGAACTATGGGCAATGGGGTAGACAACCCCGGCATCCAACCACTTGATAACCTCCTTTTTCACTACCTATTGCATAGCTTCATTGAGTCTTCTTTGATGTTCAATAGATGGTTTAGCACCATCCTACAACTTGATCTTATGCATGCAAAATGCGGAGCTGATGTCACGACCCAAAATCCACTATAGGTCGTGATGGCGCCCAACGTTGTCGTTAGACAAGCCAACGTTGAACTACCAACTTAATTATGCATTTTATTATTTTTGCAATCATGAATTTTATTAGATAAAGAAATCAACGCATTAAAATCATGAAAACTTACAATTTAAATAGAATAGATATTAAAAGTGTGTAAATGCTAAGAAAAACCACAAACAACTTCTAGAACATCCCAAAACCTGGTGTCACAAGTGCTTGAGTGTCTACTAAAGAGTGCAATAATAATACAACATCAGTCTAAAATATAAAAAAGACAAGATAAGGTAAATAAATGAGATGGAGACTCTGTGGGCTGCGGTGCGTAGCATAGAAAGCAGCTCACCATAAAATCCCCTCGATTGTTGAGCCTACGCTCCAAGATGGCCACCAAATGAAACCTGTCAGAGACTGCACATATAGCGCAGAAGTCTAGCATGAGTACGTAAATAAATGCGTACCCAGTAAGTATCTAGCCTAACCCCAAAGAAATAGTGACGAGGGGTCGACGTCGACACTTACTAGTGGTCCAATAAATCAATATGATAACTTATAACAGATATGAAGCACAAACAGTAGTAATGAGATAATAAAGTGTAACTAACATAATCCTCCAAAAATTTCTTTTAACGATATAAATCTCTCAAATCTCATGTGCCATCTAAACCGATCTAAAATATCAAGTGCAATCTCAAACTAATAAGGAATACTATATAAAATGACAGGCCTTAATAAAAGGGGGATCTCGTGAATATCCGGACTGCTAGCGGTATAACGCACGATTATGTCGAGGTCGTATGGCCCGATCCAGAGTGGTGTGTACACTGCCAAGGGTCGATCGGCACGAACCAGAGATGCAGACCGATCCATAGGAAAGGAAGAAACTTATCAAATTATGAGTCACGTGCTTACAACACAGGTGCATGAGCATAAAGTAAACATAAGTTTTACCGTTTATAAAATATCTCACCAAATAACTCAAGGTGATAAAGCTTGGCCTAATATATTCCCAAATCAATTTCAATTATAAATTCACTTAATTAAGCTAGCAAAATGAGTTCAAATAATTCAAGTATTACATGATAAAGTCCTAAGTCTACCCGAACATAATCATATTATTATCTACGTACGGATTCTCATCACCTCGTGCGTACATAGCACCCACAACTAGTAGCACATAATAATTTAAATACCTACGGGGCAGATTCCAACTAACAAAGTTAGATAGGAGACTTACCTCACCACGAAGTTCCATAACCGGCTCCAACGCCTCTCTAACACCTCAAACCAATGCTCATCGATCCGAAACTAGTCAAATAACGTGAAAACCAATAAAAATATACTCCCATACTCATAATTAATCAATTTATAATAATTTTCAACTCCACTAAAAAAGTCAACCAAGTCAATCCTCGGGCCTACGTGCCCGAATTCCAAATTGTTTTTGAAGATACACATTACTGATAATACCACAAACACAAATATATAATTTATTCTTAATTTCATGTACAATTTCATGGTCAAAATCTAAAAATATCATTTCTAGGTTTTCTTCCAAAAACTCTATCAAATTTCCATGTTTAAATCCGTATATAACCCATATATTTAACTCGAAACAAGTACGAATAACTTACCTTATATTATATAGCGAAAAAGATCTTCAAGAATCACCCCAAAATTGCCCCACATGAGCTAGAAGAACTTAAAAGTGATGAAACGAGCTCAAAATCCTGAAATTAGATGTTTAATACACCTGCCAGGCCTCTTTCTTCGCGATCACGGTCATTGTCCATGCGATTGCGATTAACAAAAGTTCCAGCATCGTTTCCTTCATCGCGATTGCGGCCAAAACCTTGATCGCGATGTACAAATTTTGTTTCCTCTTCACAGACACCCTTCGGTATAATAGCCATAATATTTTGTACGAATTTCCAAATGACAAACATTTTGATCTTCTGAAAACTAGATTCAAAGGGATACAACTTTTATTTTTTTGGATAACCCCAAATTCCTTATAGACTCCAAGATATAAGATCTCAAAGTCAGACCACTGACAGCAGAAATTCCTTCTACGCGATCGCGAATTTCCTTCCGCGATCGCGATTCATTAGGCCTGGAATAGCACTTCGCTCTTCGCGATCACGGCCCTTTCTTCGTGATCGCTAAGAAGGATGCACCAGATCTCACAAACAACAACTCAAACATGGCAAAATGACCCGTATCCCATCCGATACACAACTGAGGCCTCGGGACCCCATCCAATCATACCAACTATTACCAAAACATGATGCAAACTTGCTCGAGGCCTCAAATCACACCAAACAATATCCAAACAACGAATCGATGATCAAAACCCTTCTTTCAACTTTCAAAGTTTTAAACTTCGTCGAACGCGTTCGAATTACACTTAAACATTCCGGAATGATGCCAAACTTTACGTGCAAGTCGCAAATCACGATACGAACTTATTCCAAGATCCGAAATCCTCTACGAGACCTAATTCTAACATACAAACACCATATCAATCTCAACCCATTGTACCAAATATGGTCATACACCCATGCTGAAACCACACAATGCACCGCATAATTCGTATGCCCACAATAACATCCTCCTACCGTAGAAGTTGCAAATTCACTAAACTGATGCCCGTAGTATATCTTATATGCGCATAAGCCTTGATCCAACCCTCACGGTACTGCAACGATGAAAATGACGCGTAGAAGCTCATAACCACCTGCCAAATCAATAAATCATGGAGTCCTATGCTCAACAAGAACTCTTGCCTCATTCTAAACTGAACAATGACATTTCCCCTCTAATATACCTTATATAAATCCGATTGCACTGATTTCAAGTCCAATAACCTCGTCTCACCCAGTACAAGCTGCTCGGGCAATAAGCCACCTCAAACACTGCCAAAAATCTCATATGACAGCATCAATTCACCAACAAGCTACAAACTCGAATGTGACCCATAAGGAAGAAAGAACTCTGGCAAAGAACCATCTATCCTGCGTAATGAATAAAACAGCCAAACAGATGCTATGAACCTATCTTAGAGATGAGAAACAAGGCACACAAAATAAGTATAAGGAACCATACTCAACATCTTACTGTTGCAGCGTCCGACCCGATCTACACATGACACCATTGCAGCGTGCAACCCGATCCAAATATGACATTGTTGGGACGTGCAACCTGATCCAAACAACATACCTATGGCGGCGTGCCACCCGATCCACACATAATAATAAATAAGGAAATACCCATCAAGCCATAAGCTCATACCTACGAAATACCTGAATATCTGCCACAAGCACGGCAAATGCATAAATACAATCCTAGGGAGACGGATAGTGCCATGCGCTACAAAAACTAAAGCACGACTAAGGTGCAATAAACGACCTGCATCTAGAGAACCATCTTGCTCATATAACACCACAAGCTACACGGGATCACAACACATGTGCAAAGAATCAAGCTGTCTCACAACCCACATAGCATAATAGAATATTACATATAATCTATGACGACAGGAATAACATCCAACACCCGAAGATTCCTCCATAAGCAATGATATGCTGAATGAACACATCTGACCTGATGTAGAGCATACATTCACATTAGATCTACTAACGGACCTCAAGCCGATTCTGATCATCCCATACTGAGCCAATAACCTTTCAAGGATCCACGATGACCCTATTCATGACACATACGAGCAGTCGTCAAATCCAGAACAAACTCCCACAGTCCACAACCTAAGGAATAGAGCGCCTCTCAGTCATAACCTCTCCCATTGGCGACAGTAACAAAATCTCCATACCTGATTTCAATCTCTAAACGTCACACTTATACAATCTTCCCGTGGGATATTCTCCCACAACCTTCTGCACCAGGTAGTAAAATCTGAACACTAATGTCCATCGATCATGCTATTTCTATAATACTGGCCAAGCATCCCCATTTCAATACCCAACACTCCTACCACAAAACAGACCGTCCTCAGGCCGCCGGAAAATAGTGCCAGCGTACTCTGAACATCTAAAATCCTCCCTTGCTCCTCCGAGCTCGTGACATTCTTATCAACACCGAACAGCAATCTTGACCCTCAACTTCCAATTTCCATACCGCTCACTACACCTATCATGCCGTTACGTGAGAGTACAAGAATTTCATCATAATTCCTGAACCACCAATAGAATAAACACTTCATTAACTAGAACCCTTTCACTCAACACATTTTAGAGGAACAATTGCAACATGCAACTGAATTCCAATAACCGCAAAAAATGCAAACCTCCGGTCGTTGTCTAAACCGCCATAACTCTTCTGGGATTCATTTACACATAACATGGCCATCAAAATCAAATACCTCCAAATCAGTCAAATTACGATGGTTGTCAAGCCCCCACGTACAGCCACGAATCACCTATATAGCCTTACCACACCGAAGGAACGGATCATTTCCACAACCATGCTAATTCAAATGACTACTAACTGACTCAACTTCTTCCAATTTACTCTTGACTTGCATTCAAAATAATAGTTCTATTCAAACACATAAAGGACCTCAAACAACACTCATCCCGAGTGACCCAAATCATGAGACCACATCATCTCAATACCCATAAGCTATCTCATACCCTCCCTATGCACTCAATATTATCTCCAACTGATACACCCGTTCTGAAAGACCTGCTGCGAATCCGAAGTTTTTTCCTCCATCGCTCCAACATCGCACCACAGGCCTGATGATATTCATATAAATACTCCAAACCTCTTTCACATTTCATTGAAAAACTAATTCCTTAGTCACACGACGAACTCAAAAATCCTTAGGCACCACACTATACTTCTTGAACCCACTTGACCCATTATTGAGAATCACCCACTCTGACCTGGCCCTGAATATATAGCTAGCAACCAGTGCTCCGGTACCACATGAATACCCCAAAGAAGCAATCGAATGACTCTCTTTCCTTAATAATAAGTAATCCACCAATGTACTAATAACCCGATACTGCCAAGGCACACAATCACGTTACCCAATCATAGACAATGGGCTCCCCCACTTAGCTTCAAGCCATAATTACATAAATCCATAATTCACAATGACTCCTCCTCCTTGGTTACCATGATTTCGCACCGTCTCTCAGCCAAATTCCTCATAATCTCTTGTTAATCTTGCATGACATAACTCGAGTTACCATCTCCAAACACACACTCGACCTCTTGACCATTACACCATCTTATTCAAGCGATCCCAGCTCACATCGTGGTACATACTTCGAGTTGGATAGAAATAAAGTTCTTCAGAGGACCTTTACTAGGAATCACGCAACTCCTAACACCTCACAGGAGATAGCCCACCTGTGTGACCCCATATTGACATCTTCCAACGATATTGCCCTGATTACAACCATCACAAAATCAGTTAATCCTCCAAAGACCACGCTCATCCACCAGTCGAAAGCACACACTCTTTCCTATCAACATCAAATGAAAGTCCAGCATTGCATCCAAAACTCAAAGTCATTACATCCCAAGCAAACTCTTTCTATTATATTCAAACTTCCGAAGTACAAAGCCGTCATCTCAAATGAAATACACAGATTCAGTCCATTTTTTAAAATGGCCATAATCGCTCCAAGCTTTCTGGAAGCATATGGCCATCCCACCACGAAATCCATGTGATACGCTAACATTCTCACTCTGAGTTAACCATCTTTCGAAGCGAACTACTCGACCTCTAGAAATTCAACCTCCACAAGACACCTCCCACCATGTCCTTCCTCATCGCTGCCCAAATATTTCCTCAAATCATAATCCATCTCTATAGCACCCGAACTGAATAATGCCACCAACTCTGAGCCTCCATAAAGATCATCCCTCTTGAACGGTTCAACGCCGGAAGCACGGTTCCGACCCCAAAGCCGCCACACATCCATCTCTGATAACTGCCTCTTAGGTACCATTCCACAACACCCAGCCCCAAAAGCAAACCAAAGAAGACCATCACACCGACGAGCCTCAATATATTCAGAGAAGGACGACAAACCACAATATTAACAAGAGTTCCACTAGATTAGGAAATATCCAGTCTCGCGACTCCATCAACAAACGGCTGAACATCTATACTCTAATTGCCTCTCCTTCGCTGGAATCAAATGTTGAATCTCCCGATCTTGAACCAATTAATCCTCCTCCCGAATCATTCATTGTTGTGACACATAAGTAAGCATCCCACAATTCACACCGGCACTACGTGATAACAACGCATGAACAACACAATACACTATGCATAGCCTCGAAATCGTAGGCAACATAAATACTGGGTTAACATGATAGAACACTCTTTCACAAGGCAGCAATAATCGTCCGCCTGCAAACTCGGAGAAAAACATTTTGTACCGCATCTGTAGCATTTTCATAACTAGTCGATGCCCAACTGATAAAAAGTGCCTGATGTCGAGTACGAATAAATAGGAAGGAACCGAAGGCATAAGCTTCAACAAAATCATATCGCACGGTGAGAAATAAAGGAAGGGAAGTTCTCCTAATAGCCATGTAGCCTCTCGAAGAGTACAGACGTCTTTGTACGGATCCGCAAGATTCTACTAGACTTGCTCATGACTCGTGAGACCTAAGTGAACCTAGTTCTCTGATTACCAAACTATCACGACCCAAAACCCACTATAGGTCATAATGGCGTCCAACGTCACCGTTAGGCTAGCCAACGGTGAACTACCAACTTAATTATGATGGAAACTTACAATTTAAATAGAATACATAATAAAAGTGTGCAAATGTTAAGCAAAACCACAAATAACTTCTAGAATATCCCAAAACCCGGTGTCACAAGTGCATGAGCGTCTACTAAAGAGTGCAATAATAATACAACATCTGTCTGCAATATAAAATAGACAGAATAAAGTAAATAAATAAGATGGAGACTCTGTGGGTTGTGGTGCATAGCATTGAAAGCTGCTAGCTCACCATAAAGCCCCCTCGATTGTTGCGCCAAGGTGCCAAGATAGCCACCAAAGGTACCTGTCAGAGCCTGCACATATAGTGCAGAAGTCTAGCATGAGTACGTAAATCAACGCGTACCCAGTAAGTATCTAGCGTAACGACAAAGAAGTAATAATAAGGGATCGATATCGACACTTACTAGTGGTCCAATAAATCAATATGATAACATATAATAGATATGAAGCACAATAGTAGTAGTGAGATAATAAACTATGACTAACATAATCCTCCAAAATTTTCTTTTAACAATATAAATCTCTCAAATCTCATGTGCCATTTAAGCTGATCTGAAATATCAAGTGCAATCTTAAACGGATAAGGAATACCATATAAAATGTCAGGCCTCAATAAAAGGGGATCTCGTGAATATCCGGACTGCTAGCGGCATAACGCACGATTATTTCAAGGTCGTACGGCCCGATCCAGAGTAGTGTGTACAATGTCAAGGGTCAACTGGTGCGAACCAGAGATGCATCTCAATATACTGCCTGGCGTTCGGCCTGATCCATACGAAACGTAGAAACTTATTGAATTATGAGTCACGTGCTTACAACATAGGTGTAGGAGCATAAAGTAAACATGACTTTTACAGTTTATTAAATATCTCGCCAAACAACTCAAGGTGATAAAGCTCGGCCTAATATATTCCCAAATCAATTTCAATTATAAATTCACTTAATTAAGCTAGCAAAATGAGTTCAAATAATTCAAGTATTACATGATAAAGTCCTAAGTCTACCCGAACATAATCATGTTTCTCGTCACCTCGTGCGTGCGTAGCACCCACAACTAGTAGCATAACAATATTAATACATATGGGGTAGATTTTCGCTCACAAAGTTAAACAGGAGACTTACCTCGCAATAAAGTTCCATAACCGGCTCCAACGCCTCTCTAACACCTCAAACCAATGCCCATCGATCTGAATCTAGTCAACAACGTGCAAACCAATAAAAATATACTCTCATACTCATAATTAATCAATTTATAATTATTTTCAACTCCACTCAAAAAGTCAACTAAGTCAATTCCCGGGCCCATGTGCCTGGATTTCAAAATATTTTCAAAGATAAACATTACCCATAATACCATGAACTCAAATATATAATTTATTCCTAATTTCATGTTCAATTTCATAGTCAAAATCTAAAAATACCATTTCTAGGTTTTCTTCCAAAAATTCCATAATTTCTATCAAATTTCCATGATAAACTCCATATATAACCCATGTACTTTAACTCAAAACAAGTAGGAATAACTTACCTTATGATATATGGTGAAAACAATCTTCAAGAATCACCCCAAATCGCCCCACATGAGCTCCAAGAACTTTAAAGTGATGAAATGAGTTCAAAATCCCGAAATTAGATGTTTAATACACCTGCCAGGCCTCCTTCTTCGCGATCGCGGTCATTATCCATGCGATCACAATTAACAAAAGTTCTATCATTGTTTCCTTCATTGCGTTAGTGGCCAAAACCTTGTGATCGCGATATACAAATTTTGTTTCCTCTTTACAGACACCCTTTGGTATAATAGCCATAACTTTTTATACAAAATTCCAAATGACAAACAGTTTAATTTTCTGAAAACTAGATTCAAAGGGCTACAACTTTCATTTTTGGATCTTCCCCAAATGCCTTACATATTGCAAGATATAAGCTCCTGAAGTGAGACCACTAACAGTAGAAATTCCTTCTACGCGATCGCGAATTTCCTTCTGCGGTCACGATTCACAAGCCTAGAACAACACTTTGCTCTTTCGGATCAGCCCTTTCTTCATGATCGCGAAGAAGGATGCACCAGATCTTAGAAACAGTAGCTCAAACATGGAGAAATGACCCCTAGCCCATTCGAAACACAACTGAGGCCCCCGGGACCCCGTTCAATCATACCAACCATTCCCAAAACATGATGCAAACTTGCTCGAGGCCTCAAATAACACCAAACAACATCCAAACTACGAATCAACAATCAAAACCCTTCTTTCAACTTTCAAGTTTCAAACTTCTTCGAACGCGTCCGAATTGCACTTAAAAATTCTGAAATGACGCCAAACTTTACGTGCAAGTCCCAAATCACGAAACGAACCTATTCCAAGACTCGGAATCCCAAATGGACATCAATAAAATCCAAGTTCACTTGAAATCAATCTTAGGAAATTCTAAAACCTTCAAAATGCCAACTCCACAATAAGCGTCGGAATGCTTCCGGACCACCCGAATATACTCCCAAGTCCGAAATCATCATATTTGGAACCTTCAAATTCCGATTCTGAGGTCGTTTACTCAAAAGTCAAACCTTGATCAACTCTTCCAACTTAAAGCTTTTGAATTGAGAATTTTCCATCCGAATCAACTCCGAGCTTCCCGAAATTCGATTCCAACTATGCGTACAAGTCATAAAAATAAAGTGAAGCTACTCAAGGCCTCAAACTATCGAACGACGTGCTAGAGCTCAAAAAGACCGATCGGGTCGTTACAGCTTATACCCTGAATTTTTTTCCAAATCCACCCAATAGCTTTCTTCCTCTTTTGCAACACTACCAATATGGTTCAACCTACACGTTAGTCAAACAAGAGGAAAGAATAACCGGTAAGTAGAAGAAGGGCCAAGAATTTTATACTGAAGGTGTGGTGGCAATGATTTCAACTCCAAAGTAGGTGGCTCTTCATTAGAAGGATTTGTAGGAGGAGTCTTCATATTCTCAAGATCCGTAGATAACTTCCGGTGTGCATAGTTGTACGCCTGATAAGTGGTGACTTTATCACTTATTTTGGTCCCTTTTGCTTTAGTTTTTGTATCCATTAATTATAATATAAGGTTGTATAGGGTGTGTATTGCTAGATTTTCATGTAAATGATGTAACAAAGAGAATTGAGATCAAATGAAATGGAATTGAGCAAAAAGAGTTGAAGAAGTGAAAATAATTCCAATGAAATCACATCTGCGCAAAATAGTCCGCATTTTCGGCCTCGCATTACTGGGAAAAGGTCTGCATCTGCAGAAGAAGAGATATGAGGCAGATATCACATATGCAGTCGCGCTTCCGCGCTGGAAGTCCGCATCTACTGACACGCTTCAGCGGCACATGCCCGCTTATTCGGAGTAGTCATCTTTCCACAATACTCGCATCTGTGAGTGAAATTCTGCATATGCGGAGCCGCACCTGCAATGGTATTTCTGCAGGTGCGGCCAACGGGCTTCAGACTTGGACAACTTACGCATTTCACATTTTCTCCATTCCAAACCCAGAAATAAACGACTAGCTTATTGAAAAGGGATATTTGGCTAATTTTTAGTCTCTTGACTAAGAAACATAGGCTCTAGAGCTAGGGTTCTTACACATACACTTGGGACTTGAAGATTTGAAGATTTGAAGCTTTTGGTTGAGATTTGGTTACCCATTTTTACTCATTTCTTCATTTCCTTGCTTTGTATTGAAAATCTAAGTGCGTAGTATTTTACTAATACTTGAATCTTGTTTGGAAATATTCATATTTAAAGTTTGGTTAAATCTGTTATTATGCTTATGTATTGAATGCTTTCTATTAATATTGAAGTGAGTTATTGTTTCTTTAATTATTCTTGTTCTTTAATGTTTCCAAAGGGATTATCTAACTCTAGGACTCCCCCATTAACTTCTAACTAATCTTGGAAAAGGTAATTTGGGGTTGGAAAAGATTAATTAACAAGAACTTGAGACGTTAACCCTCATTTTATATATTCTACCTAGGGATAGGATTGAACTACTTGTAGCTACATTCGGGTTTGTATAGCTTCTTAATTGTTTTAGGGATAATTCAATTAGGAATTCTTGTTAGTCTTCAAAAGAAGCTATAAAGAATTATTACCCGAGGCTAATTAACATAAACTTGCTCATATTTATAAAATCGTGAAATACATTGGATCGTTACTTAAGTTTGTCCCCGTTTGTCCATGCTTGTAGTCATTGATCATTTTACTTGCTTTCTAGGTTAGTTTATATTTTAGCAATTAGTTATAAATATTTTACTCAACATCTTTATTAGTGTTTGGCTTAGCATAAAATGCGATAAATCTCTTACACGCCTAATCGCCTATATATTATTTTTTGTGGTATTCGACCCCGACTGGTAGTTGGGTATATTATATTGCATGCAACCTTGTTCATTTACTTTTTAATAGTGGATTTGGACATCATCAAAATTGGCGCGGTTGCCGGGGAACAATTTGGCGCATTTAGGTTGTTCGAGAAGTAAGCGTCCGTGATTAAGTCCAAACTTTTGAATATTTGTGTAATTATTTTCTTATTTTTGTTTATTTTCTTAATTGTTTTCTTGTTGATTTTCTTATTTATTTTTATATTTGAAAATGGCATCACATAATGAAAACATGTCGGATGGTAGTTGTTCAAACTTTGATGACCCTTGTCTTTATTATGGAGGACCATACTCGTGGCAAAATTATTTAAATTCTCCAGGGAGCGGATTGTGCACACAATCTCAAACCCATGAGTTGAGTATATGTGATAGGTGTGGTTGTCAAAATAGCCATTGGGCTAATTGTGCTTATTTGTCCTTCCCTTCTACGAACCCTCACTATGATGATTCTACTTTTATGATAACTAGTATAGGGATATGGAAGTGGAAGAAATTGAGCGTGGTCAAAAAGAAGAGTTCAAGCTCATGATGGAATGCCTTCTTGAAGGAGGAGAAAGAGAAAAAAAAGCCTTGGAGGAGCTTTTGGAAAATAGTCTCCAAAATGATTTGGCGCTTGAAAGGTTAAACTCACAAATGGGAGAAATGCTTGATGCTTTAGAGGTCCAAAAAGCCTCGAAAGTGAATGATATCCAACAACATCCCTTAGAGGTCGAAGCCGAAAATTCTTCTTTGGCACTTGATCCAAATCAAGACGAACTCTCAAATGCTCAAAATGAGAGGTTAATGCTCATATTGGAGGCCATTCTTGAAAATGAGGAGAAGCAAAATTTGACAATCGAGTACTTGAAACAAGTACTAACTCAAAATGAAGAGAATATCCGCACCTTGGAATGTCAAATGAAATCATTGGTTGAGGCTTATTATGTCCACCAACTTGAGAGTGTGGAAAGAGTTCAAGAAAAGTCCAACTTCGAGGAAGAAAGTGAGCTACATTTTGAGGAATCAAGAATTGAACATCCGCCAACCGACACCATGCTCGTTGATAATGCCGAAATAAATTGGAATTAGAGTCAACCGGAAAAATTGAAAATATGGTTGAAATTGACTATAGTTCGGGAAAAAAAGAGGATGTCAAAATCCGGAAAAAGTTGAAAGATGGGAGGTTGATATCTCATTCCAAACATTTTTCAACTTTGGAATTGCATGGTGATATGGAAATTGAGCCTTCTGAATCCATATGGGAGTGCAAAGTCTTGCAATTTGAATATTCAAGAACGCAAAATGACATCACTCAAAAGAAAGCCATGAAATGCAAAACAAAGAAATTGATATTGGGCTTGATCATCTACTTGCCCCCTCCTCGTGGTCACAAGCTTGATTCCAAGTTAGGTGCCCAGTTCATATCCTCCAAGAGGAGAAAAAAGTAGTAAAGTTGACTCGTGTAGTGCCACGAGGTTAAATGCGGCGCTTGGTAGGAGGCAACCCATCATTTTCCAAAAATTTAATTGTTTTTGAAATTTTCTTTTATAAAATTGTTTATTATATTATTGTTGACTAATCTGCAAAGTTTCAGAATTTTTGAAGTTGATTTGAGCAGGTCGAGGTGTTGATACAAGCCAAAACAGTGGCTGCCCAATTTTTCCTATCTGAGATCTGGTAAAACTGCATCTGCGGAAGAATTCCCATAGATGCGTAAACGCAGAAGCGGCAAAGGGGGCGCAGATGCGCATTTCTTGAATAAGCGCTCAAAAGTCTACAGATGCGGCTCGTTTTGGGTAAGCTTAATGAACTTAGCCCTTCTTTCAACAGGTAAGTCTCAAAACCTTTTCGCCCAAACTCAAACCCCTCTCATCTCTTGCACAACAATTGTTGCTATTCATTTTCACTACCTCACTCGATTGCTCACGCACAAGCAATAACATATGCTCTTCCTCTCTTCTTCCTCTACTCCTATTTTCTTCTTCTTCCATTTTCCTCTACTTCTCATCCATAACTATTTTCCACAGCCCTTGTTTCCCTTCTCCATCATTGTTAGCTTTAGGGGTGAGGGAAATTGGTTGAGTGAAATTGTGTGTTGAGTGTTGTTGAACAACAGAATTTAGGAAATTCTGAGTATCCAATTAATTTTAAAAACTGTAACAATCTCCTGCTTGCTAAATGTTCCACAAATTGTCTGAAAGAAATTTTATTGCTAAGTACCATAAAATCGAGTGTAATCAATTTCTCGTAATCATGTAGTGCACAAATTTAGAAGTATTGCGAATAAATTGTGTGCCAAAATCATGTTTGGAATTGAAAAAAATTGACAGTTGTTGGGCTTTTCAAACCCCTAATGAACACCGCAGAAGCTGGAAAAGGGCCCCAGATGCGACCTCGCACCTGTGATGTCTCTTCGGCAGGTGCGATTTTTGTTCAGCATTAAGAGACCGCAGAAGCATACAATATCCACAGAAGCGAAATCGCACCTTCGATGATTTTTCGGCATGTGCTATGACTGGGCAAAAAATGCAAAAATAGTAGCTTTGCAACTATGGCCTTGTTGGGCCCGTTTGGCTTGATTCTTTGGCCTAATTGCATTGTTTTAAATTGTTTAACATGATTATAATGCCTGAATAACTTGGTTTTGATTTTTAGGTACTTTGAACTTCAAAAATAGACCCAAACACAAACGAAAATGTGGCACTTGATCACGAAATTGAGGAAGAGGCTATAGAGGAGCATTTGACACTGATCGCTTCATGTCTGCTGATTTTCATCGCCGATACTATGAAAAACATCGTATAAAGATGGTCTTACTTGATAAAATGATCTCTGAGAATAGATTGGCCGAGCTACTTCCAGATTTTTATAGTCGTTTATAGATCACCGGCTGGTCTTGTTTCATGCCTACTCCGTGTGATGCCAATGAGGAATGGATTCACGTGTTTTATGCAAACCTTAAGCATACAAACTTCAACGACCCACAACTCACTATAAAGAGCAAAGTAGTGAGATTTGAATTTGAGCAGATCAATGATGTTTTTGGGCTTCCAGACCATCCACCTAAGCTAGTACGAGAAAAAGATACATGCTCAAACGGAAATTGGCTAGCATCTAAACTTTATCCCTCAGACAAGCGAGCAAAGTGGGCCAACAAGAGAAAAGGCTTAAAATCCATGGATTTCATTGATAGGCCAAGATTTGGATTTACATCATCTATAGCAGAGTCTCACCCTGTGGAAATGTCTTTGATGTCTCATATGTCAGGGCCCGGATGATCGCATCCATACTTGACGGCATTCTGGTGAATGTCGGTCATTATATTGTTCGAGAGCTGAAAGAGTACCACCTACAAGACAGTCCAGGCTTGATATTTCCTTCATTAATCACAGAGTTGTGCCGGTAGGCAGATGTTGACGTGCGTAGCACCGATTATTGGTTAACGGCGGGATAAAGCCTTGCATCCGTTGAGAGTAACGGGAGAGGATAGTGCATTCAAAAGCAAGAAGAGGAAAATCATCATAGTTGCCGAGCCAGAGTCCTCCTCACAAGCTACGCAGGCTGAGGGACCTTTTGGGAGGCTCAATTCCCAGCTTGCCTCCATTCGTTACTTAGTGTCACAGCTCCCTGGTGGGCCCTCACACTCTCACCCTATGCCTGACTATTTTACTAGAGAAGATATGAAGACATACCTGGAGGCCCCCAAAAACTAGGCCGACTCTCATGAGACGTTAGCAACTTCTGTTAGCAGGCTCGAGGCAGCCTATGGCAATATGGCCAAGGCTCATGTTGGTATCCAGGTAGACTTCCAGAAGGAGAAAGAGAGAGATAAGAAGAAGGACAAGTTCATAGTAAAGATGTGGAGAGGCATCAAGGCCATCTTCAAATGGGGCTAGCTAACAAGAAGATCCCGGTCGAGGACAAGGACGACAATGAGGGGTATTCTTTCTTGTCGAATGATGCTAATGGTGATACTGATGATACCAATGATGATGAGGCTGAGAGTAATACATAGCAATGATGAGCCTTTTCCTGTAGTTTATTAGTCTGATGCAGACCTCAGGGAGAACCTCAAACTACTCTTATTTTATTCTGATATTATGCAGTAAGGACACTACATTACTTTTAGTTGGAGTGGCTTTATGGATTATACTTTATTTCTACATCTATGCTTGACTTGTGCCCTTGCTGAGCTTATGCTTTTGTATAGATATTGTGTGCCCTTGCCATGCTTAGTTTGTGATTGGTGATGTATTTGTGGATTAGTCGCTTTTGTTATTTTATTCTCTGTAGCAGTTTTTAGTTATTTTATTTTTATCCCTTTAGTAGTTTATGGTTTATGTTATTTTTTTATTCCTTTAGTAGTAGTCACTTTTGTTATTTTATTTTCTTTAGTAGTATGTAGTTTATATTATTTTTATCTCTTTAGTAACAATATATTTTTTAATAAATTTTCTTGGATTTTCTTTATTCTACGGTTCTTTCCCAAGGAATATTTTTGTGTTGAACCGGGTGACTTTTCTCTATGATGGATGGCGTGAAAACTTTCTTAAGGGAATTAGTCTTGTTTTGTTATGTAGAGACTTTTGGATTGTTTGATACTAATAAAATTAGTCTCTTGCATGTGAGTTGTAAATTGACAAAACCCCTCCAAAATTTTATGTTGTAAATTGAAAAAAGTAAGTTGCATCGGGTAAAATGATTTTTATGGTAATGTTTTGGCTCCTTTTGTGACTCTTCGCCTATTAGCTGGCATGATATTGCTCTAATTGTTCTTATTAAGAATTGAAATTGATCTGTCTTGATTAGTTCATGTGCCATATGTATTAGTTTTGGTTAAAACATTCTTGTGCTTACTTTAATCATCTAAAACTTGCCCGGTTGGTATTTCAATGCTAATCTTAATTATGTTTGGTTGGAGGGATGACCTCAGGCATTCATTGTTATCTTTAAAAAAAAGCCTCTTTAGTCTTTCGAGTCTACCATTGCATAAATATTATTACTAGTTAACCTCATTTGAGACTTTAACATTTTCTTTGGCTACTACATTACAAACTTTTACCCTTTTGTGAAATAATTCCCTCTTTTGGGCCCATCCCTCCTTGAATGTTAAGAATGAGGTTAAAAGCCTAAGTTCGGGGTGTTGGTGTCAGTTGGGAAATGGTGAAGATGTACATTGTGTGTGGAAGCAAATACCTCAAAGGTGTCCCTTATATATATATATATATATATATATATATGTGTGTGTGTGTGTGTGTGTGTGTGTGTGTGTGTGTGTGTGTGTGTGTGTGGAGAAAATTAGAGAGGTAATTCAAGGTGGTTCAATGTTAGTAACTAGAGGTAAATAAGGGCTATGTGGTTTAAAAAGAAACAAATTGCAAAAAGAAAGACAAATGTGAGTAGTGATCAAGGAGGGTATAGTCACTTGTATCCCAATTGCTTAACCTACCCTTCCCTAATCCTACATTACATGTATAAAAAGTCCTTATGGGATCTCCAACCGAATTTTTTTGAATTGGGCAAATTAAAATAAGGGCAAGCTTATGGCATGATATTTGTAGCACTTAAAATTCTTTGTTGAGAGTGAGTGTCTTTGTGCATTTGTCCCTTGTATTGTTGTTGTAAAAATGGTGATATTGGGACTTTCTTTCTTGTGAGGGCACATGGATTATGATGGATTGGTAACTTTGATAAATTTCGAATTGCATAAATTGAGCATATGTAGTAGACTAGTGCTTTTGAATTACTTTTTGAGGCTTGGTTGATGTCATTTAAATAGTTTGAAACTCCACTGTATTCTTGAGATTGAGTTTTAAATGAGGGAGTTATTTGGTTGATGTTCATATGCTTGAGCCTAATTATTAGTACCAACCAAACCATAAGTGTTGTGCGTAATTGAAAAATGTGATTTGAAAATTATAGCGATGCTAACTAAGCTTTAAATGGTAGAGCCTCATTGAGTTTTTGGTTTTCGTTTGCTTGAGGAAAAGCAAAATCTTAAGTTGGGGGTGCTGATGAGTGGTGATTTTATCACTAATTTTGGTCCCTTTTGCTTTAGTTTTTGTATCTGTTAATTATAATATGAGGTTGTTTATTGTGTGTATTGCTAGATTTTCAGGTAATGATGTCACAAAGAGAGTTGAGATCAAACAAAATAGAATTAAACAAAAAAATTTGAAGAAGTGAAAATAATTCTAGTGAAATCACATCTGCACAAAATGGTCCGCATCTGCGGTCTCGCATCTGCGAGAAAACATCTGCATCTACGGAAGAAGAGATGTGAGGCAGAAATTGCATCTGCGAACGATGCACCGCTTTTGCGATCGTGCTTCTGCATTGGAAGTCCGCATTTGCGGACACGCTTCTGCGGCACATGACTGCTTCTGCAGAGTAGTCAGTTTTCCAAAAGACTCGCATCTACGAGTGAAATTCTGCATATGTGGAGCCGCACCTGCGATGGTTTTTCCGCAGGTGCGGCCAACGGGCTTCAGACCTAGACAACTTAGGTATTTCACATTTTCTCCATTCCAAACCCAGAAATACACGACCTAGCTAATTGGAAAGGGATCTTTGGCTAATTTTCAGTCTCTTGACTAAGAAACACAGGCTATGGAGCTAGGGTTCTTGCACACGCACTTGGGACTTGAAGATTTGAAGCTTTTGGTTGAGATTTGCTTACCCATTTTTACTCATTTCGTCATTTCCTTGCTTTGTATTGAATATCTTAGTGTCTAGTATTTTTACTAATACTTGAATCTTGTTTGGAAATATTCATATTTAAAGTTTGGATTTAATCTCTTGTTGTGCTTATGTATTGAATGATTTTTATTAATATTAAAGTGAGTTATTATTTCTTTAATTATTCTTGTTCTTTAATGTTTTCAAATGGACTAGCTAACCCTAGGACTCTCCCATTAACTTCGAATTAATCTTGGAAATAGTGATTTGGGGTTGGAAAAGATTAATTAACAAGAACTTGAGGTGCTAACCCTCATTTTATAGATTCTACCTAGGGATAGGATTGAACTACTTGTAGTCATATATAGGTGTGCTTGACCTCTTAATTGTTTTAGGGATAATTCAATTAGGAAGTCTTTTGGTCTTTGGAAGAAGCTAACAAATAATTATTACCTGAGGGTAATTAACATAAACTTGCTCATATTTATAAAATCGTGAAATACATTGGATTGTTACTTGAGTGTAATTCCCGTGTATCCATGCTTGTAGCCATTGATCATTTTACTTGCTTTCTAGGTTAGTTTATATTTTCGCAATTAGTTATAAATATTTTCTCAACATCTTTATTAATGTTTGGCTTAGCATAAAAAGCAATAAATCTCTTACATGCCTAATCGCCTACATATTGTTCTTTGTGGGATTTGACCCCGACTCATAATTGGATATATAATATTGCATGCGACTGTGTTCATTTAATTATTAGTAGTGGATTTGGGCGTCATCAAGGACCCCATTCCTTGCAAAGAGTTCAAATATTTCATGAAACCATCCATCTTATCATCATCCAAGTTGAGCAAAACGGCTTCCAACATATCACCAACATTGATTGTAGCACTTGTGTCATCAATATAACAACGGTCACCAAGTTCACAAAAGAACACACTTCATTACTATTTGGTTGCCACATAGACTTGCACACATGGAGTACCACTTGTTCATCACCAACCCGGAAAGTGAGTTCTCCGCCTTCCACATCACAAAGGGCCTTACCCGTAGCAAGGAAATGCCTCCCAAGAATAATAGGCACTTCATAATCAACCTCACAATCTAGAATAACAAAGTCTGCCGTAAGAATGAACTTATCAACTTGGACCAAAACATCCTCAATCACTCCCAATGGCCTCTTTATGGTACGATCGGCCACTTGTAACCTCATATATGTGGGTCTGGTTTCCCAATCCCCAAAGTTTTGAACACCGAGTAGGGCATCAAAATGATACTCGCCCCAAGATCACAAAGAGCTTTAGAAATATCGGGACTCCTAATAGTACAAGAAATCGTGAAATCATCGGGATCCTCCAACTTAGGAGCCATAAAATGAACAATTGCACTCACTAGGTGAGTGACCTTGATAGTTTCAGAATTCATCGACCTCTTCTTGGTCACAAGATCCTTCATAAACTTGGCATAACTCGGCATCTGTTCCAAAGCTTCTACCAACATTAATAGAGAGCCCTTTCATCATTTGAATAAACTTCTTGAATTTGTTCTCACCATTTTTCTTAGCAAGCTTTTGAGGGTAAGGAGGTAGAGGCTTTAGTAAGGGTGCCTTAGCCTTTTGCACTACCGATTCTGGTATGTTAATAATGTGTTCCCTAGACGGGTTCACCTCTTCTTGGGTATCCTCCACACTATCATCAATATCAATCCGAACCTCATCATGTGCTTGAACAGTATTACTTGGGACTTCCTCCTCTTGGATCACTTGGTCATCATCCATAAGTTGCCTTTCATTTGAGGTGGGTGCATTCTCGTCTTTCCACTTCTTGTGATAACTGCCATAGCATGCCCCGTGTTGTTACCACCCTTTGGATTTATTACCGTGTCACTTGGTAGTGCACCCTTAGGACGAGTATTAAGAGCTTGAGAGATTTTCCCCATTTGAACTTCAAGATTATGGATTGATGTGGTATGTGAGACAAGTTGAGCGTCCGAATCCGCATTCTTTTCCATTATTTGCTTGATCATGTTCTCAATACGGCCCATTTCATTGTTTGAAGAACTCAAACCATGGGAAGGATAAGGAGGTGGGTTGCTTGGTTGTTGGTACATTGGGGACCTTTGAAAACCTGATCCTCAATTTGCATGATAGTTATTGTTTCCCCAATCTTCTTGATTGTTGCCTCCCCAATTCCCTTGGTTGTTGTTGTTTTTGTTATACTAATTCCCTTGGTTGTTAGAACCCTAATTGCCTTTCTTATTTTGAGAACGCCATTGATTTTGATTGTAGCCTTGAAAATTGCTCTGTTTCCCTTGGTAATTGTTCACAAATTGTACCTCTTCTTCTTGCTCTTGATAGGAAACATCTTGGTTAAAGCTACCATCATCTTGTGCATAATTCTCCACTCGAGATTGAAATTATGGACCATTATTCCTCCTCTTATTGGCTAAAACATTTACTCCATCCATAGCATGAACTTGCTTAGGAGCTTATGTTTGATGAAGTTGGGCCTTAGCAAGTTGAGTCATAGTTGTGGTCAATTTGGCAACAGCTTGCTCATGTTCTTGCAACTCTTTATGAAGATGGATCATGTTGGGATCACCTTTGCAAACATTAGCTCGGGATTGCCAAGCCGAAGAAGTTTCTGCCATCTCATCAAGAATCTCATATGCCTCCGCATAAGGTGTTGTCATAAGGTTTGTAGTATTAATACCACGGTAGAAAGTTTGTTGGATCATGTTGTCGGTCATATCATTTTTTGGGCACTCCTTCACCATTTTCTGATATTGCTCCCAAATTTCATGCAAGGTTCAGTAGGCTCTTGCTTGAAGCTAATATTTCATCCCGAAGAGTAGCCATGTGCCCGAGAGAGAAAAGCTTTGCAATAAACTTCACCGCCAAATTCATCCTAAGTATGGATAGAATGATTAGGCAAGCGTTCCAACCAATCCAAATCCTTACCCCTTAATGAGAAGGGAAAAATCCTTAGCCTCGAAGAATCTTCCGAGACATTTGTTTGTTTGCTCCCCCAACACATATCCACAAAACCTTCAAATTCTTGTAAGCATTTTGATTTGGCGACCTGGTGAAATAACCTCGTTTCTCGAGCAAAGTAAGAATCACATTAGTAATTTGAATGTTTCCCGCCCTAATGCGTGGGGGGGGGGAGGGGGGGACTATGGCACTTGCACAACCTTCATGGGGCAAAATCTGATGTTGCACCGCTTGTGGTGGTGGTGGTGGTAGAGGCGAGGGAGGTGGATGCACATTGTCTTGTTGACCATGGTCTCGGCGGTTTTGTTGTGGATCTTGAGGCATTTCATCAAGTTGGTCCTCATCGCCATCCACCTCTCGGAATGGCATGTTTCCAAGTTTGTTGTTCGCCATTTGGAACCTACGATAACTTCAACAAATCAGAATAACAAAAATAAAAGAAGATATTTCAAGAAACAAACTCAAGTATATAGCTAACACCAAAAAAAACCCCCGGCAACGGCGCCAAAAATTGTTCACGTCCAATTCACACTTAAATAACAAGCATGAAACGATCATTACAATTATAATACCCAACGCAAGTCGGGGTAGAATTTCACAGGGAGTTTAGATCAGTATCAAGGTAAATACTCAAGAAGAGAACATGAAATAGCTAAATTAGACTCATAAACATAGTGGGTGATTGTTATCTAAGTTAACAGCTAAGAAATTAAACTAAACAAAAGCAACTAGAGAATGAAATGTTTTGGATGTTTTGATCAGTTAAGGGAAAAGCCTATGGATGTAACCTTCACCTAGGTGTAAACCTAATGGGTATAGTAAATTAATGCTTGTCTGGTAGATCAGGGTGTTATAACTCTCAATTCTCAAGTACCCACTCAATACCTCTCGGTCATAGAATGGTTATGCCCAAATTGTCTTTCTCAAGACCAAATGGTTAGCAATCTAAGAAATTAATATGAGTACAAGTGGTATTATCCCTATCTCTAGTTCAACTTATTTAATCAAACTAGTCAAAACTTTAACTAGTTCAATTTCTTGTTAACCAAGTTTTCCTAGACTAGGTTCCTCTTTCTCAAGTAAGAACTAGTCAAATAGGCATGAATCAATGTTTGCAACCATAATCTAGATATAAAGTATAAACAAGGCTAAATAACAAATACCTAATCATAAACAAGCATTAATATTAACAACTCACAAGTTTTACACACTAGGGTTAGGTCGCAACCCTAGATAAAATCTGGCTACTCATGCTTGAAGACATAGAAATTAAAATAAAATAAGTAATTGAAGACATAAAACTACAATTAAAAGATAAAATTAGTGGGTCTTCTCTAATTTTAAATCACAACTTTCCCAAAGTAGTAAACTATAACCGCTACAGCTGCTAGGAATACAAAAATTGCACTAAAAAGCGTTTCTCGTCTATTTATAGTGTCCAAAAATTCGCTGATAAAAATGCCCTTCGGGAGGTTCTGCGGCTAATAATTTGTTGTGCGGATAGCACTTTATTCTGCTCTTGGAATGGGAGGAATTCTGCGGCCGCATAATAATTCTGCGGTCGCACATCAGCTTCTGCAACCACACATTGTGGCTGTGAACTGCATTCTTAAGAGGCTTTCACTTGATCTTCTGTAGCTTCTCTGAACTTTTCTAGCATGTCAGTGTGAACTACTTTTGTGGCTGCACAATTTGGTGTGGGGACCGCACTTCTGATGAACTCCCTCTAAGACTTCAAGGGTAAGTCTACGGCCGCACTTGCATTTCTGCGGCCCGCATTTTCATCTGCGGCCACAGAATAAGTTCTGCGGACTGCACTTTCCTTTGCATTGCTCCTCTTTGCCATTTGAGCTGGAACACTCCTTCTAGAGTTAGGTTTCTTCATTGGGCTCAAATCCTCCGGTATGCCTGCATTTTACGCATTTCATTAGATTTAGAAACACAAATCACTATTTTCGACCTAAAAACTAAAGCAAGAAGGTACCAATAAGTGATTAAAACTTACGCTTATCAATGACTCCTAGGGCTTTGAATTGTAGATTGCGCCTTAGCCGTGTTTTTCCTGTTTGTGTGCTACCCATTTTTCCATGGTTATGGGCATGCACTTCGTGTGTTTGCTGTTTATACACATGTGGTTGTTGATTGTGAGTGTTATGGCTAGATCCATGTGGATCAATATGTTTGGATCGGGCTACGTGCCGTAATGGAGTTATGATGAGACATGATTCTTCAGTTAGGTTGTGTTCGGGTTTGTATAGATTTAGGTGATGTAGGATCACCTATGGGTATGTGTATGGTGAATTTATATGGTGATTTGATAGCTTTGGAATGACTCTTGACACGTTCACGTATATTTAAGTGGAGAAGAATGTAACGACCCGGCCTGTCATTTTGAGTGTTAGCATTCCGTTTAGTAGTTTGAGGTCTTGAGTAGCTTCATATGATGTATTACGACTTGCTTGCATGGTTGTTTTTTATTTTCAAGAAGTTCGGGATTGATTCGACATAGTAATTCTCAATTTAGAAGCTTTAAATTGGAAGAGTTGACCAAGGTTTGAATTGTGAGTAAACGACCTCGGATTTGTGTTTTGATGGTTACAATAGATTCATATTGGTATTTTGAACTTCAGTGTATATTCAGATTCGTATTGGGAGGTTCCAAGGATGATTTGACTATTTTTGTTGAAAGTTGGAAATTTGAAGGTTTAGAAATTTCATACGTTTGACTATGAGTTGACTTTGTGTCTATCGGGTTCGGTTGTTATTACAAGACTTGGAATAGGTCCGTTTAGTCATTTGGAAGTTGTGTGCAAAGTTTGATTTCATTCCGAGTTGATTTAGTATGAATCGAACACTTGGTTGAAAATATTTGAAGTTCTTGAGTTTGAAGGTTGCATGATGAGTTTTGGTGTTTAATTCTCGGTTTTGATGTTATTTGTGGTGGCACAAGTCTTTGCATAAGTTTAAATAAGGTATATTGGACTTGTTGGTATGATTGGACGGGGTCTCGGGTGTGATTCAGGTGGTTTTGGACCATTTTTAGACCCTTTTTAGTTGTTGATTTTTGGCTACAAAAGTGTACATCGCGATTGCGGAGCTCAGGCCGCGTTCGCAAAGAGTAAATTTCCATTTTGGACTTGTGAATTGTAATCGCGGAGTGCTTGCCTGCGAACGCGCAGAAGAAATTTCTCTTGCTACTAGGCTGATTTCGGGAGCTTACATCATGCTATCTATAAGGAATTTGGAGATGATCCAAAAATCAAAGATGTATCCCTTTGTGTCTTGTTTTGAGAATATTAAACCATTTTTTATTTGGAGCTTCTTAGAAATTAATGTCCATTATACTAGAGAGTGTATGAAAAGAGTAGAGCAAGTTTCTTCAAGATTGTTCAACACGATCGCGAGCTTTTTGGCCGCGATCGCAAAGGGTAAAATCATGATGGGCATTTGTGAACCACGGTCGCGTGGTTGGTGACCGCAATCATGAAGAAGGATGACTGCAAGGCTTTAAAATATTCAATTTCGGAATTTTGAGTTTAGTTTTTCACTTTTTGAGTTCTTGGAGCACAAGGAAGGCGATTTTGGAGGAGATAAACACCCAAATCATGAGGGTAAATAATCTTTATCTTTGTTTTGATAATATATATTTTATTTTTTCATGTCATGTAATCTTTGATTACACCTAAATCAAAGATTTGAAGATAAGAAATTGGGGTTATTTTACTTGAACTTAGGAGAATGAATTTTGGAGTTTCGAACATGAAATTGAGGTTGGATTTGGAAACCAATTATATATTTGAACTCGTATTCCAATGGGCATTCGGGGTTTGTGAGTTTTTTCGGGTTCCAAGGTACGAGTCTGGGTTAACCTTTTGGTTGACTTTGAGTATTTGATAAAAGATACGACCTTTATTTTTTGGGTTTGATAACTATGACACTATTTGATGTTAATGAGTTGTTTTAGCTAGATTCGAGCCGTTCGGAGGTCGATTCATGCGGGAAGGTATTTTTAGAGTATTGATTTGGCTTTTTTGCGGTAAGTGTCTTGCCTAATCTTGATGGGGGAATAACCGTTAGGAAATGGCCTTGTTTGTCTAATTTAAATGTATGAGATGCGACGTATATGCGAGGTGATGAGTGTATATAGGGGTGCTATGTATGATTCATGACTAGAGTAGTCTTTAGGCGATACTATGCCTCGATTTGGATATTGCGGTTCTTGCTATCATACTTTATGTGTTATGTATGACTATGTGAACTCCATAAATCATGCTAGAGATTATGTGTAGGTATTGATTCCATGTTTAAGCATGATATTTTCTATTGTATGGCGTATCCGCTTGATTTGAGTCGTACACTTCGCATATGCATACACCATAGCATGCTATTTTTCTTAATCCATGAGTATGTTATTGGATATCTGCCATTCCTATACTTGTGTTCTTGTATATGCTTTTTATGTGATGGACTGGATTAGTAGCACGTGAATGGTCCGTGCAGGTTGAGTTATTATGACACGTGAGTTATCTGTGCGGTTGTTATAATCTATGGCACGTGAGTTGTCTATGCGGTTATGGAATGTGAATTGTCCGTGCAGCGTGTGGATAAGGATCCATCCCCCAGGGTCACCCTCTCATGTTTCTCTCTTGATGGTGTAAACGTAGGTTGTGAGAAACCGACGGGTTTCTGGTCGATGTGGATCTTGGTAAAATTGATCATTGGTTGGACTTTGCATCTATTCTCTAATTGCGAAGTCCTAGGATGTATACATGATTTTCATTGTATATCTTCTCTATATGCTAGATTCAGGATGTATACATGCATTTTTGCATATCTTCTCTATATGCTGCTTTTCTTGATGAGATGAATCATGGTACATATCTTCTTTATATGCGGATCCGCATAACTAGACTTGTTTAAACATGCATATCTTCTATGTATGCAAGTGTTGATGGATTATTTAATATTCCATGCATATCTTCTCTATATGCAACTGTTGATAGACTATTTGATATTTCATGCATATTTTTTTTATCTGCAAGCTTCGATGATTTAATGATGTTAGATGCATATCTTCCATATATGTTGAACTCTTATAAGACTTACGCACATCTTCTCTATGTGCCCTGATTGGTTGTACCCAACTTTCATGCTTAGATTTCGATATATTTGTTGGGCATATGTATATGTTATTTGTTGTACATATTATGTATAGTGAGTATCATTGACCTAAAACCTGGTCACTACCTCACCGAGGTTAGTCAGGTTACTTACTGAGTACATGGGATCAATTGTACACATACTACACTTCTGCACCTTACTTGCAGATTTGGGAGCTGATCTGTTGTGAACGACGAAGGCTGGCTTTGAAGATGTACTTGCATTCCAGATATAAGCTACCACTTGTTCTTGGTAGTTTAGGATTTGTAATCATATTCAAACAGGTGTTGTACTTATTCTTTGTACAGCTTTGTAAACCCAAATCTTAGTGGCTCATGACTTATACTATCAATCCTTGGGATGTTGTATGGAATTTCGCTATTTTTAATCATTGTTAATAATGATCTTTCATTTGAGTTACATTATTCTATTTTTGTCTTACCTATCATGTTGAGGTTAGATGCCACCACAACTAAGTGAATTTGGGTTGTGACATTGAGACTTGAGGAGATTGATGACTGATCTTGGGCCATAGAGTCGTGTCGATATTGTTTGTGAGATGACGCTTACGTTAAGGCCCCATCGTGGGCGAATAATATTGAACGTCATCTTTTGATCCGATCAGCGCTTGGGCTAGGATCCGTCCCTCCAGAGTCGGGTATAATCATGTGAGTGCAGGCACTTGGTATGTGCTTGAGGGGCTTAGAGGCACACGTACAGTGTTGAGTATGAATGTGTGTGATGATTCAAGGGTTTTGAGCCAGGCATCGTGAGTGTGATGAGAGTATGATTCAGGGGTATTTATGCCAGGCATTATGTAGATGTTGAGATTGTGTTTACTTGATGATTAAAATATGATGTTGTTGATTTTGGCATGAATACTTGTCATGTAGGCGTAGAATTGTATTTTCCTCATGCTATTGATATTTGATGTCTTCAAAAACGATGCCTTGACTGATATATTTGAAAAGAATGCCTATTTTCCTCTTAATGTGATGGAGTTGAACCTGATACTATTGAGTTGCTTTTCCTTTTGCTATTATTATGATGTTATTGTTGTTGTTAGGTGTTGAAAATGAGTATTGGACCTTGCCAAGTTCGTTACTGCTTTCAACTCGAGGTTAGGCTTGCTATTTATTGAGTACATGGGGTCGCTTATACATATATTGTACTCTGCACTTCATGTACATATCTAGGTGTTGCTGATCATGGTAGTTGCCAGTGAGCCGGATCCGGACTAGTTGGAGTTTTGGAGGTAGCATTGCAGTTCCATTTACAAGCCTTGTAGTCCACTCTTTTATATCATGTTATTGTTGTTTAGTCTTTTGGATAGTGTATTTTTTGTTCAGACTTTGGATTTACTTATTCTTAGAGCTCATGCACTTGATACACCAGATTTTAGGATGGTTTTCGGTTGTGTCGCTATTTGACTTTACTTATTTATGTTATTCCGTTATTGAGACTATTTAATACTGTTGTTAAATTTTATTTCCACATATTAATTGTCGGCTTGCTTAGAAAGCAGCATTACACGTTATCACGGTGTAATGGGTCGAGTTCGATCGCTTGCATAGGGAATATCGGGTTCGAATTCGTGCGGCTGGTGTCGATTAGAATCACTACTCGATAGGCCGGGATCGAGACATCAAGGAATGAAGGTCGAGACCGGACATCATCGGAACGAAACTCAAAGCCATGATGACCGAGACGAGATCGTTAAGGTCGATTAGGGTAAAACGCCCTAGGGTAAAATTATCAGATTTGTGTAACAGAAGGACCAGAAATCCCGTGATGCGTAAGTATCTCGGCGGGAATCACGGCAAAAATCAGCAAAGACATTGAAGTCAGTAATTCAAGGGATATTTTACCTTGTAGAAGATTTTTTACCTTGTATAAGACTCATTCCCCTCCCTATATAAAGGGGTAGCATAATTGTAAAAGTCATCAGAAAAACAACGATCAATATACAAAAATACAGTCTGCTCTAATTATTTTCTCTATCCATTTGCTTCATATTTGTCTATCTTAGAAAATTCTATCAAGGCCAAGCTATTCTAGATTTGTGGTTTGCTTTCTCTCTCAATTTACTTGCTGAATTTAGTCTTTATCTTTATTTGTTCTTTATTTGTATCAAACCGAGTCACGTGTTCTTAAAACCACGTACAAATTTAATTGTTATCCGAAGCCAAGGGTAAACAGTTTGGCGCCCACCATGGGGCTAAGGATAATAGTGAGCATTTGGTACAACTTTATGTCACACAAATTATTTTACACTTGTTCTGTGGAGTATTTTTGATTTCAAGTTACAATACAACCATGTCACATTCACAATCTGTGCCTCTGTACGTCGATGACGAGTTTGACCACCAGGGTGAAAACAACAACGTAGCACCCGATGATGAAGTTCCAGTCGATGCTAATTCACAAATGGCGATCGATGTGGATCGAACTACTGACCCATCAAATAGTGTTCATGGAGAACACCGATCAACAACTCAGGGACCCCAAAACGACGAAGGGGACGGGATTAACCTCAAAAAGATCTTCAACATGTTGCAAGCCCAGCAAGCAGCCATTGCTCAACTACAAAATCAGAGCCAAATTTTGAATAAGGTTGAGGCCGGCCCTTCTCAGGGAACCATTCCTGAAAATGAACCAATCGCAGAAGAACCGAGCAAAGGCGGATGGAGGGAGAACTCCGAGATCATGAAGATACTCGAGGAACTAACCAGACGAGTTAAGTCTGGCGAAAAGAAGATCGAGGCCAACGACAAAAAGGTGGAGACATATAATTCGAGGATGGATCAAATTCCAGGACTACCCCTGATATTGAAAGGCATAGATTCCAAGAAATTTGTGCAGAAACCTTTCCCGTCAAGCGCCGCTCCAAAACCCATACCGAAGAAATTTTGCATGCCGAAAATTCCCAAATACAAACAACTGATCCAAACGAGCATGTGACAGCGTACACATGCGCCATAAAGGGAAACGACTTAGAAGACGATGAGATCGAGTCTGTTCTCTTGAAGAAATTCGGAGAAACCTTGTCAAAGGGGGCCATGACTTGGTATCACAACTTGCCCCCTAATTCCATAGACTCTTTTGTTATGCTTGCAAATACCTTCGTAAAAGCACATGCAGGCGCTATCAAAGTGGAGACGCGAAAATCGAACCTGTTCAAAGTCAGGCAAAAGGATAACGATATGCTCAGGGAATTTGTATCTCGTTTTCAGATGGAACGGATGGACCTGCCACCGGTCACTGACGACTGGGCCATACAAGCCTTCATCCAAGGACTCAACACTCGAAGTTCAACGATTTCGCAACAACTTAAACAGAACTTGATTGAATATCCGGCCGCCACATGGGCGGATATACACAACCGATACCAGTCAAAGATCAGAATCGAGGATGACCAGCTTGGAGCTCCTTCGGGATCTATTTACCCCATCAGAACTCATGATAGGGTTCAAACAGATATTTATCAGGAACTGAGATTGAGCAGAGATAGGCATCGACCATATCCCAGGGACAGGAAAGTCACTCCAGCAAGGCAAGGCTCCCCGAGACGCGAAAGAAAGAACGATCATAGTCGGAACAACCGAGGACCCATAATGAGAAACAACTTAGAGAGAACCGCCGGTCAACGAGAAGCACCGCGGCTATCGGAGTACAACTTAAACGTCGATGCGGCTACTCTCGTGTCGGCTATCGGTCGTATCAAGAACACTAAGTGGCCTCGACCATTGCAATCGGACCCTGCCCAAAGAGACCCCAATTTGATATGCAAATATCATGGTACACACGGGCACAAGACAGAAGACTGTCGACAGCTAAGAGAGGAGGTGGCACGGTTGCTCGAAAATGGGCATCTTCGAGAATTTTTGAGCGACCGAGCCAAAAACCATTATGGGAACAGGAATAAACAAGTGAACCAAGAGGAGCCGCAGCACACAATTAATATGATCATTGGCGGAGTAGATGCGCCCCAAGGTCCGGTACTAAAGCGCACTAAGATATCCATCACCCATGAAAAGCGCACTCAGGATTACGCGATGGAGGGAATCTTACACTTCAGTGAAGAGGATGCAAAAGGAATCATGCAACCTCATAACGATGCGCTAGTAATATCGGTGCTTGTACACAGGACTAAGGTAAAGCGCGTACTGGTCGATCCTGGTAGTTCGGCAAACATAATCCGATCATGGGTTATAGAACAACTCGGGTTGACAGACCGAATTGTCCTTATAGTTCAGGTGCTCAATGGATTCAACATGGCATGCGAAACGACCAAAGGCGAAATAACATTACCGGTAGACACAGCCGGTACCATCCGAGAAACAAAATTATGCGTGATCGACGGAGACATGAGATACAACGCCCTGCTCGGGAGACCGTGGATCCACGATATGAGGGTGGTACCTTCAACACTACACCAAGTGCTGAAATTCCCATCGTCCGATGGGATTACAACAGTTTACAGGGAGTAACCGGCTGCGAAAGAGATGTTCGCAATAGAAGAAGCAATACCGGTACCTACAGCTCCTTCGCAAAGGGTCAAATAGCGATCACAGGCATCACCCTCGATAAACGAAGGTGAACAGGTGCATATCGAAGATGACAGCTACGGGGTCCCTAGGTCATTCGTCGGTCCCGATGAATCCGATGCAACCAAATCGACGATCGGGGAACTCGAGCAAGTTCGCTCTAAGAAGACTCGCCAGATCAAAAGGTATACCTGGGCTCGGGCCTAAGTTCCGAGCTCAGGGCAAAACTTATACAATTCCTTATAACTAACGAAGATTCCTTCGCTTGGTCCCATCTCGATATAACAGGTATACCTCCGAAGATAACGACCCACAAACTTAGCATCGATCCGAAATTCCTGGCCGGTAAAGAAAAAAAGGAGGCCTCAATCCGAAGTCAAACAAGCGTTCATCAAGGATGAGGTAACTAAGCTTTTAAACATAGGGTCCATTCGGAAAGTTACATACCCAAAATGGTTAGCAAACGTAGTAGTAGTCCCTAAAAAAGAAAATAAATTAAGAATGTGCATAGATTATAAGGATTTAAACAAGGCATGCCCTAAAGATTCTTTCCCTTTACCCAACATCGATCGCATGATTGATGCTACCGCTGGCCATGAGATCTTAGCTTTCTCGATTCTTACTCTAGCTATAACCAAATACGAATGGACCCGGGTGAATAAGAAAAGACATCCTTCATCACTAAGTATGGTACATACTGTTATAACGTGATGCCATTCGAGTTAAAGAATGCGGGGGCCACTTACCAATGCCTAGTAAACCAAATGTTCGAAAAACAACTAGGAAAAACAATGGAGGTTTATATTGATGACATGTTAGTTAAGTCCCTGCGAACAGAGGACCATTTGAGTCATTTGCAGGAAATGTTCGACGTGCTGAGACGGTACAACATGAAGCTGAACCCGGAGAAATGCGCATTTGGTGTAGGCTCGGGCAAATTTCTCAGTTTCATGGTCTCGAATCGAGGAATAGAAATCAACCCCGAGAAAATCAAGGCTATAAAAGACATTACAATCGTAGATAATGTAAAGGCCATGAAAAAGCTAGCAGGCCGGATAGCCGCTCTGGGCCGATTTATTTCGAGATCATCCAATAAGAGTCACCGATTTTTCAACCTGTTGAAAAAGAAGAACAATTTCTCGTGGACTACGGAGTGTCAACGCGCATTATAAGAACTTAAGAGGTACCTGTCTAGCCCGCCTTTGCTGCATACGCCAAAAATCGGGGAGCGACTGTACCTCTACCTTGCCGTCTCGGAAGTTGCGGTAAGTGGGGTCCTAGTTCAAGAAGAACAAGGTACGCAGTTTCCTATTTATTACGTTAGCAGAACATTAGGCGAGGCCGAAACTAGCTACCCCCATTTAGAAAAATTGGCACTTGCTTTATTGAGTGCCTCCAGGAAACTAAAACCCTATTTCTAATGCCATCCCATATGCGTTGTAACGACCTACCCATTGAGAAACATAATTCATAAGCCCGAGCTATCCGGCCGATTGGCCAAATGGGCTATTGAAGTAAGCAGGTACGATATCGAATATCGACCCCGAACTGCAATTAAGTCTCAAGTATTGGCGGATTTCGTCGCTGATTTTGCGCCGTCGCTAATACCCGAGGCCGAAAGAGAATTAATGAACGAATCGGGGACTCCTTCGGGAGTGTGGATCCTGTTCACAGACGGCGCCTCGAACACAAAGGGATCGGTGCTTGGTACCGTGCTAAAGCCCCAACTGGGAATACAATTTGACAGTCCATCAAGACTGTAAAATTAACTAATAATGAAGCAGAGTATGAAGCTATGATTGCAGGTTTAGAACTGGCCAAAAGCCTGGGAGCGAAGATAATCGAAGCCAAGTGCGATTCCCTCCTTGTGGTAAATCAAGCTAACAGAACTTTCGAAGTCAGGGAAGGACGAACGCAGAGGTATTTGGACAAGCTTCAAGTCCCGCTGCATAGGTTTAAAGAAGGACCTTGCAACACATACCCCGAGAGCAAAACAGTGAGGCTGATGCCCTCGCCAATTTGGAATCATCGGTCGAAGATGACGAGATCTTGTCCGAGAAGGTCGTACAGCTCTTGAGGTCGGTGGTGGAGGAAGTCCATGCCGAAATCAATCCAACAAGTCTGACCTGGGATTGGAGGAATAAGTATATAGAGCATCTCAGCTCCGGTAAGCTCCCCTCGGACCCACAAGAATCGAGAACATTGCGCACAAAGGCAGCTCGGTTCTGTTTATTCGATAAGGGAACCCTATTTAGAAGGACATTCGGTGGCCCCCTCGCGATATGTCTGGGACCGGGTGACACCGAATATATTTTAAGGGAAATACACGAAGGCACATACGGGAATCATTTCGGCGTTGAATCCCTGGTCCAAAAAATAATACGAGCCGGCTATTATTGGATCGATATGGAAAAAGATGCAAAGGAGTTTGTTCTCAAGTGTAACGAGTGCCAAAGGCACGCACCGATGATCCACCAGCCCGGGAGACATTGCATTCGGTCTTGTCGCCGTGGCCATTCATGAAATGGGGAATGGACATCGTTGGCCCTCTCCCCTACACGCCAGGTAAGGCTCAATTCATTCTTTTTATGACTGACTATTTCTTCAGATGGGTTGAAGCGCAGGCATACGAGAAGTTTAGGGAAAGGAAGTGATCGATTTCATCTGGGATCACATCGTATGTCGATTCGGGATGCCATCAAAGATCGTGTGCGATAATGGGAAGCAATTCTTTGGCAGCAAAGTAACGAAGTTCTTCGAAGATAACAAGATCAAAAGGATCCTATCGACGCCCTATCACCCCATAGGCAATGGACAAGCTAAAAACCATAATTCGAAATCTCAAAAAGAGGTTGACCGACACGAAGGGGAAATGGAAAGAGATATTGCCTGAAGTCCTATGGGCATATCGCACAACCGAAAAAACCAGCACCGGAGCCACTCCTTTCTCCCTAGTGTATAGTGCTGAAGCTCTGATACCGGTCGAAGTAGGCGAACCGAGTATCAGGTTCCGCTATGCAACCGAGGAATCGAATCGCGAGGCTATGAATACCAATTTGGAATTATTGGATGAAAGAAGGGAAGCAGCCCTTGTTCTATTGGCCTCCCAAAAGCAAAATATTGAAAGGTGCTATAACCGGAGGACCCATCTTCGACATTTCAACATCGGAGACCTAGTGCTCAGAAAAATCACACCCAATACTCAAGACCCAAACGCAGGGAAGTTAGGGCCGAGCTGGGAAGGGCCTTACTCCATCATAAAATCACTGGAAAGGGATCGTACAAGCTTGGAACAATGGACGGAAAACAGCTGCCGAACAACTGGAACATAAACCACTTGAAACGATACTATTGTTGAGGTATGATCTTTCATTCTTCGTTTGTTTGTTTTATGTTACTAATACTTACAGGTATCAAGTGAAGTAACCTCGAGCCGGAAAGCACAGGACATTAGGATTGAAAGCACGCATTGCACTCTTTTTCCCTTCAACCGGTTTTGTCTCTAGGTTTTACGGTAAGGTTTTTAATGAGGCAACCAGAAAACGTGCTAACTTAGATTGGTCGCATATCGAAGACGAAAATGTTTGGTGCTAAACTTCAATCGACCTTAAATATCAGAAGGCTGCTTAGCTACTTCAATTCGGGGGGACTTCTCATAGATTAGTAGGAATCGATGTAAGGGTCAAACGGTCAAAAGAACCGTACCCAAATAGATTGATCTATCCCCTAAGCCAATTGTACAAGAACTTGAATGCTAATGACAGTTCTTTTGCACCGATATCCTGTCTCCGAGCCTAAGGGCCATTTTGATTTTCGTTGTTCGATCAAAACTAACATTGCTCAGAGTTTCATCCGAAAATCAAAGTTAATCAAAGGGGAATAAGACCTACTAAGGCAAACCCTGATTTCTTAAAAGGCCAAGGCCGTACTGAGTAGATGAGACTCAAAAGGAAAGTAAGACCTGTTAAGGCAAATTCCGATTTCTTAAAAGGCTAAGGTCGTATCGAGTTAATGAAACTCGAAGGGAAGTAAGACCCATTGAGGCAAATCCCAAACCTTTTCGAGGCTAAGGCCTTACCAAATCGATCAAAGAAAGGGAAAGTCTACTAAGGCATATCCTAAAATTGGCTAAGTCTAAACTAAGCCTGAAGAACAAAAACTTCACCAAGTTGAATCATCGTTCCTACTACAGAGAATCGAAATAAGTCAGCAAGGAATGGAAAGAAAAGAAGATTTATATATATATATGAACAAAGTATGTTTACAGAAATGGGGACTTCATTACAAAAAAAAATTATACAAAAGAGGCGCTTTATTCAGAATTCTCGGAGTCTTCATCTTCTTCTGGGAAGGCCTGTTTTCTGGCTTCGGCTTCGATCTTTTTAGCATCATCGATCTCAGTTGATAGATCGAATCCCCGAGCTTGTAACGCTTCAAGAACAGATAGGCGGGTTTGGCACTTGGTATATTCGACCAAAATCTTCGATTGATCTTGAGCAGCCTCGGCATCGGCCCTGTATTGGAACACTAACTCATCGGCCTCAGCCTTGGATGCAGCAACCTCCTATTTTGCCGTTTGTAGCTCGTTGACCAAAATTTCACGATCTGAAGAGAGCGCGTCGACTTGGGATTGAAGCACATCGGTGCTCTTAGTCAGAGCCCCGATTTTCTCTCTTGCCTCCGATAATTGATTTTCCAATGTAACAATTTGAGCTTGGAGGGCCTCTTTTTCCGAAATCAGCAGAGGTCCTGGTTCTCCATTCATTGATTTCTGCTTTGGCCTCACTCGCCTCAGATCGGAATCGGTTTATTTGGTCGAGCTGTTGCCCCATCTGATCGATTAAGCCAGAATTTTCTCTACGCACAAAGTCTAGTTCGGCCCAAAGGGTTGACATCTCCTTCGAGCCGCTCACGATGCGCTATTTATTCCCTTTGTCGAAGAAAAGCCTCATGATGAAGCACCGAGGCCTACGAGTACAAGAGAAAATATGACAGTTAGTCGAAGTTTGAAATGCAAAATGGCAAAGACCAGACAAGGCTTATCAGAAACTTACTTTATTTAATGCTTGTTGAGCCTCATTGAACAAGCAGGGTACATCCACCTCGTCCATCGCGGCCTGATCTTCTTCGGTTACCAAACACCGAAGATAACT